>JAJJHT010010212.1:1166975-1224509 GCA_021223865.1 Drosophila pandora
ATATAATATGATATTATATATTTTATTATATTAATATCCTTTGCAAGGGTATAAAAATTGGTGGCGTTTTAATCCATATCCATGATGAAATGAACTATAACACAGTGCAACAGTGATTCTGAACATTTAAAGTGTATTCTGAACATACACAAAACAGTGTATGGAATATTTATAACACCCTCAAATTCTTGATTTATGGTTAAAAAAACGTTTTTCGGTACTTATTTGCGCTTAAAAATTCCTGAACGCTTTTTTTAAACCGATTTCAAAATTGCCGGTGTTTTTCAATAGTTTAAGATTGTAGCTTTTGAAAAAAAAATATATTTTCGATTTTTTTTAAACAATAAGGATAAAATTTTTTGTTTTTTTCACATTCTCTTTTACAGGATTATTTTTTAATTTTTAATTTTGAGGGATTTGATTTTTTAACTTGTAAAGAAAAATCGACTACCATCCCCTGTTGTTTAACAAATGCATTTTATCTTTGTTTCTTTGATTCTCGATGTTTTGTGACCAGTCCTTCTGTATATTGTAAATAAACTTTTCGAGGAGACTACTTAGATTCCCTATACCTCTCTCAATTGATAATATTTTACCCTATTGTATATAATCTTTGATATTACGTCAGTTGAAAAATTTTCAGTAGGTTTGTTGATGTATAGCGATGCTGGACAAAACCATCATGTGAAGAGGAGGTGGTGGTCTTGCAAAAATGTTAAAGTTGGTACAATCTTAAATTTGGTCTGACATTTACCACCATTTTTGGCATTAGTTTCTAATCCGCCCATCAAAGTATCCTTGTTTTCTGCCCTACACTTTACAGCAGTGGTTCCCAAACTTTTTCCTCTCATCCGGTGGACCCCCTGCAGGTACTACCCCCTGCAGGCAAAATCGCCTTTTTTTTTAAGGCAAAATCGACTGTTTATTTTATAGAAAAATTCGAATGAAAAGCTTCCTTTCGAAATACTTCATTGGTAGAAATTTTGGTAAAATGGTAAAAATTTTAAGCAAAAATACAAATTTTTCGAGTTATACTGCGTGTCTATTTCAGAAACCTTGATTTAAGTAAAACTCGTTCAAAGTCTCTCTGGAGCTGAAGGCAAATAATTTTAATCAATTAAAATAAAAAACAAGAAAGGAAAGCTAACTTCGGGCGGAGCCGAAGTTGATATACCCTTGCAGTTGAGTCGCAGTCCGCTAGGTGGCGCCACGCATTTTATATTATTAGATATATAGCGGATCGTATATAGTCGGCCGATCCTTATGAAATTTGGCATATCGAATTATTTTGCCAAAGGAGGAATCCATTGAAACTCCCATGCTTCTAACTTGAAAAACAACGATGTTATAGCATTTCCGATCAATCAGTTATATGACATCTATAGGATATAGTTGGCCGATCCTTATGAAATTCGACAAATCAGATTTTTTTTTCCCAAAATAGAATCTGTACCAAATCCCATCTTTCTAACTTAAAACCAAGTTATGCCAATTTCGATCGTTCTATGACAGCTATAGGATATAGTCGGCCGATCCTTATGAAATTTTGTACACAAGATATTTTAATCAAATATAACATGTGTGGAAAGTCCCAACTCTAACTTAAAAAACACCAAAGTTATGGCATTTCCGATCAATCAGTTATATGGCAGCTATAGGATTTAGTCGACCGATCCCGGCCGTTCCGACTTATATACTGCCTGCAATGACCCCCACTAACTTTGGAGGGTCGACCCACCCATGCTTGTGGTACCCCCCGAGGATCCCACAGGAGGTATTCTCCCTTACAAAAATATCACAAAATCACAGCACCTAAAAGTATGCTATGAAAATTTAACTCAAAACCTGTTGCTCCGCCCACCGCCTCTCCTCTTTTTCGTCGCTTGGTGGCCCCAGGGGGTACCAAAGGGGGGTATGGGTGAGTCGACCCTCCAAAGTTAGTGGGGGTCATTCATACATTTGGACTCGATTGGGGCACTCTAAATGGGTCAAAACAAGATTTTTCCTTCACGTTAAATCGAGGGACATCAGAATTCATTTTAGAGGTATGGTCTCTTGAGCAAAGTTTCTTATTTTGATCCCTAGAATCCAAAAATCATATGTGCCTAAGCGATTTTTCAATCGACCCACCCTAATGTAGACCATATATAAGGGTTTTATATAGTAGCCACGTAAACATATTTACGACAAAAAAAAAATAATTTAAACAAGAAAGGAAAGCTAACTTCGGGCGGAGCCGAAGTTGATATACCCTTGCAGTTGAGTCGCAGTCCGCTAGGTGGCGCCACGCATCTTATATTATTAGATATATAGCGGATCGTATATAGTTGGCCGATCCTTAAGAAATTTGGCATATCGAATTATTTTGACAAAAGAGGAATCTATTGAAACTCCCATCCTTCTAACTTGAAAAGCAAAGAAGTTATAGCATTTCCGATCAATCAGTTAATTGGCAGCTATAGGATATAGTCGACCGATCCCGGCCGTTCCGACTTATATACTGCCTGCAAAGGAAAGAAGGATGTGTGCAAAGTTTGAACTCGATAGCTTTAAAACTGAGAGACTAGTTTGCGTAGAAACAAACAGACGGACATGCCCATATCGACTCAGGAGGTGATCCTGATAAAAAATATATATACACTATAGGGTCGGAGATGTCTCCTTCACTGCGTTGCACACTTTTGACCAAAATTATAATACCCTCTGCAAGGGTATAAAAATGATAAAAATATATTTGTGTATTTTTGAAACCTTTTATACCGATATTTTTATACTTTAAAAATTTTAAACCGATATATAAACGTTTTACATGTTTACTTTCAGAAACTTGACTCAAAAGGAAATTTTCGTTGATTTTATGGGGGCACAAATAAAAACATTATCATTCTTGGCATATATAGTACGAATCTTCCAGGTAAGATATTTTTTGCTCCCGTGTCATCCTGTCATTCTGCGTACTGCTTTTTAGCATTTTTTAGAATTTTTAGGGATCCCGTCATACGGGATGACCTCCACACAACAAACTTAAAGCTGGTCAATCAAATCATATTTGGTGGCAAGAAAAAAAGGTGGCACAAAAAAGAAAATCTACTATCCGACTATCCTATAGCGGCCATGTAACTGAAAGATCGGAAATGGTAAAACCTTGCTAATTTAATCTTGCGATTCAATCTTGTTCGACTGAGTTGGAAGTAGGAGCATTTATTCACACAGCCATATAAGCTTCGCAATTAAATTGACTCAATTCGTTTTATGTAGACTTATTTTAAATATACATTTTTAACCTTTTATGCAACTGTCTAATGTATACTTTATATGGTTCGAAGTGCCTTCTTCAACGCAGTGCACAGTTTTGATCAAAATTATATAACTTTCTGCATAATTTGGGGGTATAATAATTCCCCCAAAATAATGTCTGTATTTTCAAATTGGTATATTATATAATCTCATATTTTCAGACGGTCTCATACATTTAAGCTTTATATATAAATTTATATATATTAAATATTATTTTTATTTGTTGTTTTTAGGAAATAGTAGTCGCTAACTCTTTGTCTGTGACAAGTGGTTTACTTAACCTCATGGAAAACTGCCCTAAAGAAGCTGCCCATTTGAGAAAAGAGTTATTAATAGCAGCCCGACATATATTTGCTACGGATTTACGTCAAAGTAAGTGAAATCTTTTGGGCAGTGCACAGTGACATTTTTGGCATAAAATCTATACAAACCATAATAAAGTTGATTAAAATAAGATACTGGGTTAATATTTATTTCCTTTTTTATGTTATTACAACTAATTAGTGTAGGCGTTAATATGTCATCGGTACATTTTGGGTGCAACAGGAATTCTTTTCTGTCTACTTTATAATCTGACAATTACCCAATACTTACACTTTTTCCCTTGCATTGTTAGAGCTTAAGTCTATGTTCCCAGACCGAAACAAGGGGCCGAAAAAGGGGGCGTTCACAAGTCCGTTTATCTTGTCGAGTACCTTTTGAGCCTTCCACCACTATGTTTCCGAGCCAGTGTGACCAAACCTAGTTAGGCAGTAAAGGAGACATCTCCGACCTTATAAAGTATATATTTTCTTGATCAGGATCACATTCTGAATCGATGTAAGCATGTCCGTCTGTCTGTTTTTACGCAAACTAAAATTGCACACATCCTTCTTTTATTTGCAGGCTCTATATTAATCGGAACGGCCGGGATCAGTCGGCTATATCCTATCGCTGCCATATAACTGAATTATCGGAATTGGCAAACCTTTGTTATTTTTATGCTCGATGGATGGGACTTTCTACGTATTCCATTTGAGGCAACCTTATCCGATTTGCCACCTGACGGTCGGAAATGGCACAACCTTGCTATTTTCTAAGATTCTTGGGGCTGTTTTTACACTGCCCAACATATTATTCGAAAATTGATTTGATAGTGAAATTCTCATAAGGATCGGCCAACTATATACGATCTGATATATATATTTAATAGTATAAGCTGGTTCCGTTCGAAGTTCGCATTCCTTTTGTGTTTTAATTTTTAATGGTACGGACGAGCATTCTCGGTAAAATCCCAGTATTAATTTGTGCCTGTATAATTTGTCTAAGGAGATATCCTTTAAAATATTTAAAATATTTTTTTTTTTTTTTATAAATAGGGCGCAATCTTAGTTGTAGCTTTTAAAAAATCTATTTTTTTTTAATTTTTTCAAAGTTTAGGTTCTTAAAAATTTGTCTCTGAAATATTAAGTTGGTATTTCAAAAATTGAACGAGATATACAGCATCGAAGGGCGATGCGCCTGACGCTATTCAGGATAAGTTAAAACTTTAAACTCGTTTTTCTGGGAATAGTGTTTTGAAAGTTGGTGATTTCTCAAAAACTATCAAACCGATTTTGCGCAAATTTGCCGTTTATACATAAAAATGTTTTTATACATAAAAATATAAATAAAAAATTTCTCTTTTGAACAGTTGAAAAACCATCGATTTATTTTTTTGTCGAATTCGAAAAGTTGAGCTTGAGCAGTTCGTTAAAAATTATTTTTTTTTTAATCCTTCGATTAAAGATTATTTTCTACTTTAACTAAATTCGTATGAATTTTGTGTTTCAGATCAACCAGCTCCATATCATATTGTCACCAAAAACCATGTTTGCTATGCAGACCTCCACAAGATTGCGCACCACGCCTCCATTTTTAAAAGTTTTTACATTTTTTCATGAAAATTTGTAGTTTAAATTGTGTATTTTTAGAAAATCAATTGTTTTATTCACAAATGTTAGTGATTTTCTGTCAATAAATTCATGAAGATGGTCAATTTTTTCGCGCTACAACTAGGGTTGAGGGACGCTGCCGCGTAACGTACGGCTCGAATCGCGGGAATAGATCCGAGATAGATAAGCGAGGATTAGGAGAAAGATATCACGAGGAAGAGTGTTGCACAGATAAGGCGGTAATATAAGCGATTTAAGATTCTTAGTAGAGCAAAGTGACAAGATGTGTTAGAGACCATTGTAGTCCGAACATAATACCCTGAACGGATTGGGTTGGGCATATATCGAACTACAATGGCTGAGGAGTAGAGGACGAAAGTTTCTGGTCCTTCTACTAGGAATGTTAAAATTTAAGCGTGTTAGTAAATGCTGGCTGTCTATATTTCCATAAATAAGATTATATAGAAACATGACACCCATCATCGTTCTACGATTTGTTAATGATAGTAAGTTGATTAGTAAAAGTCTACTATGATAAGAGGGGAGGTAAAGATTTGCATCCCAATTAGGTCCCCTAAGAGCAAAAGTAAGGAAGTTTTTTTGTACAGATTCAATGTGATCTTCGTGTACTCCGTATTGAGGACTCCAGACACACGATCTATACTCAAGAATCGGACGGACCAGTGATGTATATAACGATTTAGTTATGTACGGGTCATTAAATTCTTTTGACCATCTTTTAATAAAACCAAGCACACCCATAGCTTTATTAACCATGATAGATACATGGTCGGTAAATTTAAGTTTCAAATCTAATAGGACACCTAGATCGTTAACCTGAGTTAATCGTTCTAAGGCGTTCCCATAGAGAAAGTACATAGCCTGGTGAGGACTAGATCGGTAAAAAGACATAAGTTTACATTTCGATCCATTAAGCTTTAGGTTATTTGCTAAACACCAATTTTGAAGTTTATCCAAATCGGATTGAAGTCTAGACTGGGCGCTAGTGAAATTATACTTTTTATACTTAACGTCATCAGCGTACATAAGTACAAGTGAATTGGTTAAGGCAAGGGGCAAGTCGTTAATAAACAGAGTAAAAAGTAGGGGTCCAAGATGGCTTCCTTGGGGCACCCCCGATGTGGCGCGGACTAAACGCGAGGTAACATCTTTAAAGAAAACACGTTGGGTTCTCCCTGATAAGTAGCTCGAAATCCAGATAAGAAGATCAGTTGGGAATCCCAAAAGACTGAGTTTACTTATAAGAAGCGAACGGTTAACAGAGTCAAATGCTTTACTGAAGTCAGTGTATATGACGTCTGTTTGTAAGCCATTCCGGAAGCCATCCGTGATAAAAGATGTTAGCTCCAATAAGTTGGTAGTGGGGGAGCGGTGCTTCATGAAGCCATGCTGGCACGGAGTTATTATTGAACTACATAGGTGTTGCAAATGTGGAGTGATAAGTTTTTCAAAAACCTTTGGAATTGCTGACAATTTAGAGATGCCTCTATAATTAGCAGCGTCGGTTTCCCTTAATTATGCAGCGGAATAATGAAGGATTCCTTAGGGGAAAGATCGAAGTTTCCAGCGATAGATTAAAGAGTTTAACAAGCGGTTTGCACTGTACCTCGGCGCAGTACTTCAGAACACAGCCTGGTACTCCATCAGGGCCTGGCGAATACACGGGCTTAACCTTAAGAAGATCCGATAACACACCACTTTGATCGAAAGATGGGCAAAATATAAGGTTGGCTGATTGGATATTATAAGTGTAAGGCTGAGCTAAACTGCTGCTAGGTGAATAGGTAGTTTGACTGTGCAAAAGAGCAAAAAACTGTGCAAAGAGATCGGCCATTGCCTGATCGGTGTTCGCATAAGAGTTCTCAAACGTAAGCAGTGGGGGAAAAGATACATGTTCACGCTTAGTGTTTACAAAGTTAAAAAACTGCTTCGGATCCTGAGTAAACTGAATCCCGCAGCGGCGAATATTACTCCTATAACATTCTGCGTTAAATTTATAAGGTGCCTTGTATACCAAGGCGGATTCGTTGAAGCGGACGGATATTTCCACGGCACGCAAGCGTCGAAAAATATGTTCAAAGTGTAATAAAATTTTTGTAATGCGATGTTTATATACTCGCCAGTAAATCAGACCAATCAAATTCCAAAATTAACTTATTTAATTTAATAAAGTCAGCCTTACGAAAGAAACGAACTTTATTCTGAGGGAAAAAAAAATAAAATCATAAATTATGATTATACCGGACTTTTAGTTTTCGCTCAGAAAGTAATGATTATTCATTTTTTCTCTCAGCAAGTAATGATACTTTTTAATATATATTTTTTTTTTTCACTCTGAAAATAACAATTTTTTTTTTGATTTTGGTTGATTTTTCTAAAAAAAATAATGATTATTTTGTGATATAATATTAAGAATTAAATTCATAATGATTACAATTGGTGGTATATATTGATTAACAACGAATTTTAACGTTTTAGGCGCATATTATCGGTCAATAATTTGGAAACACATATCTTTTCTTTTTTTCCACTAATAGGATTTATACCAACTATAGATAAACTTTTTGATGAAGAGTTACTTATTGGTAAAGGTGTAACATTGGACTCTATTCGTCCCCTGGCTTATTCTACATTAGCAGATCTTGCCCACCATGTTCGTCAAAGCCTAAGCTTGGATGTATTATTAAAAGCAGTTAACTTGTTTTCAAAAAATGTTCACGATGAAACCCTTGCTGTGGGAATACAAACAATGTCTTGCAAGCTTCTATTGAACTTAGTGGATTGTTTGCGGCATCACAGCGAGTTAGAGCCCCAACGATCCAGGAAAATACTTTCGAAACTATTAAAGGTTTTTGTAAAAAAATTTGAAACTATTGCGAAAATACAGCTTCCATTGATTATTCAAAAATGGTGAGTAAAAATTAATTGTTGTATAATAATTTCGCTTATATGTAAAACCTAATGTTAAATTAAATTGCCAATATGAAATAAAAGCCCCTAAAAAATCCCAACGACTCTTAGGCTGTAAGCCGGTTCTTATGTCCTGAAGCTTAAGTACTTTAAACTGTTCGATTGGCATTTTTATTAGATGGTTGATATTAGGAATATCTCTAGACAATCTAGACAATGGAGACATAATTAAATTTTAACAATAAAGTAATACTATAAGCTCTCACAGAGAGATTAACAAAGTATTTTTTTTTCCACTTATTAACCTTAAATATTGTTGAAGAAATCAACTCCAGTAATGATGCATACCCGAGTAATAATGCGTTACTCTATTTGATTTAAAAGTTTGCCTCATGTGAACGGAGCAAACTGTTCCATCCGAGTAAATGATTTGGAACATGTTTGAATCACTGACGAATCGTTTGGAGTGATTTGTTCCGATTTGTTCGTTGGGGTGATGCAGTACTCAAAAATGATGCAAACTCATACATGTATGATTGATTCTGATCCGTCGCCTGAAGGGAACCGAGCCAGGATCACGGGCCTTTTTTCCGCAGGGAATGTTATTAAAACAGTTTGCCAAAATATATTTTTTTAATTTTTATTTATTTTCCCATTGAAAATTTTTCAACAATTTCTTTCAGTAATACGGTACGACATGAGAAAAACACATGTCTCGCACACTTGTATTTGTGATTTTTTTCATCGGTATTGGAGTTTGCTCTGTCATGAGCAGTGCTTAGGCCCTTCAGAGCTAGAAAGATAGGACTCTCAATGTGTTATATATTATTGCCAACTTATCCTAACTACAATATTTTATGTGGAGCTTGGTTTCCTTTCTGGTTTTAGCATGGTAACCCATTAGAGCTTGCTGTAATAACTGTTGTAGGCCATTGGCCATATGTTCATACCAAATTGTTCATACTAATACTAGGTTAATCACCACATTTACTGCGTCATAATTATATGTTACACATCCACAAACAAGATCCACAAATTGCACAAACTTAAAATAAGAATGAAATGACAAGGTTGCAATAAATTAGTATGAGTACTGGATAGAAAAAGTTGCCTGCGAAACGTTATGTTTTCCTAGATTATAGTATAAATATTCACGTATCGTTTGACTTTAAACTGTATGTTGCGGTGGAACTGCTGCAGTGAAATTTCGTCTGTCCATGAATTAGTGAACCGTCGATGACTTCTTCGTACAGACGGATTAGCTTGCTCTTTACATCTCAAATATATTCAAAAAAGATGCTATTTTAGCCATTCTGCAATTATAGTATGGGTTTCGGTCACTGCAAGGGACACCAGAACAAATAAATCTGGTACTCTGCATTTCTTAAAGGCATTACAAATAATAATACAAATTACACTTCAATTTGCTTAGATTTCATGTATGCTTTCACCTAGCTTAATTCATGCATAGATTTGAATTACTTGAATAAAATTTAATTGTTAAATTGAGAAGTAAAATACCAAAAAACTTTTTTTAAGGCCCCAGACGTTATCACATGGGATCTCTTTCACTCAGTAACACTCTAATACTCTAAGATGAAATGAAATATTAAATTTCATATAATGGGGTTAAGAGAAATGTTCAGTTAATTTAAATATTGCACTCCGAATTCGGGCGGTGTCAAAATTTATATACCTTTGCAATTAAGTCGGAGCCCGCTTCAACTCGATAGCTTTAAAACTGAGAGACTAGTTTGCGTAGAAACGGACAGACGGACATGCTCATATCGACTTCGGAAGTGATCCTGATCAAGAATATATATACTTTATACGGTCGGAGATGTCTCCTTCACTGCGTTGCACCCTTTTGACCAAAATTATAATGCAAGGGTATAACAAGAATAGAAAGCTAACTTCGGGCGGAGCCGAGGTTGATATACCCGTGCAGTTATGGTTGTTCCATTTCCGATCGTTCAGTTATATGGTGTCTATAGGATGTACATAGTCCGCCGATCCTTTTGAAATTTGGCAAATTGGATTATTTTGCCCAAAATGGAATCTGTACCAAGTCCCATCCCTCCAACTTAAAAAAACATCAAAGTTATGTCATTTTTAATTAATGAGTTATATGGCAGCTATAGGATATAGTCGACCGATCCCGGCCGTTCCAACTTATATACTACCTGCCAACAGCAGAAGGATGTGTTCAAAGTTTTAATTCGATAGCTTTAAAACTGTGAGACTAGTTTGCATAGAAACAGACAGACGGACACGCTTATATCGACTTAGGAGGTGATCCTGATCAAGAATATATATACTTTATAGGGTGAGATATGTCTCCTTCACTGCGTTTCACATTTTTGACCAAAATTATAATACCCTCTGCAAGGGTATAAATATGAGGGGGAATTAGCTGGATGTATACTAGATATTGGTTTGGGCAAATTAAACGAGTTCGGAAAATATCTGTGGATGCCACTGGAAGCGTTGGTCTGCCGATTGTAAAACCTAATGGTGATACAAGCTAAGTTTTTCCATACCATGTTTGTTATGGTGACGACGGAATATGTGCAGTATTTCAAATGCCATCGGCCAACATCCAATTCTGGCTGATTCGGCTTACATATATCGAAGTCGGGCATATATCCACCTGAAGTTGTGTGCGACTTTTCCTTGGTTTTGTTGAACGCTGTGAGTTTAAGCTTCAACGTATGTTCCCTCCATACAAATATTTCGTCGCTTTGAAGCTTTGTCCTGCGAGTCGAGTCGAATTCCAAGATCATATATTCGGCTCGATATCGCCCACCTCATATAAATGATGTGCCGGAATAAGGTATTCCAAAGAAATTTTCCCTAAATCAAGGATTTTTACATAAGATGTATTGGAGTCGCAACAACCTGCGAAACCAACAAAAGTTTTATTGCAGCCGGAAGGAAAAAATTAAGGAATTTATTAAAATATTTTTAAGATCTGCAGAAAAAATAAACAGTAAATGTAAATCCTTAAGAAGACGCCAAACCCATATTTTCTTCCGCAATTGGTACAGCCCCTCATCAAATTATCGCAATACTTTATTTTATGGACAAACGTTATAAAAAACAAATTTACATGGAATTATAATGTTCGAACGTCTGCATTGGTGGAGGCTTACTTCAAAGATTTAAAAAAATTAGACATGAGAATCTTCAATAGACCTGTGCGCGCAAATAATCTAGTAACACATCACATTCGATGCATCTAGGCAGTTTGCAAATTCATGACAAAAAATTTAAAGCAAGATGTTGATAAACAAGATGATAAAATCTTTGCAGGTTATCTCCTAGAAAGCATACAGGAAAATATTAACAAAAATTTCCAAATCTCGAAATGATATACAACCGACCCTATAGAAAGAAGAAGGACGCGATATTGCAAAATGGCAATGCCTTTCGGCCCATATAATTGAAGAAAAATCAATTAATTAAAAAAAACCCGTCCCGTTTGATTCATTAGTGAAAATTCTAGCGACTGCGTTTTTGGACAACATCTATTACAAACGGGCTATTGACGAGAAGAAGAAAAATTCAATAATATTGTTTTCATTAAGTGGGATTAAGTTGGGCACTATATTGTGATAGAGGACGGATTGTTACAAAAATATTTTCGGAATATAACTCCGTTGATTACGGCAAAGCGAATATCGGGACGTTTATTAAAAAGGTTACGGAAGGAATATCGAGCCTGCAAAAGAAACGTTCATGAAAATGGCAACCAGAGCTATAATAATTGAAAAAGGGCTTTGTTTTGTATATGAAGAATGAAATATTTTATAAAAAGTTTTTTAAATATACATATTTGAAGAAGAAATTTTTTTTTTTTTTTTTAGCGCGCTTTCCACTCCATACGTACAGGCCACCTCCCGTCCAACCGACCGAGGGACGCTGCCGCGTAACGTACGTCTCGAATCGCGGGAATAGATCCGAGATAGATAAGCGAGGATTAGGAGAAAGATATCTCGAGGAAGAGTGTTGCACAGATAAGGCGGTTAATATACGCGATTTAAGATTCTTAGTAGAGCAAAGTGACAAGATGTGTTAGAGACCATTGTAGTCCGAACATAATACCCTGAACGGATCGGGTTGGGCATATATCGAACTACAATGGCTGAGGAGTAGAGGACGAAAGTTTCTAGTCCTTCTACTAGGAACGTTAAAATTTAAGGGTGTTAGTAAATGCTGGCTGTCAATATTTCTATAAATAAGATTATATAGAAACATGACACCCATCATCGTTCTACGATTTGTTAATGATGGTAATTTGATTAGTAAAAGTCTACTACGATAAGAGGGGAGGTAAAGATTTGAATCCCAATTAAGTCCCCTAAGAGCCAAAGTAAGGAAGTTTTTTTGTACAGATTCAATGTGATCTTGGTGTACTCCATATTAAGGACTCCAGACACACGATCCATACTCAAGAATCGGGCGGACCAGTGATGTATATAACGATTTAGTTATGTACGGGTCATTAAATTCCTTTGACCATCTTTTAATAAAACCAAGCACACCCATAGCTTTATTAACCATATATGGTCGGTAAATTTAAGTCTCAAATCTAATAGGACACCTAGATCGTTAACCTGAGTTAATCGTTCTATGGCGTTCCCATAGAGAAAGTACATAGCCTGGTGAGGACTAGATCGGTAAAAAGAAATGAGTTTACATTTCGATCCATTAAGCTTTAGATTATTTGCTAAACACCAATTTTGAAGATTATCCAAAACGGATTGAAGTCTAGACTGGGCGCTAGCGATTTTATACTGAAGGCATAGCTTAACATTATCCGCGTACATAAGTACAAGTGAATTAGTTAAGGCAAGGGGCAAGACGTTAATGAACAGTGTAAAAAGTAGGGGTCTAAGATGGCTTCCTTGGGGCACCCTAGATGTGGCGCGGACTAAACGCGAGGTAACAGCTTTAACCCTCTAGTGCCCAAGACCGCCTCCAGACGGGTAATTTAAAAAATACCGTTATTTTATTCTTTGCAATCCTTTTGACTCGGTTTTGCATTGTTTCTAATTTGGGAAAGTCCAAAAATTAAGTTTGTTGCCTTTGGAATACATACTAGAGCTTGCGCAAGCTGCTGTATTCATTTGAAGCAGAAAATTTGTGAAACTCGAATGAAGTAATTATTTTGTAAAAAGGGCAAGATGTAAATATTTTTTTTAAATATTATAAATAGTTTGCCGGTGGAATAAAAAATTGTACCGTGTTGTTGATAGTCTCAAGGACGCAAAATACGAAAATTATGACATATTTAAGTACGAATAACTGCTTGAATAATGAATTAACTGAATAATGTAAATAAGTTATCAGCTCTGTCCGACGTGGAGATTGAAAAATTATTAAATTCTATTGATTTTGACATTGATACCATGACATTGATCTATGTTGGGTGGAGAGATTTGGAACTTCAAGCGGAAGTCCTACTCCTTTTGCAAAATAGTTGTCACCCTCAAGTTCGCTTGCGTCCAATTCACCTCAAGCACAGAAACGCAAACGTGAAGCGCCTGCTGATCATAATACTGCTCATGTTAAAGAAAGCACAATAGCTGAATGTGGATCTGTTTGGACTATGGATCCAAAAGCACCGCTTTTAAAAAAGATGTTGTGGTACCAAATAAACCTATTCATGGATAAATCTGCAAGGATATAATGAGCCTGACCTCGGAGAACTTCAAAATCTGGATACGCCATTCAAGTGTTTTCAATTTTTATACCCTTGCAGAGGGTATTATAATTTTGGTCAAAAGTGTGCAACGCACTGAAGGAGACATCTCCGACCCTATAAAGTATATATATTCTTGATTAGGATTCCCTCCTGATTCGATATAAGCATGTCCGTCTGTCTGTCGGTTTCTACGCAAACTAGTCTCTCAGTTTTAAAGCTATCTTTGAAACTTCGCACATATCCTCATTTCAATGACAAGTATCAATTAGTTCCGCTGCGACAACGCTTATCTGTGGACGAACAAATTTGTGCAACAAAAGAATTAATTACCTAATTTTTTGTTGGCCTAGCATCCCAAAGCCGCCTCTAGGCGGTCCAAGGATATAGTCATATAAAACTCGATCCGAGCAAAAATAAATTTTTTTTTAAAACAAACATTTAATTTTGATACATACTGAATCCAAAAATAATTTTTTTCTTGGAAAAGAAAATTTGGGCACTAGAGGGTTAAAGAAAACACGTTGGGGTTCCCGCATAATTTTACCTGCTCCATAACCTTTAGGCTCCCCTGAACCAAAGTCCAGAACAAACGTAGGTTCTATCACCCACAGTTTCCGCGGTACACCTAAGAGAAGAAATTGATCAAATTTTACCATATATTGAATTATGTAGGCCGTGTAATGGCGATGACCATCATTGTTTCTAGAACATATCATTTTTGAAATGTATGTGTACCAACTAAAATTAAAAAATGGTATCTAGCAGTTACCATATCTTTGGAATACTCATCCAAAGTTGAAATCTCAGATTTTCTACATTAATTTTTGGTCTTTTATGATTTTTCCCCAAACATTTTCCTATGGAAGATTTTTATTTTCTTATCGAAATCAGTAGAACATACCGTGTTTTAATTTTGGATTTAAGGAAAAACTCGAAATAATTTTGTACAATTTTATATAGGTGGTTAAAGTTCTGGGATATTAAAGTTACCCAGAGCTATCAGTTGGTCACCATCAGACAGACGATCTAAAACCAAACGAAAAGCGTACAAATGTTGCCAGATGCGTGGCGCCACCTAGCGGACTGCGACTGAACTGCAAGGGTATATCAACTTCGGCTCCAGTTAGCTTTCCTTTCTTGTTTATTTTTAAGTTAGAGGCTTTGAAAAATTGCTGTACTTATTTTTTTGACCAACCCTTTTTTATGTTTTTATACCCTTGCAGAGGGTATTATAATTTTGGTCAAAAGTGTGCAACGCAGTGAAGGAGACATCTCCGACCCTATAATGTATATATATTCTTGATCAGGATCACCTTCTGAGTTGATATGAGCATGTCCGTCTGTCTGTCTGTCGGTTTCTACGCAAACTAGTCTCTCAGTTTTGGAGCTATCGAGTTGAAACTTTGCACACACCCTTCTTTCCTTTGCAGGTAGTATATAAGTCGGAACGGCCGGGATCGGTCGACTATATCTTATAGCTGTCATATAACTGATTGATCGGAAATGCCATAACCTTGGTGTTTTTTAAGCTAGAGGGTTGGGACTATCCACACATGTTATATTTGACCAAAATATCTTATGTACAAAATTTCATAAGAATCGGCCAACTATATCCTATAGCTGTCATAGAACGATCAAAATTGGTATAACTTTGGTGTTTTTTAAGTTAGAAAGATGGGACTTTGTACAGATTACTATTTGGGCAAAATAATTCAATATGCCAAATTTCATAAGGATCGGCGGATCGTACCGCAGCGGATCGTACCGCAACATATTTAATAATATAAGATGCGTGGCGCCACCTAGTGGACTGCGACTGAACTGCAAGGGTATATCAACTTCGGCTCCGCCCGAAGTTAGCTTTCCTTTCTTGTTTACACAAAAATTAGCCCATTATTGCCCGTAAAAATGGTACAAAAATGGTTTTTTTTAAAGCGTTCGTTCATCCGCAAGTATTTATTGTATAAAAGATGTGTGAAAAATGAAAAAGTTGTTTTGAGAAAAAAACGTCTAAAGTTTTAAAACCAATTGAAAGTATATGGAAAGAAAGAAACTAGAGAATCGGTATCTTAGCGAGCTTTAGTCCGATCGACATGAAACTTGCACAGGATATTCCTGTGATATTGTTCTATTATATAAAAAATTTTTGAAAACAATTTATTTTTGAACCATCTTGCCCCCTTAAGAGACCCAAAGTCGGGAAAGCTAAAGAATGCATAGAAACTTTGAAATGTCATAGATACTGAGCAGGTGACGGACCGGTGCTGCTAAATATAAAATTGCCTTGATTGCTTGTTTTATTGTTGCTTCTTGGCCTAAAATTTATTTTTTACTAAATATATTAAAATTATGAACAAGTTCCTATTCCTTTGCGCATATTTTAAGCCATTGCCACTCCAAGCGACAAAAATAATATAATTTATAATTTTATTTTAGCAAAGGGCATTTTAATTCTGGAGCAACTATAAATACGACAGGGGCTCACATTCCATTACCAGTTATAAATGTATCAGAATTAAAAGACGTACGTATGAAGTATAATTTTAGGCCCTAACAAAATAAACATTTTACCATCATGTAGGATCAATTATCAAATGAACAAGCCAAAACTTTTGCAAATGGATCTCAATGGGTTTGTTCAGTAAATGTGGCAGAGTTTCGAAGTTTGGTAAAAACACTTGTTGGCGGAGTTAAAACCATAACATGGGGTTTTTTTAACTCTAAGGTATGTTTTCGAAATAAAATACATTTTATTAACATGTGTTTTGTTATATTGTACTTTTTAAAGTTTCAGGTCTCTGACACTAACCTGCTAAACCACGAAAAGCTATTTTCACCTGAAATTTTATGTTCTTACATTGACTTGGTTTATTTTGCAATGGAGGCATTGGATATTTATACCATTAATGTCAATCCAAGCCAACAAAGAACGTCTGGATTAATATCTAGAAGCAAAGAGGAAAAAGAGGTTTTGGAACATTTCAGCGGAATTGTAAGTGATGTGTAATTGTTAACTTATATTTATCGTGCCTGATTGAATTTGAACATAAACATAAATTTATTTATATTTCAAACTAATCTTTATTATTTTATAGTATACAATTGCACACTTAATTTTTTTCCGAATTAATTTTTAAGTATGTTACACACCTAATATCATAGCTTGCAAATAACTGTTAACCGTTTTTTTGCTTACGCTCTGTTTGCGAGAGCAACCGAAACAAAGCATGCCGTTTCGGTTCCTCTCTGAGCAGCAGGCTTTGATTTGTTTTGTTTCGGTTTTCTGTTGAACGAATTACGATGAGCAAATCATGAAACTCTCATCTACCGAACATCGCTCAATGAGAGATTTGAGTTTCACTCGCACTGAGAGACTCAGTAAAAGACCGATTGACTGAAAAAGTCAGCGCAAAAAGTCTTTCCAATAATTTGTTTTCGTTTCGTTGCACAGTGGTACATGGTACATGAAATTTGACGAAAAAACTTATTAAAATTTTAAACTTGAATTTTCCAATTTCAAACTAATATATTGATTATTTTAATTAAAAAATGAATAGTTTCCTTTTAAATTAATTTATTTTGAGTTAATAAGCTTAACAACTAAACTTTGGACAACTTTGTTGTCCATTTTGTTAAATATAAAAAAATTGATGCACTTTTTTTTTAAGTTCTCGCCCCATTTTCAATAAATTTGATGAATCACTGTTTACACGAGAGATTTACAAAGCAAGTTGACAAGTTGAGCCCACTAAACTTTACATACACACATACATGCACAAAAGACTTTTTGAATCGTCGAAGGCAAGCAAAGGGTCCTAGACTGAGCAGACCAAACGAAAACAGAAAAAAGTGTGCTTTGACTGAGCGCGAGCAAAATTTGTATACGAGCAACTCAATCGGTTGCTCTCAGACTTTCTGCTCAAAGTCTCAGTGACAAACACTTATTTTGAGACCGCTCGAATCGGTTGACAGTTATTTGCAAGCTATGCCTAATATATATTACTTCATTTTAAAATGCAACGGTGGCAACGGTGGCAAAATGCAAAAAAGCGGCAACGGTTTTGTTCGATTGCGCAAGCTTTGTTTGGCTTGCGTATCTCTTATAACTGTTGTCTTATATGCTCAGTGCATTATCAGGATATGCATTGCTCCCTCTTCGAGCTTTGCGCATCAGCGGCCGGGCGTTCTTCGTATATGCAACATATACTTACTTTCCCTCATTTTCAATGCATTGGCTGTTATGGACCGGAAAGCCGTTCACTTGGAGCCCCTTATTTCGGACTACGGCCTTCGACCCCCGCTCCTTTAGGAATATCGTTGAATAAAAGGCATTTCATTAAAATTGCGACAACAATTTCTATTATATAGAAATTTCTCTATATATAATATAAGGTTGTCCAAAAAGTCTTGCGGTATTTCCGATAAGTTTCTTTGCAAGCGCATAGTTCCAGTTCTATTCGTCATCGGTTTATGTTATACCTTTTTGGAAATCTCTTTTCACTCGCTAACACGTGTTTGATTTATTGTTGTTTGTTTTCAGTCGTTCGTGAGTTATAGCGTAGCTAACATCGAGCAACAAAAAAGAGAAAATACGGCATATTTTAGAGTGCTACTACGATAAAGGCAAAAAATGAAAATCATGCTGCTAGTAAAATTTGTACAGTTTATGGACCCGATACAGTTTCTATTTCCACCGCACATCGTTGGTTTCAACGTTTTCGTTCTAGTGTAGAGGTGGTCGAAGATGCGCCACGGTCCGGGTGGCCTGTCGCCGAAAATTGCGATAAAATCGCTGAATTGACAGCAAGAAATCGGCATAGTACCAGCTGTAGCATCGGCCAAGTGCTGGGCATGAGTCATCAAACCATTACAAACCTTTTGAAGAAGATTGGGTTAAAAAAAAAAGCTCGATGTATGGGTGACACACGACTTGACGCAAACAAACATTTTTGACCGTATGGACGCATGCGAATCGCTTCTGAATCGCAACAAAATCGACCCGTTTTTGAAGCGGATTGTGACTGGCGTTGAAATGTGGATCACTTACGACAACGTGAAGCGCAATCGGTCGTGGTCCGAAAGCTCTGAAGCTGCCCAGACGGTGGCCAAGCCTGGATTGACGGCCAGGAAGGTTCGTCTGTGTGTTTGGTGGAATTGGCAGGGAATCATCCACTATGAGGTGCTCCCCTATGGCAAAACGCTCAAATCGGACCTGTACTGCCAACAACTGGACCGCTTGAACGCAGCTCATGTAAAAGAGGCCATATTTGATCAACAGAGGTCGAATTGTCTTCCATCAGGACAACGCCAGGCCACACACATGTTTGGTGACACGTCAGAAGCTCCGGGAGCTCGGATGGGAGGTTCTTTTGCATCCACTGTATAGTCTGTATATCGCACCAAGTGATTACCCCCTATTTCTGTCCATGGCGAACGAGCTTGGTAGTCGGAAGTTGGCCACATTAGAGTCCTGTGAAAATAGACTCTCCGAGTTTTTTGCCAATAGGAAAGCGAGCTTCTATAAGAGGGGCATTATGAAGTTGGCATCTCGTTGGAACTCGTCATCGAACAATTGAAAATTCAATAAAAATACAGCACGACTTTTTTAAAAATTTTATATTTATCCACATCAACGTTTAAATTCATTTTTTACTCTGTGACAATGGAACGTTATATTATTATTCGGGATTCCTGACCCACGAATTTTTATGTACATTTATGCAAACAACGTATGGAAAATTCTTCATAAAGGTCAACCGCAATTAAAAAATTCAAAGTCAATGAAATTATGTTTATTCACATATTTGTTATAGAACCTATTCAATTAAACTAGTAAAAACAACATTTTTGTACAATCAATAAATAAATTTTATGTACTTTGAATTACTATAAAATTAAAAAACCAAAATGAAAACCCAAACTACGATGGATGAAACTGCCGACAGTAGTTAAAATGTTTGTTAAAAAGGAGTTCATATTTTTAAATAAACCAAAAATAAATTTTAGCAGAACGATTGCATTTCATCTTAGACAGCCCGACACCCACCCCAGCAATAATGGAAGCTAACACGGCGGGAAATGGCATCCGAGGCAGATGCAGATGCAGTCGATATAAGCATGTCCGTCCGTCCGTCTGACTTTCAACCTGATTCTACGCAATCTAGTCTCTCAGTTTTAAAGCTATCGACTTAAAACTTTGCACACATCCTTCTTTTATTTGCAGGCAAATGCAGAAGCAAGATGGATGGGATTTGTATGGATTTCAATTTGAGCAAAGTCATCCAATATTCCAAATTTCATAAGGATCGGACGACTATATCCTATAGCTGCCATGTAACTGAACGATTGGGAATGGCGCAATCTTGTTATTTTTAAAGATGCTTGGGGTTGATTTAAATATTTTTATTAGAAAGTTGAGTTGTTGGTGAAATTCTGAAAGGGATCGGTCAATTATATACGATCCGATATATATATATATGTAATATAATCTGCTACTTAACTGCAAGGGTGCATAAACTTCGGCTCCGCCCGAAGTTAGCTTTCCTTTCTTGTTCAATGTATTATTTTCTGAAAGAAGTAAATTTATCTTTAGAAACTTAATCTTTTTCCTCATGAGGAAAGAATCTTTAGTTATTTCATATTTCATAAAAGCAAAATAAAATCGGACGCTGCCAATTAGGGAGGCATTTCTGAACTAACTATTACTCTACATTTGGTTTTATTGACTCGTCCTTATAGGTAAACTGGGATTTTCAACTACTTAACCCGAATAACCCAATGTGTCTTGGGCACCTAGTTCGGGGTTCATCCTATCCCACCTTGGGCCCTTACATTTTTTACACTGTTTCAACAATTTTAACTGTAGGCAGATGACGCTAAGGTAAACCCTTCAATATATCTGCCTATCTAGACTTCAATCAGTTTTGGAAAACTTTTTGTTTTTTTCTGTGAAATTTTGGTGAAAAATTGGTGTTTGGCTGATAACATAGGCCAACAGCAAGAAATCTCCACGAATAATTTCACCTGCTCCATAACCTTTAAGCTCCCCTGAACCAAAGTCCAGAACAAACATAGGTTCTATCACCCACAGTTTCCGCGGTACAGCTAAGAGAAGAAATTGATCAAATTTTACCATATATTGAATTATGTAGGCCGTGTAATGAAGATGACCATCATTGTTTCGAGTACATATCATTTTTAAAATGTATGTGTGCCAACTAAAATTAAAAAATGGTATCTAGCAGTTACCAAAAAGTTGCAAATTGTCGGCATGTGTAACCAGATTAAAAAAATTTCAACTTGGTCTATGTTCAGTTACCGAGCGTTTTTACTTAATACTTTAAGCTATCGAGTTGAAAATTTGCACGCTTTCTTTTTTCACACTTTGAATACTTTCCTTCCCGGAGAGGCACAATCGAAAACGGATTCATTTTCGCAACAAAAAGTTTATTTTATTTTGTTTATTTATTGTCAGTTCCAACCCACTGTGCCACTTCTATATAACGGGGTAGTATATGTATGAGCGATTGTAGCACTCTGCAAACAGCTTATGTATGTATGTCAACAGATGCTAATATTTTTCGCACAAATCACAAACCGAATAATGTTTTTTAATTTGTTTATGTTTATACAAAAATTCCGCTTTAATTTTTTCACTGGATAGAAACAGAAGGGAAAAATATTTCAAATGAAATGTTGCAGAATCTGTTTGAAAGTATGCCTAGGCGCATTAAAAATGTCAATTAAGCTAAGGGTCTTTGGACAAAGTACTAATATTTGGGAAAAACCACGAAAAAGCACAAACGTGCAAAAGTTGATACATTGACTTAAAAAACAAAAAAAATAATATAAAATATAAACAACTTATTTGAATTTTTGTTTTTTTTTATGTATAGTAGAAATGAATATTGGTAAAAAGAAATTTTGGCGAATAATAAATTTTTACCACTTTTATATCACTTTGAACTCAGTGGTGACAAACATGTTTCCACGTGTGCTCGGCACTGTATATACTTATGGGGTCGGAGATGATTCTTCTCCCTTTTACATACAATAAAACACATGCAATTTCCCCTTATACTCTACGAGTACCGGTATAATTAAAACATGTAATGCTCAACTGATTTTCATAGGAAACAAAAAATCATCCTTAGAAGCAGTTACACGCAGTTACACAAAAAATTAAAATTTTAGGGTTAAATTGAACCCCAAATAAAATATTGAAAATCTGAACTTATACTCGTCTATTTATTCGGTTTTATAATTAACTATAAATAGCATAACAGGGTTTATGTAGCGTTTGTCCAGGGAATGTTTGATAGTGGAGCTGATCCTGTTGCTGTTATAGGAGACTTAGGACTTGGGACTTTGGACCTGTTATAGGACTTGGCCACCAAAGAGCGTTAGCGAATGACACCAAAACTAACTGGTGCTGTCGCAGAGTATGTTGTCGTTTCTGCGTTTGGGTGTCTGAGTGCCCTTAATAGAGGCTACTGAAGAATATCAGGATATGAAAATTCGGTTGTAATTCACAGGACCCTTGCTATAGTTTGCAGAATGATTACCTCCGCACTTTCAAATTGTTGCATCATCCTTATTTACTTTGCGGGATAATTTGTTTTCTGCGATCAATCAAATTGTCGTTCCATGTTGATATATTAGTCAATTTTAGTATTTGTTTAGAAGCGTATTTTTGTGTAAAAAATTGTTTGTTTTTGTTTTAATTTTACTGCAATTTTATTAATGCAAACAGAGAGAAGTTAGCGGAACGAATGAAAACATGACCGTTCGGACCTACTCTTCGACTCGAATTTAAGTTGAAACGCTACTTTTTAGACCAGAAGGAATAGGGGTAAACAAAGCTTAGTTACATAACTTGGTTATGTTGTTACATATGTATTTAAAAGGATACTAAATACTAAGAGGACACTAAGGATAATAAATATGGTTAAATCGCGTTGACAGCATATCTCCGAGTTGGATAATTAGAACAAAAAAATGACAGCAAAAAAATCCGCCAGTTCAGCGGATGCAAAGAGCTTTAGTCTGCTACCCCCAAGTGTCAGGCAATGGCATAGGCTCCTACAGTAGTAGTTGTGGGGCACTGAAAGACTGGGTGTGCGTCTATTAGCCAATGCCCGGTAATTGTCTCTACGGAGGTTACTCCATTTTTTGAAGTACCTAAGAAGGTGCCTACCAGTTCTTTCTCCGGAAGGAGAGGGTTGGTAGTCCCTGCCCTTAGTAGTTCATCCGCGGAGCGATTTCCCTCATGATCCCTATGACCGGGTACCCATATGAGGTGAATATCATACTGCTCCACCATCTCGTTAAGAGATCTACGACAGTCGTTGACTGTCCTAGAGTTGGATGAGAAGCCGTCAAGTGCCTTAAGTGCTGCTTGACTGTCTGAAAAGGTACTTATGGTATTCTGGTTGCCCATAAGTGCTGGGGATATAAGTGGTTCTTAAATGACTATTAGCCTGGAAGACACTGCAATGGTCGGGGAATCTGAATGACACATTTAGACATCGACGTTCACAAAAAAACCGGCTCCCACCTGACCGTTGAACTTTGATCTATATGTGTAGATATGAAGAGAATCCTCTGGTCCCGGCGTTTGCGTATCCCACTCCTCCCTAGAGGGGATGGGGACTTTATGGCGACAGTAGTCTCTTCCACGAAGTGGTGTAGGTCCAGCTTGGTGTGACCAAAACTAGTCTGGCTCCATAGGTTCGCCTCACGCAGTGTGGCAATCTTTATCACCATTAGTTCCACTGGCTGGGTGTGACTGTCTGTGATTCAGACCTCCGCCATGCGCTGCGTCCTCCTAAATTGTTCTTTGCATATGGAGTTATCCTGAGCAGGCCACCAGACTACCGCCGTGTATAACCACCTGACTATCTTAGGGGTCTTCCTCATTTTAGGCCTGCGCAATGGCCGCTTTATCTACGGGGTTGAGATTCTAGTCCAGCTTCCTGTCTAGAGTTATGCCTAGGTATATCGCTCTACCTTTCAGGGTTAGAGATTCCATAAGGAGCATCGGAGCTTAAGACTTGGTATTTTATACTTCCTTGTAAACAGAACGAGCTCTGTCTTGGACGGATTAACTCCGAGCCCGTTCTTATGAGCCCATGCTGAGAGCACTCCCAGCTTCTCTGTCATATGGTCGCACAGCATTTGCGGGAATTTTCCTACAAAGACGATAGCAACATCGTCCACGTACGATAATTCGCATAAAAAAATTATGCAGGCTCCACTTTCTAGGGACAGCAGTAGGTTGTTAACCGCCACGTTCCAGAATAGTGGGGAGAGCGGGGTGCCTCTCTTGACCTATGTATGACCTTGACCTATGTCTTCGAATAGAGACCATGATTTGCCTCGACCATTCTGTTAATCAGGATTTGCCATATTTTGTGAACAAACCGATCGGGTATTCCAAGTGCCGTCAGTGCGTCGATGATTGAGCATGGCAGGGTGTTGTTAAAGGCACTTTTAATAGCTAAAAAGGCAATTAGTGCAAATTATTTGCTTTTGGCTTTTTCGGCGTGGTAATCTCATGTAGGGCTGTCTCTGTGGATCGGTCCTTCCTATAAGCATGCTGTGGTATCATTTGGGTTTATGGAAAGGTGGAGATAGAGACTTACGAGCCTCTTCATTGTCTTAAGAAGGAAGAAGGACGCGAGACTTATAGGTCTATAGTCCTTGGGGGTGCAGTGGGACTCTCCTAATTGGTTATGCAACCATTGTACGCAACCACGTCTTTGGTACAATGCCATAAGTGAATACTGTTCTGAAGATCTTCCTGATTCATCGCCCTAGGTTAGCCCCGACCTTAATAGCTGAGCCGGTAAAATGCCGTCCGGGCCTGAAGATTTGAAGCGTTTAAAACTCTTCATCGCCCATTTAAGATTCATATTACTTAGAAGGTGTTCAAGCTAGCCCTGGAATCCTTGGCTACGCATCTCCTGTCCACGGATCAACCTGGGAAGTGTGCGTTGGTAAGAGGCTCAAGGGATTCATGGCACCTGGCGTTGTCCACCGCTTATCCGGAGTCTTAATATAACCTACGTTGAGGTCCGTGTTTGAGAGGATCTTTGTTAGGTGAGAGGCCTTTGATGTCCCCTGGATATTGGTGCAGAAACTAGCCTCTTGTTTTTCCTTTCGTAGTTCCTTGTGTACCGCCTGAGTTCAGCTTTATATGTCTCCCATGCATTGTCCATATTGGTACGGTTCGAATCCCATGCATCGTATCGGCTAGCGCCGATGTCCACCAGGGTGGCTTTTTCGATCTTTTGCTTCCTATTCTCTTTATGGGACAGTCCTTATGGTACGCCATGGTACATGCCACTGTGTGCCACAAGAGTTTCTTCCATGGCGTTAAGTCCCTCATAAATCTTAACAATCCCTTAAGGTGGTTCCCCTAAGGATCTACCTAGCCTTCCTGGTATTGCAGACTGCTAGCTTAGTGAAGTTTTCGAAGTCAACCGCTATCTCGACGTAACGGTGGTCTAAAAAGAAGTGCTTACAAGGAACCTCCAGCTGGTGACAGCGTCAGCTAATGATAGGGTAATGTCAAGGACTTCTTTTCTGTTCTTGACGATAAAGGTGGGCTCTGAGCCTCTGTTACCCACTAGGAGTTTAGCTTAGGATGAAATCGAAGATTGACTCACCCTTCTAGTTCTTGTCAGTGCTTTCCCATTGAAGGCGAAGGGCGTTGACGACGCATGCTATTAGTAGGCCGATCTTTCTCCTTTCGCTGTTTTTTACAAGCTGTCTGAGCAGCGTTTTTCATATACCTCTATAGCTGCTGCTATGTGGTCTACTTTGCTGAAATTTGGTAGCAAGAAGATGATAAGGTTCTTTTTTCCGAGAATACAAGCTCGCTTTTTACGTGTTACATCGGCTGTGCAAAGCCTGATTCCTGACACCCCCAAACCAAGAATACTGGCTCGATGGATCCAGGGATCTTGGATGAGGGCCACATCAGCTCCACTTTCAGTGAGGTGGAGCAGGAGGGCAGCGGATGCCTCCTTACTGTGGTGGAGATTGATCTGCAAGAGTGTCAGAGACATCCTTTAGATTCTACACAGTAACTTCTATCTCGGTGTCGGAGTCCAGCAGCGAGTCCTTCTCTTGTAGATGTAGATTTTTAGACCTGCCATCTGCTCGAAACCGTATTTGATACGGTTGCCGGCACCTTCAAGGATCCTCGCGGTTTTCTTGTTGAGTGTGAGGAAAACCTGTCGCCGTAACCCCTCGTTCTTGGCGACCCTCCAGTCCGCCGTGGG
The DNA here is from genome assembly GCA_021223865.1 of Drosophila pandora. NCBI lineage: Eukaryota > Metazoa > Arthropoda > Insecta > Diptera > Drosophilidae > Drosophila > Drosophila pandora. Next base: position 1,193,111 of record JAJJHT010010212.1, read on the forward strand.
GAGTGTGGGGTTGCACATCCTCAGCATTACCAGGATTGTAGTAGGGTCCGCCGGGTTCTCCCCAGTCTACTGCCTGCGCCAGCGACGAAATCATGCGTTTCTAGAGGCTTACTGGCCTCGCATCTTAGCACTCTATCAGCTTAATTCTACCTTGATACCGTAGCGTTTTCGCTATCGGGCTGAGGTCTTGAGCATTTACTTCATGAAGCACCCAGGTGAAGTATCTATTATCCGGTTTTGTCAGCACCTTCTTTTTCTTCGCTATGGGCGCTCCACCTTCAGTCGACCTCTGCCTTTTCGCACTTTGTACGATTTCCTTGGCTCCTGTCGGCTTTTTGGGATCCAGCATCCAGCCTTTGCCGGCTAAAAATCGGGCAAGATCTCTCTTGCCCATTTAATAATTAAGGGGCCTGGTCCGAATTGTATTCCGCAGACGGGTCCGCCCTCATAAGGATAAACGCCGCTCTCCTCTTTCTTACTTTCATAGCTCTATCTACAGTCAGCGCCACTAAAAAAGTCTCACTTAAAAAAATTTCGAAATTGTGCAGTCACTATGCTGGGGTTCCCCTAAATTTTATTCTCTGGGCATTGTTTTTTAGGGGGTTTTCCCTTGACTATTTTCGACATAATTTCATCATTTGAAGAGCGCTGTTGCTTAAGTTGCTTTTGGTAGAATTTTTTTTGTAAAAACACCTATAAAATCATGCCGAAGCAAAAGCAGTTGACTGATCGCGATAAAGAAAAAATAATTTTATTGGCTGAACAAAATGTGTCTAATCGGCAAATAGCGGCTGAAACACATTTCAATGCAAGCTTAGTGCGTCGATTTTTAAAAAAAATCTCGTGAGACAGGTGAAGTAAAAAGGAAAAAAGGAACAGGTGAAAAAAAAAGCACCACGCCACGTGAAGATCGCTTTATTATGAGAACGAGCCTGCAGGATCGTTTCAAAACTGCAGTGCAGATAAGATCTGAGGTACATGAACAGTTTTCAAAAGATATTTCGAAGCGAACTGTTCAACGTCGGCTTAACTCTATGGGAATACTCGCACGATCACCTGCAAAAAAGCCTTTTGAACCCGCGAATGAAAAAAAATCGTCTAAACTGGGCCAAGGACAAGGAAAATTGGACTGATTCTGATTGGTCAAGAGTGCTATTTTCAGATGAGTCCAAATTTAATCTCATTGGATCTGATGGAATCCTCAAGGTGCGCCGTAGACGTGGGGAACGTTATTTGAAAATTGCTGCATAGCCACAGTAAAGCATTCACCGTATGTTATGGTCTGGGGATGCATATCCAAATGGTCAATGCAGAAAAATACAAAAAAAAAATTTTAAGTGGAGTTGTGCCTAGCATTGAGTCCATTTGTGAAGAAGAAGAGGAACCCATTTTTCAGGATGATTCTGCACCATGCCATCGAGCGCGATCTGTGAGTTATTCAGTGTCCGATTGTTATCAAAACAACTTATTCAGTTAAATTTAACATTTTTCTATCTAAAGATAACAAATTTGAAGGAGGAATTGGGCATTAAGTCCTTAGATTGGCCAGGAAACAGCCCAGACCTTAATCCAATCGAGAATGTTTGGGCATATATGGGTGCCAAAATAAGAAAGCGAAAGCCCAAAACTATGGAAGAGCTAAAACAAATTATAGAAAAAGTATGGATACACGATATAACGAAGGAATATTTGTGTTCCATTTACGATTCTATGACCGAGAGGGCAAAAGCTGTAATTAAGGCCAAAGGCGGCGTTACTAAGTATTAAGCTAAATTAAAAAATATGTCTATTGTTAAATTACCTAGATTTAAATTTTTGTTTATAGTTAATAAGGTGTTCAATTGAAAAAAAACAGTTTTCGTTGAATTTTTTCATTATTATAACTTTTATGATTTTTTTTCTTAAGTTTGCCATAATAGTAATAAGTCGTTAAAAACCGGTCAACCCAAAAAACAACATTTTTTTAATATTAAAAACAAATTTAAAATAAAAATTGGTATGCACTTTTATTAACATACCATCAGTTAACTTGTTAAAAAAAAATTGGGCGAATCCGCAATCATATAATGAAACCACAGGACCTGAAAGTTACAAATTCGTAAGTCTTCAAAGTGTGGCTTTTTTTGTGGCGCTGACTGTATTCAATAATTATAATATAAACTACCATTTTTTATATAATATAATACGAATATACTGAATTTTATTCAATAATAAAAAACTTATTACTTTTCTTTTTTCCTTATTTTTTACACAGTTTTTAATGATGCATTCCCAAAACTTTCAAGAGATATTTTCGACAACAATCAACTTTTTAGTCGAAAGGATCTATAAAAATCAGTCATTGCAAGTGATAGCCAATTCTTTTTTGGCTAACCCAACAACGTCACCACTATTTGCCACCGTTTTGGTTGAATATTTACTAGATAAAATGGAAGACATGGGATCTAATCTAGATCGCTCCAATTTATATCTTCGATTATTTAAATTGGTTTTTGGAAGTGTGAGCCTTTTTCCGGTTGAAAATGAACAAATGTTACGACCACATCTTCACAAAATAGTTACCCGTTCAATGGAGTTGGCTTTAATATCCGATGAGCCTTACAACTACTTTTTACTTTTAAGGGCATTGTTTAGGTCAATTGGTGGTGGTAGCCATGACCTACTTTATCAAGAATTTCTACCACTTTTACCAAATCTTTTGGAAGGACTAAATCGCCTTCAAAGTGGATTCCATAAACAACATATGCGCGATCTTTTTGTGGAACTTTGCTTAACTGTTCCAGTTCGTTTATCATCATTACTGCCTTATTTACCAATGTTAATGGATCCTTTGGTATCGGCATTAAATGGATCACCAACTTTAATAAGTCAGGTAAGTTACATTGAGACTAAATAATCAGTGCTAAGAAAACAATAAAAACACAGTCGAACAGGTCTCACCCAAAGAAAAATCTAGAAAAAACATTGGTTGTACACAGGTACATACAGATTTCGAAACGGCTGCACCTGTTCGTTAATGGGCGTTGTTCGGGCTCTTGCTGTTGCCTGTCTTGGGTTGGGATCCCCTCGCTGGTCTGAATCAGCTACTGGTCGTTTTGCGGGAGTAACTCACTTTTGGCAGAAGCAGCACGCTGAGGAGTTTTGGTTGATTTGAATTATGAGAAGAGTAAGTTTGTGTTCTCAGTAAATTTTTTTATTTAGAAAGTTCCAGTTAAAGCTGCGAAAAAAAAATTGCACCACCACCAGATACAATTTTTCAATAGTCGCCATAATCATATTTTTAGCTTTATGAAAACGTTTTATACCTTTTTCAAAATTGAACCTTCTAAAGAAAATACAAATGAAAAAAAAAACTTAATTTTCTTAAGTTATTTAACAAAATTTATTAATTTTGTAAGATTCTCTATTCCAATTTTTATGCTCCTTAGCAAACTTGATACGTTTAGCGATATGTCTGGCATTTAAAATACGGTATTTTCTTGGGCTGCAGGCTTTCAGATTTATTGTCTCAGATAAGTGCTGGTCCATTGTCAGGTTTGTAGCAGAACCAACCGTTTAACGTCTTGAGGGGTCAGAGAACGCTTTCTACCGCGTGTTTCTTTACTTTTGTTATACGTAATAGCGTTTCTTTTCATCTTATTTGAACATCCAACAAGTCGACCCACTTCTCGAAAGTATTTTCCATCCTTGATAAACTTTATAATGAGATCACTCTTTTCATCACTGTTTTCCACGACCCATTTAAATGTTTTTTTATAGAAATAATTAAATTGAAAACAAATTTTAAAACACGTGCTTTAAGTCGAAAAATAGTGACCATTTCTGCGTGCATTCTTAAGATATCAAAAGTTGTGCTCTTTGTTGTCGTTACTTTTCGGTCTTTTTTAACTATTCGCTATTTTTGTTAGTAAGAATATTATACTACATACCAATTTTTTTTTTGAAAAATAGCAACACCAATAACATTTTATTTTAATAATAATCGAAATGTGATGTATTATATATTATGATATTATATTTTTCGCAACTGTAAGTTCCATGAGAAGTGGGTCTTACATACATAATTTCACCTGTCCAATCAAAGTCCAAAACAAACATAAGTTCTACCACCCACGGAGAAAACATTGATCAAATTTGAATTGTGCAGGCCATGTATTTACGTTGACCATCATTGTTTTTAGTAAATATCATTTTGGAAACATTTTGGAAACCAACTCAAATTAAAAAATGGCATCTAGTAGTTACTATATCTTAAGAATACTCATCCAAGTTGATATCTCCGATTTTCTAGATTTATTCTTGCGCTTCTATGATTTTTCTACAAACATTTTTGAAACTGTGAACTTACAAAATATGACTTAGGAAATCCACCTAGTTTTTAAATGAGTGTTTTTTGGCTATATTAATATAATTTCGTATAACTATGGTCCATATATAAAATTAAACATTGGGCGTCTATAAAGTTCTCTTCTAAGGGCTTAAAACCACAGTAACCCATGATTTTAGACCCCTTTTTCGTTATTTACTTATTTTGGACTAGGTTAAATTTATTTAATGGGTATAAAACTTGGATATGTAGTTAAACATAAATTTAAGAGTACAAATAATTAATTGTTATATAGGTAAATCATTTGAAATTTAAAAAAAATGGTAGCTATATGACTTCTGCTCTTAAACGTGTATCGCTGGAAAAGAACCCGTAATCTAGATCATTATTGGGTAATTCGAACACGACATACGTACGCATTTGAACTGATAAAAGACATCTGCTTAGACTGTTTTTCATTTTTACAAAAGTGAGTCTTATAGCTCTTAACAAGCACTATTGAAGGTACAGGTGCAAATATAAATTTAGGATCATTTTTTATTTTTTAAATATTCAAACAAAACTAGTTCCTCTTTCAAAAACCATTTTTAAGGTTTCTGCGAAACCTGATGAAAAATTTGTGTGCAATCATATTCAAAATGTTATTTGTTAATTGATCTTAGTAAATCTTTTTTGTTTCTGTGAAAAATTTTTTGTACAGGGTCCGGCACTCGAAGTGTAACCAACTTCAGACCGCTCCCGCAGCTAAAGCGCGGGCGTCAGCTGTCGGTGAGTTAGTTAAATGACAGTTTAGAGTATTGTTTACAAGCGCATGTAAGCATTTTACCGAGATCACACGAGAAAAAAAGTTGCTTCGCTTCACACGAGCGAAGGAGTTGCTTCGCTTGGCCGAAAGTGGTCAATTTTCAAACATTGTGTTTTCTGACGAGAAAATTTTTACAATTGAGCAATTCGCAAACTCCCAAAACGATAGGGTTTACTTGACCGACCGTTCATACGAGATTTTGAGTCATCGATTGGCCACTAGGAGGCAGCACCCGCCAAAGATAATGGTTTGGGCCGCTGTAACCGCAGATGGGCGCTCTCCAATCGTTTTCATCGAGCCTGGCGTCAAGGTAAATGCGCAATATTATCGGGAAAGTATTCTGGAGGTTGCTTTGAAGCCGTGGGCAGATAAAAATTTTGGTGGCAGACCATGGACGTTTCAACAGGACTCGGCACCGTCTCATAAAGCTCGAGTGAACCAAGAATGGCTGAAAAACAACGTTCCGAACTTCATAACGTCTACACAATGGCTCTCGAATTCACCAGACGCGAATCCCATGGATTATTCTCTTTGGGCCATTTTGGAGAGCAAGGTCCGAACTAAAAGATACACTAGTCTCGATGCGCTGAAAAAAGCTGTTGTTCGCGAGTGGGCCAAAATACCTGCAAGTCACATTCGGTTTTGGACCGTCTCAAGGCCATAGTAAAGGCAAAAGGTGGTCATATCGAGCAAAAGTGAATTGTTTCTGAATTGTGTATTATTTTTACACATTTTGTACTTTGAATTGAGTAAAACTAATTTTCCAAACTGAATTTATGGCCTTTTTAATTGGTTACACTTCGAGTGCCGGACCTTGTAGTTTTTTTTAAATTTAATTTTAATCACTGACTCACTGACTTAAAAGTGAATTGGATATTGTAAATTATATATAGCCAATTAAAAATCACCTTTTGAAATGGCTATAAAATGAAAACGCGTCAATATTTTTCAATTCTGATTTTTTTTTGTAAAGCTTAATTCGTCTGGTTTAATGGTGGAACACAACAACATTCATGAAACTGGCGTGGCAGTAGCCGATGCGATCAGACCAATTTTTGACGAAATTCTCGAGCGTTTGGGGCTGTATTTGGCCAATAACTTCGCCGATTTTGGCATTCAGGTCGGAGTCACATGGTTTAAAGTGTACTTATGTTATATGCAAATTTGGGATATTGCGGTTGAAATATGTTCGGAGTCCTCTCACTTAGTGCACTCGGCTATAGACTATTTTACCGAACAACTTAAGTTTGGTCATTGACATTTTTCAATGACTATCCAAATAATAACGCACAAGTATATATTTGAAAACGGTTTAATATTGTTTATTTTTCAAATTTCTGACGCTTATTCAATAGGATGAGAGGTGAGAGTGCGCCTTAGAATAAAGCTGAGCGAAAGCTCGCTAGCTTAATAGTCAAGATAAAGCGGAAATGGCAGAGCGACCGAGAAGAGTCGGCTTGCGACCAACAATAGCGATAAGAATAAATTAAGATAAGAGTAGTTATTGTATTCAGTATGTGCTGCCTGACCCGACAACTTATTCTTAAATAAATAAAATAAATGGATAACAGGTTTATTCGATTTGTACTATGGATATCCTATATAATAAACAGAAAGCTTCACAGCTAGCTGAACAAAATCCACGTTAACTCCACGTATAAGATTATATCTTTGCTTTGATAAGCTCAAAAAGAGGCTATTTGGCCGATACAAAGGAGGTTACGATTTTTCCTTAACTCATTTCGACGTTTTTGGGGAAAAAATTGTATTCTGATTAACATATAATCAGTATATAGGCTTTCAGTTAGTCTTGAAAAACTTATTTGCACTTTTTCATATATTTTAGGCAATACAGAATGTCGTGACGTCATGTTGCGTGTACGCTCATATAGAGCGTCTTCTCATCTAGAACACGCATAATATCTTGGCATTGAAATTAGTTAAACATTTTAGGTTATTTTTATGTTCTCAAAAAAAAAATGTTCTTTGTCACATATCATTGCTGCCGGCGTCCTTTCGCCAAGCCAAAAGGCTTGGAACACTTTCGTTTATTTGCCATTTAAAACTACTGAATGAAATATCGGATTGGATTGTTGACGTAACAATCGATGCATATAAAAATTTTTCATATTTAAAATTTTGCAGGTTTGCTATAATTTCTCCCAAAAAACTTTTGGGGTGTTTTTGTATAAAAACTACCTAATTACAGCAATACCAACAATAATTTATTATTTGAAAGTCTCAATAAGGAAGTGTAGCTATTTATTTGATCATTTCTGTAATAGGTTAGTAGCGTAGATTGATTTATGTTGATGGGTCAGCTCATCTTGAGCTTTCCCTCCAAGTGGCCAATGAAGTTGCAAAAATTTAAACAGCACCACTCGCACAAGAAATTAAAAAATGATTTTTGGCCTCATTAATTTAATTATTGGGAACCATTGAGCAATTTTTTAAATAAAAAAAAATTAAAAATTTATAATTTTATATTTATTATATATACATTATCGCTTATATTGGTCGCAAGCATTTTTCGGCCATTTGACTGCGACAGGCCAAGGTTTCCCTCCGCCTATTGACACTCTAGAAATTATCGTATCACACAATTTCATCTGAATGCAATATAAAGATAAATATAAAGTTTTAATTTTAAATCTCGCTTTTAACATTGTTGTGGATTGGAAGTTTTCATTAAAAAATATGTATGACGGAACAATGATCTCACAAGTTTTTTTTCCCAGAAACAGAAAATATTCTGTAAAAATGGTCAGACGTCAAGGAGGTCATCGGACCAATTATTTATAATTGGTTGTGTTGTATTTTTATACCCTTGCAGAGGGTATTATAATTTTGGTCAAAAGTGTGCAACGCAGTGAAGGAGACATCTCCGACCCTATAAAGTATATATATTCTTGATCAGGATCACCTCCTGAGTCGATATAAGCATGTCCGTCTGTCCGTCGGTCCGTCCGTCCGTCTGTCTGTTTCTACGCAAACTAGTCTAGTTTTAAAGCTATCGAGTTGAAACTTTGCACACACCCTTCTTTCCTTTGCAGGCAGTATATAAGTCGGAACGGCCGGGATCGGTCGACTATATCCTATAGCTGCCATATAACTGATTGATCGGAAATGCATAAACTTTGGTGTTTTTTAAGTTGGAGGGTTGAGACTTTCCACACATGTTTTATTTGACCGAAATAACTTGTGTAAAAAATTTCATAAGGATCGGCCTACTATATCCTATAGCTGTCATAGAACGATCGGAATTGGCATAACTTTGGTGTTTTTTAAGTTAGAAAGATGGGATTTGGTACAGATTCTATTTTGGGAAAAACAATCTGATTTGTCCAATTTCATAAGGATCGGCCAACTATATCCTATAGCTGTCATATAACTGATTGATCGGAAATGCTATAACTTCGTTGTTTTTCAAGTTAGAAGGATGGGAGTTTCAATGGATTCCTCTTTTGGCAAAATAATTCGATATGCCAAATTTCATAAGGATCGGCCGACTATATACGATCCGCTACATATCTAATAATAGGCGCCACCTAGCGGACTGCAACTCAACTGCAAGGGTATATAAACTTCGGCTTCGCCCGAAGTTAGCTTTCCTTTCTTGTTTATTGGCAATTCCAATAAGTTCACAGGTTTTCTTTAGTGGTCGGTGGTAGGGAAGACATAGAATCGACATTGCTCTATGGACTTTTAGTAAATTTATCTGACCATGCTCTGAAGCATAGTTTGTTTCCTTTGTTTCCTCCTTTGTTGTTGAATTGCTCTGTCATATGAGTAGAAGAAATTCATATCCGTGTGCTGCTCCCAGCATAGACAAGGCAAATTAATATAAGAATTTTGCATAGCTTAACAACACTTAACAAAGTTTCAACACTTTTCTGCCTAGTGCGAAGGCATTTTGTTGTTGGAATAGAAACAAAAGAAACAAGAAAGGAAAGCTAACTTCGGGCGGAGCCGAAGTTTATATACCCTTGCAGTTGAGTCGCAGTCCGCTATGTGGCGCCACGCATCTTATATTTTTAGATATTTAGCGGATCGTGTATAGTTGGCCGATCCTTATGAAATTTGGCATATCGAATTTTGGCATATTTTGCCAAAAAAGATTTTTTTGGCATTTTTTGGCAAAGATTATTTTGCCCATCCTTCTAACTTGAAAAACAACGAAGTTATAGCATTTCCGATCAATCAGTTATATGACAGCTATAGGATATAGACGGCCGATCCTTATGAAATTTGGCAGATCATATAAATAATAATTTTGGTCAAAATTGTGCAACGCAGTAAAGGAGACAACTCCGGCCCTATAAAGTATATATATTCTTCATCGGGATCACCTCCCGAGTCGATATGAGCATGCCCGTCTGTCTGTTTCTACGCAAACTAGTCTCTCAGTTTTAAAGCTATCGAGTTAAAACTTTGCACACACCCTTCTTTCCTTCGCAGGCAGTATATAAGTCGGAACGGCCGGGCTCGGTCAATTACATCCTATAGCTGCCATATAACTGATTGATCGAAAATGCCATAACTTGGTTCTTTTTCAAGTTAGAAGGATGGGAGTTTCAGTGGATGCCTTTTTGGGCTAAATAATTCGATATGCAAAATTTAATAAGGGTCGGCCAACTATATACGATCCGCTATATATATAATAATATAAGATGCGTGGCGCCACCTAGCGGACTGCGACTCAACTGCAAGGGTATGTAAACTTCGGCTCCGCCCAAAGTTAGCTTTCCTTTCTTGTTTTTGAATAAAATTCTCTCGGCCAATCCGATGTATATCGTATAATATAAACTTTTAATGAACTGCAAGGGTATTTCAACTTCAGTTGCGCCCGATGTTAGCTCTTTTTCCATGTTTATACCCTTGCAGACGGTATTATGATTTTGGTCAAAAGTGTGCAACGCAGTGAAGGAGACATCTTTGACCCTATAAAGTATATATATTCTTGTTGAGGATCACCTCCTGAGTAAGCATGTCCGTCTGTCTGTCGGTTTCTACGCAAACTAGTGTCTCAGTTTTAGCGCTATCGAGTTGATACTTTGCATTCATCCTTCATTTCCTTGCAGGTAGTATATAAGTCGGAACGGCCGGGATCGGTCGACTTTATCCTATAGCTGCCTTATAACTGATTGATTGGAAATGCCATAACTTTAGTGTTTTTTAAGTAAGAGGGTTGGGACTTTCCATAAATGTTATATTTGGGCAAAATATCTGATGGTCAAAATTTCATAAAGATCAGCCGGCTATATCCTATAGCTGTCATAAAACGATCGAAAGTTTGGTGTTTTTTAAGCTAGAATGATGGGACGTTCGGATTCCATTTTTTGCAATCTAATCTGTTCTGCTAAATTTCATAACGATTTGCTGACTATATCCCATAGGCGCCATATAACTGAACGATCGGAAATGGCACAACCTTAACTGCAAGGATATATCAACTTCGGCTCCGCCCGAAGTTAGCTTTCCCCTCTTGTTTTATAAGATTTTTAAAATTTTTTTAGGGACTCCGAACTTTGGAACTTTGCGTTGACAATTTGCAACCGGACTTTTTATATGATCACATTCAACCAGTAAGAGCGTCATTAATGCAAGCTCTTTGGAAAACTCTGAGGAACCAAGATAATGCAGCTTTAGTTGCCTTTCGAGTCCTTGGAAAATTTGGAGGTGGAAATCGCAAAATGATGGTGGAACCTCAAACATTACAATACAATCAGAATGAAAAACTATCCATATCGATAATAACATATTTTCAAGAATACGATGACCCAGTCGAATTTCCCGTTGATGAAGCCATTGAATCTGCCTTTAGAGCACTGGGATCGAACTCTACTGACCAGTTTTACAGACGGCAGAGTTGGGAAATAATCCGATGCTTTTTAGCAGCGTTTATAAGTTTGGATGATGAAAAACATACATTACTTAAACTTTTTACACATGTAGATTTTATTGAAAGTAATATTATAAATTCTTCTTTATTTCCACACAAAATTAAACATTTAAGAGTGCGGGAAACTCACCAAAAAGCTTTAATTGGAATGCTGGTTGCATCAGCAACGAAAGACTTACGGGATTCTGTGTGTCCAGTAATGGCTGCTGTTGTGAGACATTACACTATGGTAGCGATAGCACAACAAGCGGGACCATTTCCACAAAAGATTTATTCAGCTTCGATAGGAATAGACCCCATGGTACTAGTTGATGCTTTAGCCTCTTGCATGGGCCACGAAGAAAAAGAGTTATGTAAGCCTGGAATAGCCTGTATGGGTATTATTCTTGATACAGCCACCAATATAATGGGAAACAAAGAAAGAGCCTGTAAATTACCTATAATTCAATATTTGGCTGAAAAAATGATTTCTTTGTGTTACGATCGACCTTGGTATTCAAAAGTGGGCGGTTGCCAAGCAATTCAATTTTTATGTAAACATATGTCTCTTCGAGCTTTATACCAACATCTTTTTAATTTTTTAAAAGCTTTTATGTTTGTTTTGATGGATCTAGAAGGAGATGTATCAAATGGAGCGATAGAAATTACGAAAAATAACATGAAAACTATGTTGGAAATTTGTTTAAGTCCCTTAAATGAAGCAAATAGAAATGAAGATATAATTGATTTACAAACAAAAGCTACATATGAAGTTATTCATGAATTAGTTAGGCATATTACAAGTCCCAATACCATAGTTAGAGAAGAATCTATGATTCTCCTTAATCATATTGGAACCATTCAGTCAAAGACAGTATCTGAAGTGATGGATCCACATAAGGATGTTTTGGCAGACATAATACCACCAAAAAAACATTTGTTGAGGCACCAGCCTGCCAACGCACAAATCGGATTGATGGATGGAAATACTTTTTGCACTACGCTAGAACCGCGGCTATTTACGATTGGTAAGTTTTTCTTGACTCAAAAAATTTATTAATTTTTGTACATATTGTATATGGTGATAAAACAGGGTCAGCCAAGAGAGTACTAATGCTTGTGTGTGATGTGTCTTTAAGGGGGCAGGATGGTTTGAGACTTAAAAAAAAATTTTTTTCTGAAATTTTTTATATAATAGAACATTATCTTAGGAATATCCTGTGAAAGTTTCATGTCGATCGGACTAAAACTTGCTGAGATACCGATTTTCTGATTTCTTTCTCTCCATATACTTTCCATTGCTTGTAAAACTTTAGACGCGTTTTTCTCAAAACAGCTTTTTCAAGTCGGTGCGTAACGTAACTCAAAAAGTAATGCTCGGATCTAAATAAAATTTTGCACACATCTTTAATACAATAAATACTTGCGGATGAACGAACGCTTTTTTTTTTTTAAATTTTTTTTTACCATTTTTACGGGCAATAATGGGCGGATTTTTACGTAAAAATGGCAATTCCGACTTTACAACCGCGCCAAAAATTCAAAATCGCATATTTTTCAAAATGGTTTCGTTCATCCGCACAAGAAACTAATATTTTAAGTAAATCAATTCAATTTTTTTATTTCCGATAACACTGTAAGGCCAGACTTTACGCACCGCAAGAGACCAATTTTTGGAAGCGACTCCGGCCAACTGCCCGTCACGGGATAAATTATAATTATTTCTTAAAAATAAAAATTCCTAGATACTCTCCAAATATTGCCATTAATCGTGTAGAAAAATTGAATTGATATATTTACTCAGACATAAAAAAAAAAAATGGCAAAAATCTGCTATTTTTAGCCTCTGAAACCATCCTGCCCCCTTAAGAATATGGCAGAGAGAGTTATGTTTTTTGATTAATCGTTGTTGAAAAATTGTTACAACAATGCTTTATTGTTACATTACAATTTTTGAATAATGTCTCTGTAAAAAGCGGAGCGCGTTCACGAGGGAACCCGTGCAGTCTGTAGTTTCTACTTGGCTGACCAGCACATCGAGGACCAACATATCGAAGGATTTGAGTGTTAAACTCCGCCCCGTATGGGCGTGGAAAAAATGTTGAAATTACATTGGTTTGGCATTACGTGTTTAAGGTTATAGTGAATTTCATTTTTACTCAACTTTGTTATATTCATGGCCTTTTTATTTATTAAAACTCTCATCGCTCTTATATCATTAATATAAGAGCAAAAGTTCAGCTCTTATATCATTAATTGTGTAATATTAATATTCCTTTAATAACTATTTGTAGCTCTTTGTTACATTTATCAATTTTGTTACGAGGCGTACGATGCAGCCACGAAGTAACGGCCCAATTTGAATTTGTCGATTAAGTCGGTGATGTATAATTTAATTTTAATGCAGTCACCCAACACTAAATAGGAAAATAGTGTAAGAAAAGTTTCAAATGCCATTAGTAAATGTAAAGAGCGGCAAACCACAAGTGTAAGCAAGAAAAGCTTCTATTTTATAATTTTCTACATTTATAATTTAACATTTAAATAAAGATTTCAGCGTTTCGTTCATAAAAGTCGGCTTGATTTACGTGGAAGGCTCTAGGGACCTGGGATTGTCCCAACATTCTGAAATACTTTGCCATCCGGAAAACCACGCTGCAAGAGTGCACGGCTTCTGGAAAGCATTCCTTTACCAAGGGTGTGAAAGGAGTGAGGACGTAGTATACAGGACTATCTGAATCAAGATCTGTTGACGCATTACCAGCCAGTGAAGAGTGGCGTCAAATTTCTGAAATGGATGATGAAATTAGAAACGAGTCTGGCGATTTAAATATTGGAGTTGAAGACGGTTCATGGAGAAGCTCTGGGTGTAGTCTCACTGGACCGTTCGCAGGATTCGACAATGGAACATTGTCAGGACAAACAGTGACAAACTCAGGTCAGTTCGTGTCGCTTGAAGGTACAAGCACGCCTATAAGCACGAACCCAACAAATCACGTTGTGTCTCAACCCCATGGTGAAATAGCTACACAGATGTTCGAGCATCACACGAACACGGGTATAGCTCGAAATGTACATTGGGTAACAGCTCCTAATATGCAGGAAACAATTGCGCGAAGTCCAATCCCGACCACGGTTATCGGTCAAAGTATCGATGCAGTGCAAGCAGCACCAACAATGAGCGCAGCCGGATTTATACCAAGCAATGCAACACAAACAGTTCCAATGTGGAATACGGCTGGATACATGGAAAATGATGTTGCACACACTGCACCACCCAAGGGCGCGGCTGTATGCATATCGTATAGTGCTGCGCAGACGGCTCCACCTCAGAATGCCGCTATATGGATGGAAAACAACGCAGCCAAATTTGGATTCAAAGGAAACTCAGCAGGATTTGTACCGTCAGCTGCTAGAATAGGTCTTACACCGAATGTCAATCCCAACACGGCGGGTTCAAACCCTTACAGTGCAGCATTTAATACTGGTGGAATAGGCGGTCACATGCCGCCGTTTTCGAATAATCAGTTCGTACATGCAGGGTCATGTACTACAATGTTGACGCCAGCCCAAGTAGCGGCGCGACAAGTCATATCGCGAGAATTACCTGTATTTACTGGAAAGCCGGAAGAGTGGCTGCTTTTTATACCCTTGCAGAGGGTATTATAATTTTGGTCAAAAGTGTGCAACGCAGTGAAGGAGACATCTCCGACCCTATAAAGTATATATATTCTTGATCAGGATCACCTCCTGAGTCGATATAAGCATGTCCGTCTGTCCGTCTGTCCGTCTGTCCGTCTGTCTGTCTGTCTGTCTGTCCGTCTGTCTGTCTGTCCGTCTGTCTGTCTGTTTCTACGCAAACTAGTCTCTCAGTTTTAAAGCTATCGAGTTGAAACTTTGCACACACCCTTCTTTCCTTTGCAGGTAGTACATAAGTCGGAACGGCCGGGATCGGTCGACTATATCCTATAGCTGCCATATAACTGATTGATCGGAAATGGCATAACTTCGTTGTTTTTCAAGTTAGAAGGTTGGGACTTTCTATGGATTCTTATTTGGTCCAACTTATACGATCTGCCAAATTTCATAAAGATCGGTCGACTATATCCTATAGCTGCCATATAACTGATTGATCGGAAATGGCATAACTTCGTTGTTTTTCAAGTTAGAAGGATGGGATTTTCAATGTATGCTTCTTTGGTCAAAATAATTCGATATGCCAAATTTCATAAGGATCGGCCGACTATATACGATCCGCTTTATATCTAATAATATAGATGCGTGGCGCCACCTATCGGACTGCGACTGAACTGCAAGGGTATATAAACTTCGGCTCCGCCCGAAGTTAGCTTTCCTTTCTTGTTATAAGTAACTACGAACAATCGACGGAAAGATGTGGATTTAGCAATGAAGAAAATCTTATCAGACTTCAAAAGTGCCTTAAAGGAGCTGCTCTCGAAGCGGTACGAGGAAAACTCATGGTTCCAGCCATGGTACCATATGCGATCGGTACTCTAAGAATGTTGTACGGACGTTCAGAAATCGTACATGCTAGTTTACAACGTAAGCTGAAAGATGAGCCAGCAATCAAACCGAACAACCTGGAGTCTGTAATACGACTAGCACTCGCTGTGCAGAATTATTGTGCCACAATGCTTTCAGTGGGGCTACAGGAGTACCTAAACGACTCTACCCTATTGAGTGAACTGGTTGCTAAGCTGTCCAGTGATCTAAAGCTGGATTGGGGCAGACATCGTTTAGCAGCAGGTGGGGGCAATCTAGTTACCTTCGACAATTGGCTCTTTGGCGTAGCAATGTGTGCTACAATGGTGACGCCGTACGATTACCAAACAACGGAAAAAGATAAAGGAAGCAGAAATATTAAGGAGCGCTTGCTAGTGCACAATATAGCGGAAGGTTCGAGCAAGGACAAGCAGAAAATTGAAGATCCAACAAAATCATTGTGCCCGGTATGTGACGGCGAGCACGATCTGTCTGAATGTGAAGGATTTTTGAGTATGACAATCAGGACTAGACTTGAAGTCATTAAGGCTAAACGACTATGTTTCTGCTGTTTTGGAAACCATACTGCTCGAAACTGCCGAGTGAAGAAGCCGTGTAATTTTGATGGATGTAAATTACTGCACAATGAGCTTCTGCACTTCTGCCCTACGATAAAGTCCGACGTCGATTCGGAGGAACTCAAAAAGGAAGAAACAAAAGAGTCGGCACTGTTCTTTCACGGCAGATCGACAAAACGGGTCCTGTTCCGTTATATTCCCATAACCTTGTATAGTAAAACTAAAAGAGTGAATATTTTTGCTCTCCTGGACGAAGGATCCTCCTGTACTCTGATGGAGCGACAATTAGCTGATGAGTTAGGCTTGGACGGACCTGAAGAGCAGCTCTGTTTGAAATGGACCGGTGATTTGACACAGAATGAAACCAAATCAAAGGTTGTCTGTACCAGTGTTTCCTCCGATGATCACCCGCACTTAAGGTATGTGCTAAAAGGTGTGCGCACTGTGGGCAATCTGGACCTGCCAGTGCAAAGTATAGACGACCAAATGCTCAACAACCATCAACACCTTAAATCGGTTCCTGTGTCAACGTATATAGGTGTCAAAGCTCAAATGATCATTGGACTGGACCATATAAAGATTTGCGTACCACTAGAGGTTCGAGAAGCCGAAAATGATGAACTTGTTGCTGTGCGATGCAAACTGGGATGGTCTGTCTATGGGCGATATGGACTGGACGAGATCATTCCTCCACGAGTACTGCATATTTGCCAGTGTTCAGGTGGTACTCGAACCCTTGATGAAGCGGTAAAGGCGTACTTTTCGTTGGACTCAATCGGCGTAAGCGTTCCTCTAAAACCACTGAGATCCAAGGAAGACGAGCGGTCGCTGAAAATTATGAACGACACTACAAAATACATTGCCAATGAACGTCGTTGGGAGACCGGTCTGTTGTGGAGATATGAGAATAACAACTTGCCTGATTCTTACCCTATGGCTCTTAAACGTCTTAAGTGTCTCGAATCAAAAATGATCAAGGACCCAGATCTAAGCAATTTCCTGATCGAAACCATGCAAAAATACGCTGAAAAGGGTTACATTCGAAAACTNCAGCAATTTCGAATACCCTTTAAACTTCAAAATTCAAATTCAAAAGTTTAATTTTCAAATCATATAGTTTGACAAATGAAAAAAGAAGAATAAAAATGGAAAACATAAAAATCCATAATTATCAATTTTTATATCATTTTCTGAAAAGTCTTGAATTATTATTTCTAAGCAATCCAATTTAAAAAAAAAATTACTTGTTAAGCCCCAAACCTGAATTATTATCTTTAATTATCTTTAATTAACTTTAAGTATCTTTAATTATTATTATCTTTACTATTGAATTGTTCTAAATACCGCCACATTAATATCAATTGTCATCGAAAATATCTTTTATGGTTAATGAAAACCACCTTATGTTAATTTATTTTATAAGAGATTTTCTTGAATTATAACGTTAACTAAAATGAATTTATATTAGACCTTTTGTTTGGGCACCGGAAGTAATCTCGCCACCCATGCAGTTACACAACAGCTAGCCACCTCAAACACCTTAGCCAAGGAATTTGTTTTTTTTTCTTCACCCCCAACACAATGCTATTTAGGAATCCTTCTCCCAGGACCCTTCCTATTCGATCTACGACGATTCGCGTGACGACCATGTCCCTACTGAAGGTACAAGAACCACTCCCACTTTCCCTGAGCACGGCTGGAGCCTGTTAGTAGATCGAAGTACCTTCAGGACATGTGCCAAACCGTTACACGCCCTGTCGCTGTAACAGAAGATATTCGAGAGATGTTTCACCAAATTAAAGTTCGTGCCTCCGACCAATCCGTACAGAAGTTCTTATGGCGAAATGGAGAGAACGATCGCCCTCCGGATACTTTTGTAATGCAAGTGATGACCTTTGGCGCTTCCTGTTCCCCATCCCTGGCCAATTTTATACTGAAGAAAAATGCTGAGCAATTCGGTGACAATTGTCCAGATGCTTGGCAATCGTCGTTGACCAAGCTGAGTAATTTGCGTATCCCACTACATGTATGGCTCAAAAGCTGCTGAAAATGTCCAACTGCACATATTTGTTGACGCGAGCTTGGATGCCTATGCTGCTGTAGCGTACTTGCGGGTTGAACGCGGCGGCGTAATCAGATGCTCCCTTGTCGCGTCGAAGAACAGAGTCGCCCCTTTGAAACCCATATCGGTGCCAAGAATGGAATTGATGGCAGCCATTTTGGGTCTGCGACTTTCAAAGTTTCTGGAGGCAGAGCTATCAATCAGGATTGAAAGGCGAATCTTTTGGACAGACGCTCAAGATGTTCTATTTTGGATAAAGTCGGACGTTCGTAAGTTTCCTCAGTTCGTGGCCGTACGAGTCGGAGAAATCCTGGAAGGATCGGAGATTGTCGATTGGCGCTGGGTACCTTCGGAGCTTAATGTGGCGGACGAAGGAACCAAATGGACACAAAAACTGTGAAATGACCAGCTCGATAAGGTGGTTTACTGGTCCCGAATTCTTATTGCAGAACGAGTCAAGATGGCCGTCACAAATCGGAACCGCTGTGAGCTCCGATGATACACTGCTTTTCACGCCGATATGGTGCGGACGGACCCGTCACCTATTGCCTCTATTATGCCAAATCCGTTACGCTTCAGTAGGCTGGAACGTCTACGCGGAGCCCAAAGGCGAGTGCTGGATTTCATAAGATATATTCAAGTTCAACAGCCTGGACCTGAATTGAAAAGAATACTCGAACTAAAACGAAATGTTGAGATGGACACGGTCTTTATTCGAGCTTGCCAAGAGGAAACGTTTATAGATGAAATTCGCTGCTTAAAGAAAGATGGTCGTGTCTTAATCGACAAGCTATCGACAATGTAGAAGTTGACGTGAAGCGACCGATTTTACTTCCACGTCACCACAAGTAACGTATCTAATAGTCGAATATTATCATCGCAAGTTTCACCATCTGCATGGAGAAATAGTCGTAAACGAAGTTAGGCAACGTTTTTGGATACCAGGCCTGAGAGCACTCGT
This sequence comes from Drosophila pandora, assembly GCA_021223865.1. NCBI lineage: Eukaryota > Metazoa > Arthropoda > Insecta > Diptera > Drosophilidae > Drosophila > Drosophila pandora. The sequence goes on from JAJJHT010010212.1 coordinate 1,212,228, forward strand.
CAAGGAAACTGTAAAAAAATTTGTAAGTTGTTCCATCAGACGAGCACAACCACTGCCACCGGAAATGGGATATCTACCAAAGGAACGTATATCACCATATACCTTGCCCTTCACGTACACTGGAGTCGATTACTTCGGACCAATAGAAGTCGCTGTTGGAAGACGACGAGAGAAAAGATGGGGAGTATTATTCACGTGTATCACAGTTCGTGCAGTACATTTGGAATTGGTCCCTTCTCTGTCTACGGACTCATTTCTACTGGCTCTGAAACTATTTACTGCGCGGCGAGGGGTACCTATTAAAATGCTATCAGATAATGGAACGAATTTTCGCGGCGCTAGCAGAGTATTGGCAAAGGAGATCGAGCGCATATCGACTTTGGATGTGGAAAGTAAGTATCCGCAAATGACCTTTGCATTTATTCCACCTGGTTCACCCCACATGGGCGGCGCTTGGGACCGCATGGTGCGTTCAACTAAGTCAATCTTGTCGGAGATTCTGTCGAACGTCGTTCTGAGAGAGGAAGTACTACGCGAGGCATTTGCGGATGTTGAAAACACGTTGAACTCAAGACCGTTGACATATATTCCCTTGGAATCTGAAAACTCCGAAGCCTTGACGCCGAATCATTTCTTAGTTGGAAACTCAAGCGGTCTGCGTGAACGTGGAATGATGGAAGTCACTGGACATGGATTAGCAAAGCAGTTTCGAATCGCAGGACAATTGGCGGATCGCTTCTGGAAAAGATGGATTCGAGAATATCTACCCACGTTAACAAGAAGGACGAAATGGTTTCATCCGAACCCAACTCCGCTTGCAGAAGGTGATCTAGTTTTGGTCGTGGATGAGACGAGCAGCGGAACACTTGGCCAAAAGGAGTCATTATGGATGTTAATTGTGCTAAGGATGGCCAAGTCCGGAGTGCTGTAGTACGTACTCCTGATGGACTCGTTACTCGACCTGCAGTAAAGTTGGCCAAATTGGACATCGTGAGAGATGGTAATTCTCGGCGTGGACACTCAGAAGAATTACGAGGTGGGGAATGTTACGAGGCGTACGATGCAGCCACGAAGTAACGGCCCAATTTGAATTTGTCGATTAAGTCGGTGATGTATAATTTAATTTTAATGCAGTCACCCAACACTAAATAGGAAAATAGTGTAAGAAAAGTTTCAAATGCCATTAGTAAATGTAAAGAGCGGCAAACCACAAGTGTAAGCAAGAAAAGCTTCTATTTTATAATTTTCTACATTTATAATTTAACATTTAAATAAAGATTTCAGCGTTTCGTTCATAAAAGTCGGCTTGATTTACGTGGAAGGCTCTAGGGACCTGGGAGTGTCCCAACAAATTTATTGTATTAATTCAATTTATCATCGTCGGGATATACGACCTGAATTTAAGGTTTTATTTGTATTATCCCTTTTTATGAAAGTTTCATAGAATTTGTTGTTATTTGCAATAGCTGCCATATACCTGATTGATCGGAAATGCCATAACTTTAGTGATTTTATACCTTTATTTAAGGGAATTATAATTTTGGTCAAAAGTGTGCAACGCAGTGAAGGAGGCATCTCCGACCCTAGAAAGTTAGCTGTATAGCTGTATAGCTGTCATAGAACGATCGAAATTGGCATAACTGTGGTGTTTTTTAAGTTAGAAAGATGGGATTTAGTACAGATTATATTTTGGGAAAAACAATCTGATTTGTCGAATTTCATAAGGATCGGTCAACTATATACGATCTGCTATATATCTAATAATATAAGATGCGTGGCGCCACCTAACGGACTGCGACTCAACTGCAAGGGTATATAAACTTCGGCTCAGCCCGAAGTTTGTTTTCCTTTTTGTTTTTTTTGTGGCGTGCCTTGAGTTCATCTGGCTGTTGCGTTTACTGTTGTAACTGTTGTGAACTCTGACATGGATTTGTGGTACGGTTCGCGTGACCCGAACAGACCCGAATAAGAAAAAGAACAGGTTTCACCCTTTCATGCGCCACTAACTTTATTACAGATATCTAATAAAGCTGATGGCCACAAGCCCCTCAATAATGTTGTGCGAAAAAACTTGTTTAAGTTAGAAAGATGGGACTTGGTACAGATTCCATTTTGGGCAATCAAATCCGGTCTGTCAAATTTCGGGCAAGGATCGGCCGACTGTATCCTATATTTAACTGATCGATCGGAACTGTTATAACTTTCGCGTTATTTATTTATTTCGCGTCTAATTTTAGAGTTAGAGGGTTAGGACTTTCCACCCTTGTTATATTTTATCTCCCAAAATATCTTATGTACAAAATTTCATAAAGATCGGCCGACTAAATCCTATAGCCGCCATATAACTGAAATGGGACAACCTTGCTAGTTTTAAAGATGCTTGGGGCATTTTTTGTAGAAAACTGATTTGATGGTGGAACTTTCATAAGGATCAACCATATACGGTCCGATAAATTGTATATATATAATAATATAAGCTATCTAACTGCAAGGGTATATCAACTAAAATTATATTTTTAACCATTTTATTAAAATTGGTTTGATGAATACATATAGGGTATTACGGGCTTGACCTTAGGTGCTTGAGCACTGAGCAGCGTACGTTAGTAAATGAAACGTAGCCCATTGTGAATTGCATGATTTTGGTTATTGAGATCAAGGGTAAGGGGTAGCCTGCTTTAGAGGCTTCGATTTGTGCGTAAATCACTTCCTAAACTATCCAAGAATATGTCTCCAAAATTTCAGAAAAAATTTCGGATTATTTCAGGAGATACAGATGAAATAGTGAGCAAGCGCCGCGCAGGTATACGAGCGGCCGGCCTTGATCTATTATTATTATTATTATTCAAATGGACCTATGCGAATAAAAGCAAATCTGTGTAAGCAAAGAATAGCGTTCGCCAAAAGCAGCCATCGAGTTTTAGGATTTAAAATTATTTTGTCGTGTCGCTGCAGTAAACGAGAAATCCAATCAGGACCGTTGATTCACACCAGCTAAGAAGTGTTCTTCGTGAGGCTTTTGGGTGTCGCACAAGAATGCATAAACTTTAAGGCTTAGCAATATTGACGTTTGATAAAATAGTGGAACATGTGTAAACAGCATCGAAAACGATATTTGAAAGAGCGTGCACGAGTGCTGTCGATGAGGAAAAAGAACCAAATGTGCAAAATGAAAGACCAGCTGACCATTTGAAAGTTTCGGATGGTTCGTGGAAAAAACGTGGACTCACTTCTCTGGTGTAACTACTCTTATTGACTACTGAATACTACTACTGACACGCGATTTCTCGGATTTCTATTTAATAATTTTTACAAATTGGCATTCAAGATAGAAAAAACAAGAAAGGAAAGCTAACTTCGGGCGGAGCCGAAGTTGATATACCCTTGCAGTTAAGGTTGTTCGATTTCCAATCGTTCAGATATATGGCGTCTATAGGATATAGTCGGCCGATCCTTATGAAATTTGGCAGATCGGATTATATTCCTAAAATGGAATCCGTAGAAAGTCCCATCATTCTAGCTTTAAAAACACCAAAGTTATGCCAATACCGATCGTTCAATTATATTGAAGCTATAGTCGGCCGATCCTTATGAAATTTGGCAAATCGTATTATTTTTCCCAAAATAGAATCAGTACCAAATCCCATCTTTCTAACTTAAAAAAAACACAAAAGTTATGCCAATTCCGATCGTTCAATGACTGCTATAGGATATAGTCGGTCGATCCTTATGAAATTTTGCACATAAGATATGTTGGCTAAAAATAACGTGTGTGGAAAGTCCCAACGCTCTAACTTAAAAAACACCAAGTTGCCAGTTATGGCATTTCCGATCAATCAGTTATATGGCAGCTATAGGATATAGTCGACCGATCCCGTCCGTTCCGACTTATATACTACCTGCAAGAATAAGAAGGATGTGTGCAAAGTTTCAACTCGATAGCTTTAAAACTGAGAGACTAATTTGCGTAGAAACCGACAGACGGACATGCTTATATCAACTCTGGAGGTGATCCTGATCAAGAATATATATACTTAATAGGGTCGGAGGTGTCTCCTTCACTGCGTTGCACACTTTGACCAAATTATAATACCCTCTGCAAGGGTATAAAAAATAAGCTGGCTCCAATCAGCAGGTCCACTCGCTGCGTCTTGTGGAAGTTGGGGTCAGCTAAAACCATATTGCCAGGAATCTTCCAGCTCGAAGCATCTATGTGAAAGCTAGGCTGATAGTCCGTAATGTGTGAGGCAACAACAGCGTCAATTTCCAATACGTGCTAAGGCGGGACTTCACGCACACATTAACCGATGCTCCATCCTTTTCAAATCCAGCGCCGCCGAAACCGGCCACCGTTGTGGAGCATTTGGAGCGGCCAAGCTGAAGTTCATTCGCCATTCGGCAGGGTAGATCGACCTTGATCACCTTGGTAGATCAAGGTCCAGATCGACCACAAACGAATACATTGGCCGTTGGCAGGAGCACTAGCTCAGCATTGCGATCCTGGGTCACAATAGTGTTGAATAAGCGGGATGGGTTTGCAACAGAAACTGCAGAAATTGGTAGAACTAGAAGCCTGCCCGCGAGGGTGCAACAGGAAATTATAATAACTGCAGGATCTCATTAATGTGAGACTGGAATATTAATCGCCGATTGCTAAAATGATTGGCAATTGGTCAAGGGCCACATCGTAGTTCGCGTCAGTAATTTCCCGCGCTCTCATCGTATCCAAGGCTGACTCTCGCAGTCATGAAATGAGCCGACGGAGCTTTTCCTTTTTTGTTAGGTGAGGATGGCTGACAATAGTGGTCTTAAAAGGGGCGCAGAAATCCGGCCACTCGGCATAGCCGCCGCTGAATGTTGGCATCGGCAACGGTGTCAAAGAGGGGGCTGGCTTGTATAGCATTGGTAAGACACTGGCACCTTCGAGAAGGGTGGAGTGGGCAGCTATTCTCATGGAGCGCTTGGCAACCTCCACCTGAATTTTTACATGCACATCTGTCGCCAGCTGCGAGAACTTTCAATTTAAATCGCTTCCGATCTTGCTATAATTTAGCTCCTCCATTTCCTCCTGCAGTGTAGGAGCCTTGTCTATTTGATGCAAAACCTCCATTTCCTGTCGCGTCACCTCCGCTCGTCTCCGCAGCATCCTCTCCCTGCTTGAAGTGGCAGATCCAGTAGCTTTAGCTCGTGACTTCAATATGCAATCAAAATGAAACTTTGTGACAACAAAAAACAACGGCGTTTTAGTGGCACTTTTAATGTTTATCACAATAATCAACCGGAATGAAATCGTTTCGGGATCATCAAATGTTACGCTTTTAATGGTTGTTACGATTTTAATGGCCGAATAAATAGACGAGTTTTAGTTCAGAATTTCTGTGGCCGAATTTAAACGCATCCGCTCATATCAATGCTGAGTATACAGACAAGAATAAATGCTGATAACAACCGCTGCAGCTAAACATATTATGATTATTTTTAATAATTCAATAATACAATCTCTCATACAAGCACATGTAGAAAATACATTCTTAAATGTCATCTCGGCGGTGTCAGTGTTAGAAATTAACTCAAGCCTCAGGGTGGTTAAACTGATAGTCCAGGAGTTTATTTGAACCCCGGTTTTTTTCATTGATAAATATTTGAGCGTGTTATTGAGAATCTCCGGAAAAAGTATTGGATTTTCGGGGTGTAGCAGAACTCGCCACAGAATCATCAGAAAGAAAACAAATAAATCCTCTGTTTAAAAAGATTTCACAGTCAAGGTCGTCAAGTTTTTTTTTAAATTTTCACAGCAATAAAAATCGCCCTAATTTAAAATTAATAAAAGAAAACAGCTACGTCACTACTTGGGGATGGTTTGTAAAATTTCGAAGCGATACAGAAGAGCGCAAGTATTAGGACCTGACAACGACTAATAGACGTTCAAATCCTCATAGCTTCGTCAGAAAATAAAATTTATGAAACAAAATTATCAAAAAACAAGAAAGGAAAGCTAACTTCGGGCGGAGCCGAAGTTGATATACCCTTGCAGTTCAGTCGCAGTCCGCTAGGTGGCGCCACGCATCTTATATTATTAGATATATAGAAGATCGTATATAGTCGACCGATCCTTATGAAATTTGACAAATCAGATTATTTTGTCCAAAATAGAATCTGTACCAAATCCCATCTTTCTAACTTAAAAAACACCAAAGTTATGCCAATTTCGATCGTTCTATGACAGCTATAGGATATAGTCGGCCGATCCTTATGAAATTTTGTACATAAGATATTTTGGTCAAATATAAGTCCCAACCCTCTAACTTAAAAAACACCAAAGTTATGGGATTTCCGATCAATCAGTTATATGGCAGCTATAGGATATAGTCGACCGATCCCGGCCGTTCCGACTTATGTACTACCTGCAAGGAAAAGAAGGCTGTGTGCAAAGTTTCAACTCGATAGCTTTAAAACTGAGAGACTAGTTTGCGTAGAAACCGACGGACAGACGGACAGACAGACAGACGGACAGACGGACAGGCTTATATCGACTCAGGAGGTGATCCTGATCAAGAATATATATACTTTATAGGGTCGGACATGTCTCCATCACTGCGTTCACACTTTTGACCAAAATTATAATACCCTCAGCAAGGGTATAACAAGAAAGGAAAGCTAACTTCGGGCGGAGCCGAAGTTGATATACCCTTGCAGTTCAGTCGCAGTCCGCTAGGTGGCGCCACCCATCTTATTTTATTAAATATATAGTGGATCGTTTATAGTCGGCCGATCCTTATGAAAATTGGCAGATCAGATTGTTTTCCCCAAAATAGAATCTGTACCAAATCCCATCTTTCTAACTTAAAAAACACCAAAGTTATGCCAATTCCGATCGTTCTATGACAGCTATAGGATATAGTCGGCCGATCCTTATGAAATTTTGTACATAAGATATTTTGGTCAAATATAACATGTGCATAAAGTCCCAACCCTCTTACTTAAAAAACACCAAAGTTATGGCATTTCCGATCAATCAGTTATATGGCAGCTATAGGATATAGTCGACCGATCCCGGCCGTTCCGACTTATATACTGCCTGCAAAGGAAAGAAGGATGTGTGCAAAGTTTCAACTCGATAGCTTTAAAACTGAGAGACTAGTTTGCGTAGAAACAGACAGACGGACAGACGGACATGCTCATATCGACTCAGGAGGTGATCCTGATCAAGAATATATATACTTTATAGGGTCGGAGATGTCTCCTTCACTGCGTTGCACACTTTTGACCAAAATTATAATACCCTCTGCAAGGGTATACAAATTTGGTAAAGTATTTTCGTTTTTTGTTTTTTTTATACCCTTGCAGAGGGTATTATAATTTTGGTCAAAAGTGTGCAACGCAGTGAAGGAGACATCTCCGACCCTATAAAGTATATATATTCTTGATCAGGATCACCTCCTGAGTCGATATGAGCATGTCCGTCTGTCTGTCTGTCCGTCTATCTGTCGGTTTCTACGCAAACTAGTCTCTCAGTTTTAAAGCTATCGAGTTGAAACTTTGCACACATCCTTCTTTCCTTTCCTCGACTATATTCTATAGCTGCCATATAACTGATTGATCGGAAATGCCATAACTTTAGTGTTTTTTAAGTTAGAGGATTGGGACTTTCCACACATGTTACCATATGTTTGACCAAAATATCTTATGTACAAAATTTTATAAGGATCGACCGACTATATATGTGCATATATATATGTGCATGTGTTCATGTATATATGTCAGTCGGACATATATGCCGATCGGAACTGGCATAACTTTTGTGTTTTTTTAAATTAGAAAGATGGGACTTAGTACAGATTTTGTATTGGGCAAAATAATTCGATATGCCAAATTTCATAAGGATCGGCCGACTGTATCAAATAGCTGCCATATAACTGAACGATCCGGATTGGCATAACTTTGGTGTTTTTTAAGCTAGAATGATGGGACTTTCTACGGATTCCATTTTAGGAATATAATCCGATCTGCTAAATTTCATAAGGATTGGTTGACTATATCCTAAGGACGCCATATATGTGAACGATCGGAAATGGAACAACCTTTACTAGGGTATATGGTATTAACTGCGGCTCCGCCCGAAGGTAGTTTTCCTTTCTTGTTATTACCGGTTGTCGGCTGGTCAAATCCAGTAAACTAATCCAGACTACGCAAACTAGTCTCTCAGTTTTAGAGCTGAAACTTTGCACACATCCTTCTTTTCCTTGCAGGTAGTACATAAGTCGGAACGGCCGGGATCGGTCGACTATATCCTATAGCTGCCATATAACTGATTGATCGGAAATGCCATAACTTTGGTGTTTTTTAAGTTAGAGGGTTGAGACTTTCCACACACCTAAATACCTAAATATTTGACCTAAATATCTTATGTACAAAATTTCATAAGGATCGGCCGACTATATCCTAAAGCTGTCATAGAAGGATCGGAATTGGCATAACTTTGGTGTTTTTTAAGTTAGGAAGATGGGACTTGGTACAGATTCTATTTTGGGCAAAATAATCTGATTTGCCAAATTTCAAAAGGATCGGGCGACTATATACGATCTTCTATATATCTAATAATAAAAGATGCGTGGCGCCACCTAGCGGACAGCGACTGAACTGCAAGGGTATATCAACTTCGGCTCCGCCCGAAGTTAGCTTTCCTTTCTTGTTTAGGTTTAATCCACAATAAATTCTACAGATTTCGTGAAATATTCTAATGTTAAGTATTTTTATAATCAACATAATGCCAGAAAAATAAAAAAAATTAGAATTGGTTCGTTACGGTAATAAAAAAAGCTCTACGTGACATAAAAGAAATCTTATTAGCGCGTGTACTCATTATTTTGGCCAGCAGTGTATATCATAAATTGAGTAATCTCAAGGGATATCTCCACATGCATGAATGAATATAATCGTTAGATCCAATTTTGAAAAAAACAAGAAAGGAAAGCTAACTTCGGGCGGAGCCGAAGTTTATATACCCTTGCAGTTGAGTCGCAGTCCGCTAGGTGGCGCAGCCTATTTTATTAGATATATAGCAGATCGTATATAGTCGGGCGATCCTTATGAAATTTGGCAAATCAGACTACATATCTTAAAAAACAACGAAGTTATGGCATTTCCGATGCCTTAGTTATATGGCAGCTATAAGATATAGTCGACCGATCCCGGCCGTTCCGACTTATGTACTACCTGCAAGGAAAGGAAGGATGTGTGCAAAGTTTCAACTCGATAGCTTTAAAACTGAGAGACTAGTTTGCGTAGAAACCGACAGACAGACGGACAGACAGATAAACGGACAGAAGGACATGCTCATATCGACTCAGGAGGTGATCCTGATCAAGAATATATATACTTTATAGGGTCGGAGATGTCTCCTTCACTGCGTTGCACACTTTTGACCAAAATTATAATATCCTCTGCAAGGGTATAAAAAAATAGTTTAAAGATTTTTTTCAGTGTATTTTTTTTTCTTACGAGTAGAAATTTTATCTTAAAAAAGTTAATAAGATATTTAAAAATCTTTTCTATCGAAGTATAGCATGTGAAGTTACGTGCATTGGTTGTAAACCTTAAGTAATTTAAAAAATCGTAGAAAAAACGTTCTTTGAAATGTAATAACATACTTAAATTTTTTCAAATTTTAAAAAAATAAATTAAAGCAAACGCATTTGGTACTTTTTTTAAACATCTTCATTTGGAAAATTCATTACAAATCGTTTTTTCTGAATAACTTTTGAAAGAACTGTCGGATTGGGACCAATGTCCCCAGTATATCCAATTTAGTGAATCAAAAGTCTTTTACATTTCCGCAATTTTTTCCCAAACCGAACTTCTTTTGGCTAACGTATGGATAAAATTCCTCTAATGAAAACAAAACCTTTCATTTGGTACATCACTCACTCAGATTGAACGCACACAGAAAATTTTTAATTCTTCGGTTATATATAGTGTCTTTACGCGCCTGCTACACGCAGGGTATGCGTGTCGCCACCTAGCGGGCTACCGTCCGCTGTGATATAAACTGCTACCTAACTGCAAAGGTATATCCACTTCGGGTACGCCCAAAGTAAGCTTGCCGTTCTTTTCTTCTTTGAGATAAGGTGCCAAAGTTGGTGAGCCAACCGGAAATTTTATATGGAATCCCAGCTGAGCTGGTTCTTACTATATTAGAGAAAAGGATCATTTTAAGAAGTTATTTAAAATTTTTGAAAAATAAAGTTTGCATACATAATTAACAGCATTACCAGGACTTCGTAACCCTTTTGCAGAAGTGATGTCAATAAAGAATGCGTTTCTCAATATAATTTAAACCAGATGAACTTAAATTTAATATTGTGGTAGGAAGGTATAGGTTCACTTTTCCGCAGGTGGACTTATAGTCTAACAGTTTTCCCACCCTGAAGCTTTGGTGAATTTCTTCTTCGTTCCTGCAGTTGCGGCAGTTGTCGTTGTAGGGTGAATTAATTCGCATTTGATGCGGATTCTGTCTACATCATTAGTAGTTCGGCTTTCCTTTCTTTGATATATTGACAACCTATGCAAAATAGCCAGTTATCAGTAATGTATTTTCCCAACGGCTGCTAATCAATGTATTCCCCAATCTAACTTCTTCTTTTAAATTTATATTGAAATTAGATTGAAATTATATAAAAAGCTTCGATGGGGTGTCAAAACTTCAACTTTTATTTGGTTTGGATTATTTGGGGTTAAAACTGATCCTGCATGAGATTACCTGCATGTTTTTGACTTTGCCCCCGTTTGCCGATGCCAACTTTTAGCGGCGCCTATGCCGAGTGGCCTGATTTTCGCTCTCTAGTTCAAACAACCATTGACGGCCATCCTCCCTTGACTAAAATTAGTTGCTTTCAGACAGTTGTATGTTTGCTTTAAGGAGGTTGTTGGGCTAAGCAGGTGGGAAAGGGAAAACAGGCTAATTAGAATATTGATAATTTGTTCATTTGCAGCAGCATTTAATCTTCTCTTTTGACTCCCGGATTCGCATGCACTTTGTTGTCATTTTTGTAGCGCATGCGCTTTTGGGAGCTTTGGAAGAGCTTCTGCGCCAAAGCTGTTCTTCTTCTTGTTGTATTTTGGGAGTTGTTTGACGGGCCGCTATTTGTTTTATTGTGCGGAATTAGCTCAATAAATTGAATATAAACAATTGAATCTCGTCTTTAATTCGGTCGCTATTAAAACGCTGATCGCTCAACAGAGGTTATAGCTGTTCATATTACAGAAGGTCTGCCTAGCTTCAGCCAACTTGGTTCTAGTTGATCCCAACTTTCTCAGACCGTAGCATGTAGACTTGCTGATTGGACCCTGTTCTTCGACCTCCGTTGGCCAGTTGGCCAAATCCGGTTAAGTCACTGCCTTCCTTGGCTTGGTAGTGTCCTACTTGGAAGCTTCGGCTTGCCGGAGGACGAGGCGCAGGGAAAATTCGTTGCGAAAATTTTATCCCAAAAATTGGTCTATTGGGGAGAGCAATGCCTGGTCAAAGGTATTGAACATGTTGGTATGCCTATTTGGTCCTCCACCATTCCTAGATGGGAAGGATGCCACTAAGTAGACTTCTTAAGAAAGCTGCGCATCGCATGGGAATATGTATGTTGCTCTTACAGGATCCATCGCAAAGATGTGTATGTTGCTCTTACAGGATCCATCGCAAAGATGTGTATGTTGCTCTTACAGGATCCATCGCAAAGATGTGTATGTTGCTCTTACCGGATTATTTTTAAAAGCCCATCCTTCAATGGGGGGAGGATGGGTGGGTTAATCAGCCACAAACAAAAAATTTTCAAATGCATGCCTTGGCCCATTAAAAATGTCATTAAAGATAAGGGTCTTTAGACAAAGTACTAATATTTGGGATCAACCATGAAAAAGCACAAACGTGCAAAAGTGGTATCCACTGACCTTTTTAAAAAAAAAATAATATAAAATATAAACAACTTATTATTTGAATATTTGTTTTTTTATGTATAGAAGAAATGAATAGATTAATGGCAAAATAATAAATTTTTTTTAAATTTTAATAATTTTTACACTTTTATAACAACTCAGAAGGGACAAACTTTTATCCACATGTGCTTGCCACGCTTTTGCTTCCTTCCTGCTTCTCATACCTCCTGTAATTTTTAACTTAACTACCTTTCTCTGAAAAAAATTTGTTAACCCATTAAGGTCCATATGGTAACAAAATTTATGAAAAAAAAACGCAAAAAAAAATTATGGTAAATTGTTTTCTTAGAATCAAAT
>JAJJHT010010212.1:1224533-1281402 GCA_021223865.1 Drosophila pandora
TTTATATCTATTTATATTTAAATAGATTTATAGATTTTTTTCACATACACATAGTCGTAACGGCCGGGATCAAGCATTGCTTATTATATATATCGGATCGTATATAAGAATCCGATCCTTATGAGACATCAACATTTCAACATCAAGATTTCAACATTAAATCCATTTTCTAATAAAAATGTTGGAAACAACCCCAAGCGTCTTTAAAAATAACAATGTGTGGCGTTTGCGATCGTTGATTTATATCACAGGTATAGAATATAGTTGGCAGATCCTTATAAAATTTTGCAAATCGGATTTCTTTGCCCAAAATAGAATCTGTACCAAGTCCCATCTTTCTAACTTAAAAAACACCAAAGTTATACCAATTTTGATCGTTCTATGACAGCTATAGGATATAGTCGGTTGATCCTTAGAAAATTTTGTATATAAGATATTTTGGGATTTAAAATATAACATGGGTGGAAAGTCCCTTTAACTTAAAAAACACCAAAGTTATGTCCGTTCCGATCTATCAGCTATAGGATATAATCGACCGATCCCGGTCGTTCCAACTTATATACTACCTGCAAGGAATAGAAGGATGTGTGCAAAGTTTCAACTCGTTAGCTCTAAAACTGAGAGGACTAGTTTGCGTAGAAACAGACAGACAGACGGACAGACAGATAAACGGACAGAAGGACATGCTTATATCGACTATGGAGGTGATCCTAATCAATAATGTAATATATATACTTTATAGGGTCGGAGATTCCTCCTTCATTGCGCACACTTTTGACCAAAGCTTTAATACACTCTGGAAGGGTATAAAAACACCAAATTTGTGTCAGTTCAGTTATATGACCGCTATAGGACATAGTCGGCTTTAGGAAATAAATTTATTTTTTACAGGGTTGGAGATGTATCGTTCACTGCCTTGCACTCTTTTGACCAACATTATAATACCCTCTACCAGAATATAGCAAGATACGAAAGAAGCTATCTGTGGGCTGAGCCGAAGTATAAGTTGATATATCCTTGCAGTCAAGTTAGGTAGGTTCAGGTTAGATACATATATCATAGACCATGTACATATATGATATATGTACATTGAAAACATATTTATAATAATAAATAAATTGGAAAAAACATAAAGTATTGGTGAAACGCGAATAATTAAATATAATTTTAAAATATTTGTTTTTCAGATTTGACAAACACCTATCACAAACTGTTTTTCCATGAACTGCTCACATTGAGTGAAGCTGAAGATGCCACTTTGGCAAAGTTGGACTGCTACAAAAACGTTACAAGTCTTATTCCTCTTAGAACCAGCGCGTTGCGTGCTCTAGCAGCTTGTCACTATATAAGTGATGTAGGATACAAAGAAAAAATTATAAACATAATTTTTAAAGTTATGGAAAATGATAAATCAGAACTTCAGGAAACAGCATACCTTTGTATGAAACAGTTTATTTCTGGCGTTACACTTGAAAAAGAAAAGGTAAAGTATTTGTTAAACTATTACAAAATTATTGATTTTTTATAAACATTAGTTAGCAGAGTTACTTAATGGATAAATGAAATAAAAAATAAAATATAATGTGAATAATAAAATTACTATGAAAGTACCTTTTTCTTTCTGCTAAAATAATTAACCAATAATTACAGTGACACAAACAACACAGGCCAACACCAGAAAATATCCACGCAGAATTTTACTTTCCAAAAGTCCGGAAAAGAAACATTAAAGATAGTTAAGGTTTTACAATCTTCTTAGATGCATCGCGGAAACTGATAGTGATAAAAGTGCTTTGGTTTCTAGTAGTTTTGGTTACCGGTGCCTGAAGGTTCGAAGCGAGTGAATTTATAAGTGGATTTAAAGCAAAAGTGAATATGTGGGCATGTGTGTACGACCCGAGAAGGTTACGACCGAGGGGTTAAGTAGTAATTAAGTAGTAATGTTGATTATGCTAACTCGATCGAACGCTTGTCGCTCGCTCGATCGAACGCTTGTCGGTTTTGTCATATAATATATACAATTTGAAAAACGCCTTGAATAACGTCGGAACGCCTTAAAGGGCTATATTTTTTCCTTCCTCAAAAATAGTTTAGCTATCATAAATAGGATAAAGTACAACAAAAATTAATATTAAAAACATTTTTTTAACCTTTATTGAAATTAGTGTGGGAAAAATAATTGTTGCTAGTGTGTGAAGACACTAAATACAGAATTAAAAATTCTCTGTGTGCGTTCAATCTCAATGAGTGATATACCAAATCTTTATCTTTTATTCGACACGAGTGCTATGTTAATAATGTATGTACATACCTTTAAAGATAATTTCGTATTTTATCAGCTAAAAAGTGTCCCCCGGCAGAAAATTTGTTACTTGAGATGCAGTACATAAGTAATTTAAGTTTATTGTTTTATTTTCAGATTCAATCTGCGATGCGACCACTTCTACTAAAACTAGGTGACCACAGAAATTTATCCATACCGGCAATAAAGCGGTTATCCTATTTTACGCAACTGTTTCCTCATATGTTTAATGAAAAACTTAGTGAGCAAATTTTGCAACATTGTACCAAAATTATAGAAATATTTCTTGGAGACTATAAGAGCTCAAATTCGATTATTAATTTTTTTTCATCATCAAGAGGTGGAGAATATGAGCAAAAAATTGTAACCCTAATCGAAATGTTTTGTCATATATCGGTATCACCAAAATATATTGAAAAGTTGTGTCAGCTCGTTTTAAAAACAGAATACGTTTTAATGATTGAAGCATCAAGTCCATATCGAGGAGCGCTGATTAAATTTCTTCTAAGGTTTCCTGCTGAAACTGTGGATTTATTTTTGACGGAATCCATTATAACAGATGCTCAATGGAATAGATTTTTTATATTCATCTTAAAGCACGAAAATGGAACGTCATTTCGAACGGTTATAAAAAATAATAAGTATAATATATTATTGAGTTATTTAAAATGTAGTTCGGAAATTCAAAAACCCCACAAATATGAACTACAACACCAATGTGTTTTAATTATTTTTACTTTAATGGAATTGGATGATCAGTGGATTCCAACGCGACAAGACATCGTAGATGTTTTAAAAACAACGTGGCAAAGCCATTTGTCCTCCACATGCGTTGACAACGTGGTTTGTGATTTATGGCATTTAATTGGAAAAATTCTTTTGCTATATTTTTCAAACAATACAAATGAAATTGATTTGCTTT
Source organism: Drosophila pandora (assembly GCA_021223865.1). Lineage (NCBI taxonomy): Eukaryota > Metazoa > Arthropoda > Insecta > Diptera > Drosophilidae > Drosophila > Drosophila pandora. The sequence goes on from JAJJHT010010212.1 coordinate 1,227,758, forward strand.
TTCAATTATTGAGGGCACTTTGTTTTCGATTTATACCTGATGTTCATTTCTTAAGAGATTTTTTACAAAACACAGTTGCTCAAAGCTATACAGTTAGCTGGAAACGAAATGCATTTTTCCACTTTGTTGAAAATTTTAATAATAATACAATCTCAGAAGAGTTAAAAGCAAAAATTATTACATCTGTAATAATTCCTTGTTTTACAGTAAGTTTTGATAAAGGTGAAGGAAATAAACTAATTGGCGCCCCTCCAACACCATATCAGGAAGATGAGAAAAATATTGTTTCTGTTTTTATTAATAAAGTATTTGACCCGGACAAACAATATGAGGATTCTGTTAGAATTGCTCTCCTACAACTGGCATGTTTATTGGTAGAGCGTGCCTCCCAGCATATACATGATGGAGATGCTAATAATAAAAGGCAAGGTAATAAGCTTAGACGATTGATGACCTTTGCCTGGCCTTGCCTACTAAGTAAAAACTCGGTTGACCCAACAGCAAGATATCATGGACACTTATTGCTTGCTCATATAATTGCTCGATTAGCAATTCATAAAAAGATCGTGTTGCAAGTATTTCATTCCTTGCTAAAAGGTCATGCTTTAGAGGCCCGGGCTATAGTTAAACAAGCTTTAGATGTTTTAACTCCAGCAATGCCCTTACGAATGGAAGACGGAAATACTATGCTGACACATTGGACCAAAAAAATTATAGTGGAAGAAGGTCATGCCATGCAACAATTATTTCATATTCTGCAACTTATAATACGTCATTATAAAGTAGGTGTTAGGTTTTTCTTGCTATTACAATAATAATAGCCTTAATTTATTTGTAGGTATATTTTCCTGTCAGACATCAACTGGTGCAGCATTTGATTAATTATATGCAGCGCTTAGGATTCCCTCCGACAGCTTCTATTGAACATAAAAAATTAGCTGTGGACTTAGCCGAGGTAATAATCAAGTGGGAACTTCATCGAATTAAAGAAGATGAACGAGAAACGAAAGTTTTATCTGAAGAAGAAAGTTCAATTAAACGATCTGGCATTGATTTGGGTGACCAGCGAAAAAAGTCTTCCGATAGTATTCGAGAAACTGTTCCGCAAGGCAAGTAATAAATGACAATGCATTTAATGCAAAATATTTTTTTTTATATTACATAAACTCGACAATATCCATACATCCAATATCCATACTTATTAACAAAAACGAATACAAATTGTATTAATTAATTTTAAAATAAATAATTAATAAACTTGAATACTAAGAATACCCTTGTCACCGACAAACAAGTTTTTACTGTGGCTAATACATTTATAATATTTTCAAGAATTATGCACTACGCAACTTAATATACCTTTTCCGAGATTATTCTAATTTTGGTCGAAGATGTCTCCTTTACTGCGTTTCACACTCATGACCAAAATTGTAATACTCTTTTCAAAAGTACAATGCTCTCTCACCCCGTTATGTAGTGACTCAGTACTATTTTTATACCCTTGCAGAGGGTATTATAATTTGGTCAAAGTGTATATATAAAGTACATATATTCTTGATCAGGATCACCTCCAGAGTTGATATAAGCATGTCCGTCCGTCTGTTTCTACGCAACCTAGTCTCTTAGTTTTAAAGCCATCAAGTTGAAACTTTGCACAAATTCTTCTTTTGTTTGCAGGCAGTATATAAGTCGGATCGGCCGGTATTGGTCGACTATATCCTATAGCTGCCATATAGCTGATTGATCGGAAATGCCATAACTTTGGTGTCTTTTAAACTAGAATGATGGAACTTTCTACGGATTCTAATTTGTAGGCAATATAATTCGACCTGCCAAATTTCATAAGGATCGGCCGACTATATCCTATAGACGACATATAACTGAACGATAACTGAACCTTAAATGCAAGGGTATATCAACTTTGGCTCCGACCGAAGTTAGCTTTCCTTTCTTGTTTTTTAAATTATTAACTTTCCTTATAATTTTTTTTTTGTTTTTCGCAGGTTCTGGTACTTATACCAAGTCTGAAGACATTCTTCGATCCATTGATAAGTCTTATTGTGACACTGTATTAAATTTTTTAATTCGTTTGGCTTGTCAGGTTAACGATCCTCAACCTGGAGTAATTTCACCTGGAGAAAGTCTATCTAGAAGGTACATTTAGAATTAGTTAATTTTTTTTAAATTAAAAATTACCATATTTTGCGCCTGAATTTTCATTTGCCATTCCATTCTTCAGGAGATTCTGTATTAATGTTTTCTGATCATCAAAACTGATCAGGTTATTTTGGGAAGTGCCAAATTTTGATCTCAAAAAATTTAAGGAATATCTTGTCTAGAAAAACCAAAAGAAATTAATTTTTTATGCCCGGTTTATAAAGTTAAAATAAAGTAAATAAACGTTTTTTTGAATTCAGCATTAAATTAATATGCCCTGTCATCAAATGGATCAAAAAGGGACCCTGTAAAAGTCGAATGGTTTTATTATATAAAGGGGGCAGGATGGTTTCAGAGGCTGAAAAAAAACTGATTTTAGTGATTTTTTTTATCCCGTGAAGGGCAGTTGGCCGGAGTCGTTTCAAAAAATTGTTATCTTGCGGTGCCTAAAGTCTGGCCTTACAGGGTTATCGGAAATAAAAAAATTAAATTAATTTACCTAAAATATTAGTTTCTTGTGCCGATGAACGAAACCATTTTGAAAAATACGCGATTTTGAGTTTTTGGCGCGGTTGTAAAGTCGGAGGTACTATTTTTACATAAAAATCCGCCCATTAATGCCGGTAAAAATGGTTAAAAAAAAAGCTTTAAAAGATGTGTGTATTAAAGATGTGTGCAAAATTTTATTTAGATCCGAGCATTACTTTTTGAGTTACGTTACGCACCGAGAAACCGCACCGAGTTGTTTTGAGAAAAACGCGTCTAAAGTTTTAAATGCAATTAAAAATATATGGAGAGAAAGAAACTAGAAAATCGGTATCTCAGCGAGCTTTAGTCCGATCGACATGAAACTTTCACAGGATATTTCTTAATTAATGTTCTATTATATAAAAAATTTTTGAAAAAAAATTTTTTTTGAAGTCTCAAACCATCCTTCCCCCTTAAACATACAATTTTACTTAACGTCTAAGTTTTTTTTTGACCCTTTGTTTAAAAAAAAACCTAGTTTATATTCATATATTAACAATTTAATACAAGGGAGAAGACTTACTAACTAAAACATTAGACTGATCATTGTAATAGGTACACTTAATTTGTTTTTAAGAAGACAACACAAGCCACCAAAATTTTTCAATCTTTATCTAGCATATTCCTAATAAATGTCTGATAGGTTTTCATTTCAACAATTTCTGGATACCCTAGACCCTTTAATTGGATAATTCTCACTTATCCTCACTCTGTGATAGATTTTTTGGTAAACTGAGGACAGAATACCTTTCTATTAAGGCGCTTGAATTACATTCTCATTCTTTCTAAAATAAATTTAATTTTGTTTTATTGATTCATTTTATGTATCTCCGTTTACCATGGAACCTGGCGTAGTTTTTCAGATCCTGATTTTTTCAGAAAAGCATCATATTCTTGATCTGCATTAACCGAGTCAATATATGTTCACCATCTGTCCCTATGAACGCGTGGGAATGAATCTCTGAGACTATAAAAGGTATTTCTATAGGATTTTGGCAAATAGACTCCTATGGTATCTTCGCAGATTAAGTTTGTGTCAAAGAAGTTAAAAGTGTTCTTTTTTTTTACGTTTTTATGCCCAATCTAGTTCAATGCTGCAGCCAAATCGGACCTTTTATACAGGAGTTATACTTTGAACCGGGATCATAAAGTCGGGAAACTTGACAATAGCGGTTAATTTTTTTTGTTAATTAACAGTTTTATATGATGTGTATGTGCCATCATTTTTAATCTTCTTATTTCTTGTTTTTTGCATAATCTTATAAAATATCTAATATGCTTTTATTACAATAATTTCAGAATAGCCAGCCATTTTTTTGCTTATTCGAATTGACAGTTAATAAAGCCAGGGGAGTGCTAGCTTGATTCGTCGTATCATAGAATACTGCTCATGCGTTAGAATACTGATTATGGAGTCCGTAATGCTTAGTTTATAAAAAGAGTATCGAATGTCTTCAAAATCAGTTTCTTTATTTGCATCATATATATTTTAACGTGGATGCTGTTAATCGCCTTCCGTCATATCATTGTTGGTATAAACTATTAAATCTACCTCTATTGCAAGAGCGTCATACTTGGGCTAAATTACTCCTGAAACAACTATTGTTTGAATATCCTAAGAGGGTAACTAGAACCACTGTGGATAGCAATTTTTAGATTTCATTTGTCAGAAAATAATTATTTTTATGTCATGAATTGTCTTTAGATGTAATTAAATCGAAAATTTAATTATACTATTAATTTTAATTATAATAATTCATAATTGCCCTGCCCTGAATGAGTCTTGCGAATAAGATGGGATATAGTTTTTCCGAAAGGTTTTTTTCTGCTGATCACGAATCCGGAGTCATCCCATAAGCCATCCCATTGATTGAGTCTAGAAGTTGATTCATTGAATATATTACTACGAAATATTAATCCACCAAAAATTAATGTGTAATGGTACCAGATTGACAGTGAAAAATTTGTTGCCAAATTTGATTGAAGATAGATCTTAACTTGTAAATTGAAAGGACAATTTTTATTTTTATGAATTTATGAATTTAACTGTATTGACATCGATTGAAGCGCCTTGTGGTGTGAATTTGGAAGAGTCATGTTTTTCACATGGTAACCTGTTTCACATTCAGCACCCCCAGCCGATTCTTTATTCATGCTCAAAATGGAAAAACAAAAATTATTGTTTATCCGATTGTTTTGAATTGAGTTTTTGACTGTCTCAAATTATTATCAACCGCTGGAACAACAAATTACAATACTTTAAATCAGGGATGCCCAGTCCCATTGCTCTCGTTCCTCCTTTGTTGTTGGATTGCTCTGTCATATGGGTAGAGCAAAGTCATATACGTGTGCTGCTCCCAGCATAGGCAAGGCAAATTACAATAACAATTTTTCTTAGTTTAATAACACTTAAACAGTTTCAACACTTTTTTGGCATTTTGTTGTTGGATTGCCGAAAACTTTTCACTGCAAGAAATCACTTCTTGTTGAGGTTTTGGACAGAATGGTTGACTTTGGAACGATGAATTTTTTCTTTGCCGAAAATTTTCTGTGCGAGCAGCAATGTATTATATGTAATATAATAATAAGCGGAAACAAAAAATTTAATTTGGAAAGGCATTTTATTAAATGCTATGCTAAAGTATCTGCATCACATGCCGATATGGAAGCGCAGTAAAAAAAATTCGAAAAATAATTGAGCATATTGAAAATAATTATAATCCTAAAATTAATTCTCAATTATCCGAAATAATTTTTTTTTTTTTTTCTGTTGAAAATGTTACAAAAATTTTTTTCAGTGATACGATAGAAAAAAAAAAAAAACTATCGCTCATATGTATTTGTGCTTTTGTGCATAGGTATTGGAATTTGCTCTGTCGTAAGCAGTGCTTGGGCACCCCTGCTTTAAATGAAAATAAAATAAAAAAATAATAATTTACTTTTAACTTCAAGTAAAAGTATTTCACTCAAAATTTAATTTTCTTGTTTCATATTTCTATTACAGGTGTATTATGCTTTTAAAAATGGCAATGCGACCAGAAATTTGGCCTCAACCTTTCGACATAAAATTAAACTGGCTTGATAAAGTTTTCGCATCAGTAGAAACACCTCATCACAATTTGAATAACATATGTACTGGAATAGACTTTTTGACATTTTTAACAACTATATTGAACTCTGAACAATTGGTGTCAATAATAAGACCAGTTCAACGTGGGCTTTCATTATGTATTATACATCAAAATACACGTATTGTTAGATTAATGCACATTTTCCTTACACGATTGATGGGAATTTTTCCTCCAGATGCGCAACATAAATATGATGATCTTGATGTCTTGTACAGCGCTATTAGTAAAATGATAACTGACAACTTAACATTCTATGAAAAAAGTCCCCAACCAAACGCATCTTCATTGTTCGGTACTTTAATGATATTGAAAGCATGTAGCACAAACAATCCCACCTATATCGACCGAATTTTAGTCCAATTCATAAGAGTTTTAAATCGTCTAACAAAAGATCATATCAATAATGTAGGTGGAAATAATGTAAATTCCCAACAAGCAGATTCTAATTCGTTGGCATTAGAACTCTTGGTACTTTCATTGGAATTAATAAAAAATCGAATATTCATAATGAGTGTTGAAATAAGAAAGCTATTCATTGGCACAATTTTAGTTAGCCTTATCGAAAAAAGTTCAGAAGTTAAAGTTATAAAATGCGTTATAAAAATGTTGGATGATTGGATTAAAACTAAAGAGTCAAATATTGTTTCGCATGTGCCATCTTTACGAGAGAAATCTGCATTGTTGGTTAAGCTAATGCAAAATGTAGAAAAGAAATTTTCCGATGAGAACGAACTCAACGTGCAATTTTTAGAAATAATAAATTTTATATACAGAGACGAAATTTTAAAACAAACTGAATTAACAAGCAAACTCGAAGGGGCATTTCTAAACGGATTACGTTTTCAAAATCCCCAAATACGATCAAAATTTTTTGAAATATTAGATGCGTCTATGCGTCGCAGACTTCATGATAGATTATTATATATAATTTGCTCTCAAGCATGGGATACAATTGGGTCTCATTATTGGATTAAGCAATGCATTGAACTGCTAATTTTAACTGCCAATACAAAGTCGCAAATCCAATGCTCAAATGACGCATATAAAATACCCAGTATAACTTCAGTTATTCCCGTCAATACAACAGAAAGCCAAGGTAATTCATTTGTATCATTTCTATCATCTCAATCGGAATCTTTTGAAATTGTTCAAAGTGTTGATGATAAAGATGATGTGTTCGACATTGATTTAAAGCTAGAGTTTACTGCTGACCGACAAGAAGATAGCCACCAAATATTGCCGACTAGACGTGAAACTTTGGTGGAACTAGTTTACAAACAAGCTGAATTCTTAGAAGCTAATCGTAATATTAGAACGGATCAGATGCTTGTCGCCACATCTCAACTGTGCCACGTTGATAGTCAGTTGGCGCAAAGTATTTGGTTATCTATATTTCCTCGCATTTGGAGTATTTTTACTGAAGATCAAAGGTATAACATTACGAAGGAAATTATACCATTTTTATCGTCAGGGACTAATGTTAATCAAAAGGACTGTTCCCCAAGTACACTAAATACCTTTGTTGAAAGTTTGACAAAATGCGTTCCACCAATATATATACCGCCAAACATACTGGCGTACTTAGGAAAATCTCATAATTTATGGCACAGGGCAATATTAGTAATGGAAGATATGGCTGTAGCTCAATCAAAGCATAATAAAGACAACAATGAAGATATTGATATGAACTGCATAGAATTGGATTCAGAACACTCAAGTAATATATTTGATGCACTTTCAAATATGTATTCTGCCATGCATGAGGAAGACCTATGGGCAGGACTTTGGCTCAAATTCGCACACTATCCGGAAACAAATATAGCAGTTTCTTATGAACAAATGGGATTTTTCGAAGAAGCTCAAGGAGCATATGATTTGGCAATGACAAAATTTAAGCAAGATTTAAACAACGGACTCGTTAATATGAATTTTAATAGCGAGTTGTTATTGTGGGAAAATCATTGGATGCGTTGTGCTAAGGAACTGAATCAGTGGGACATTTTGTTAGACTACGCTCAGACCAATAAAGATAAAAATATGTTTCTTATTCTTGAGAGTTCCTGGCGCGTACCTGATTGGAACTTAATGAAAACAGCTTTAGCAAAAACTGAACAATGCTATATGAAACAATATGGGTTTAAGGTAAATCTTTACAAGGGATATTTGTGCCTTCTACACCCAGATGAAAGGCAAACTGGAAGTGTCGAGCGATATGTCGAGATTGCATCGAGCTTGTGTATTAGAGAGTGGCGTCGGTTGCCCAATATTGTTTCTCATATTCATTTGCCGTATCTCCAAGCTTCACAACAAATAATGGAACTTCATGAAGCAAGTCAAATACACCAAGGACTCACTCAATCTCGTAATAATTCATTGCATGATATGAAAGCTATTGTAAAAACATGGCGAAATCGGCTACCAATAATTTCTGACGACTTATCACATTGGAGCGATATTTTTACTTGGCGACAGCATCATTATCAAATAATAACGCAACATTTGGAACAACAATCTGACCAAGGAAGCACGATGTTGGGAGTACATGCATCTGCACAAGCAATAATTTCTTTTGGGAAAATTGCCAGGAAGCACAATTTAACTGGTGTGTGCCAGGAAACTTTATCCAGGATATATACAATTCCATCGGTTCCTATTGTGGATTGCTTTCAGGTAATCATTTAAAAAAGAACTATATAAGAATTTTTATATGAATTTTGAACATCTATCGAGTTTTTCCTTTAAATGGTGTATTTTTAGGTATATTGTTCTCGTGTGAATATGTATAACAGGTAGAATAGTATATATAAGTATATATACTCCTGATCAGCATTAACAGTTGTCCAGTCGATATACAATCAATATGGGTATATTATACCTAAAAATTAAAAATCAGATTTTTACTCGAATTATAAAAATGTATGTGTGAGTTATAGACTGGATTCAGAAGATATATGATTTAGAAGCCCTATTACAGATAAAGATATTTGATTTGGAAAGGCCCTTTTCGCGCCCTAAAAATAAATCTTTATGTAGCCCCAATACTAATTTGCGTAGAAATAGAACAGAGACAGACAGACAGACAGACAGGACAGGACAGGACAGGACAGGACAGCTTTGTTTGAAAGTAAGTTAGTCGACGTCTGATTCTGCTTTTACATCATTATTTAATGTAAATTATAAATATTTGATTTAAAAATTATAACACATTTTTCGTAACCAATTTTTTGTAGAAAATTCGGCAACAAGTAAAATGCTATCTCCAAATGCCGTCGACATCTGGAAGAAACGAAATAAATGAAGCCTTGGAAGTTATAGAGTCTACCAATTTAAAGTACTTCACAGGTGAAATGAATTCGGAATTTTATGCATTAAAAGGGCTGTTATTGTCGCAAATCGGACGAGCTGAAGAAGCAGGAAAATCATTTAGTGCAGCAGTCCAGCTTCATGATGGTCTTACTAAAGCTTGGGCTATGTGGGGAGATTATATGGAACAAATGTTCCTTAAAGAAAAACAAATACCATTAGCTACAAATGCGTTGATATGTTATTTGCATGCATGTCGTAACCAAAATGAAAGCAAAACACGAAAATACATTGCAAAAGTTTTATGGTTTTTATCATATGATAACCAAACTAACATTCTTATAAACACTTTGGAAAAATATGTATCTGGAATTCAACCGTCTTACTGGCTACCATGGATTCCTCAGTTATTATGCTGCTTGGAGCAATTCGATGGCGATGTAGTTCTGAATTTATTGAGTCAAGTAAGTATCAAAGAAAAATGTTTATTATGTCAAGATAATGCAGACGGTAAAATTATGTTATCAGATAGTAATATTGCCTAACAATGTACGAAACACTGTATCCGGTGTTTGAATTTGAAATTCAACCATAGATTACTCCGCCATTTTCCAACATTTCGATTTATTTTTTATTTTATAAGATGTGTGAAAGTTACTTAAAATGTACATAGACATGTAATCTATCTATGTCAAACCGCTTTAAAAAAAATCGGTGAAAAGCACATTTTTTTGGGGCTCTTAAGGGGCTACAGAAGAAAAACATGGCGCCAAAAAAAATAAAAACAAGAAAGGAAAGCTAACTTCGGGCGGAGCCGAAGTTTATATACCCTTGCAGTTAAGTCACAGTCCGCTAGGTGGCGCCACGCATCTTATATTATTGGATGTATAGCAGATCGTATATAGTCGGCTGATCCTTATGAAATTTGGCAAATCAGATTATTTTGTCCAAAATAGAATCTGTACCAAGTCCCATCTTTCTAACTTAAAAAACACCAAAGTTATGCCAATTCCGATCGTTGTATGACAGCTATAGGATATAGTCGGCCGATCCTTATGAAATTTTGTACATAAGATATTTTGGTCAAACATAACATGTCCCAACCCTCTAACTTAAAAAACACCAAAGTTATGGCATTTCCGATCAATCAGTTATATGGCAGCTATAGGATATAGTCGGCCGATCCCGGCCGTTCCGACTTATGTACTACCTGCAAGGAAAAGAAGGATGTGTGCAAAGTTTCAACTCGATAGCTTTAAAACTGAGAGACTAGTTTGCGTAGAAACCGACAGACAGACGGACAGACGGACCGACGGACAGACGGACAGACGGACATGCTTATATCGACTCAGGAGGTGATCCTGATCAAGAATATATATACTTTATAGGGTCGGAGATGTCTCCTTCACTGCGTTGCACACTTTTGACCAAAATTATAATACCCTCTGCAAGGGTATAAATATAAAAAATAAAAGACAGTATATTCATTTTCGTTACAATTTAAACATTAGCATCGTATCACTACACTACACACAGCCATTTGTTCGGCTTATTCGAAAATGAAAAATTGTAATTTTTTTTACGCTTCCACACAAGTTTATTTTGCCATTCTCTAATACACTAGTTCTTACACTAATAAAAGTTTATTTTTGGGTTCGAAAATTGCACTAAAAATTTTAATGTTTCCTTTGGCTCATTATATTTTGTAACAAATTTGCGTCAGTAAACGGTACAATATAATGTGCATTTCATGGTCAAGCTAAAAAAACCAGACCTACACTGTACAAAAGGAAAAAACTACCACACAATTTTATTCACATTATCATGGGAAGATGGGAAGACTTTTTTTTAGGGGGAGTGAGCATAAACAAAAACAGCTGATTTAGCAGTAGGGTATGAAGCACCATCGTATGAAGCGTAGAAGAACAATAACTTAAAGCAATCGGGGTTATAATAGTGACCCGTATAAGTGACACCGACTAAAATATATATATATCCTTACCTTATTATATTGATTTTTATTCATTCGGAGACATATGTGTATTCCATTACAATATATGTATAAATATAAATACCTAACTGCTACCTCTTAATCGTATTTCTAAACATATATAAAATATATGCTGATGTATTAAAAAATATAGGATAACAATTTAAACAATTTACCCAATAACCATCGCAATAATGAATATTATATGAATATTTGCTACCCCATTTTCTAAGGGTAGCAAATCTAAAAATTTGAAAAATCAAAAAGTTTGGCTGGTTTTAAAACGAAATCGAACGCACACATCAACCATTGAAACCATGTATGTCAATTTATGAGCACGCATACATAAGACTTAAAAAAACCCGAAAACGTAATTAAAAATTATTTTGGCTAAAAGAATAGCCTAAATTCAATGCACTGTGGACGGGGTTGTGTTTGCGGCTCTAAATGCAGTTACAACGTTTCTTACAAGCATTTTTGTCTTGAGGTTGACTGCCCATTTCGTGTAATTTTAAAAAACTGGAACTGTATTAGATGAAATTTATTTAGTATCATATCATTGGTTGTCGTTGGTAAATCCGATTTACTAAGGATGAAGAAGGAAGTAAACTTTTATGCCCCAATATTCGGTTTTTAATAGAAGTCATCAAAGTTTTCAAGCCAAGACTGTTTGCAAGACTTCAAGCATCCGAAGTGCTACCGATGCACTTGTTTTGCCATACACACAATTCGACCATTATGCAACCTATATACTTTGTGCAGAAGATCTTCACTGTTTAAATTGTAGAGTAATTCATACACTGACCACTTCATAATCTGTTCTGTGGAAAACTAAAAACACTATGAAAGTTTCTTCCTCCTCTTCGTCCCTACAGATAAGGCAGCCATCGTTTTGAGGTAAATGAATTACTTAGCCACTAGCCAGAGCCCCGTGATGTCTCTTATGTCATAAACTGATTTTCCATCTACATTGATTGTGATCTACTAATGTATCTACTAATAATGAGGCTAATGTCATAATGTGATCTACAGTCTGAGACCGCTTTTGAGTTACAAGTGATCGAGGTTGTCACTGTATTGACTACTTAAGTGCTTCCCTTATAGCTATCACCTCTGACTGGAAGACGCTGCTGTGTATACCTAGTCGGAATATACTCCTCCCCTCCTATGGTATAGTTTAGTTGCAGCCGTCTTTTTAGAAGCTTAGTGCGTCTCTTGACCGATGCCTGATTGCCGCTACTTCCGGCTGTTCCAAACTAGCTTGTCCCAGATCGGGTAGGCTGAGTATGGTATTTAGGGTTACGTTTGGATTTGTTCGGATAGCACTACTGATGCAGAGTACTGCTGCTCGCAGAATTTTTCTTCTTGAAGTTTTGCCACCATACCAGGACTCCATATATTGGTATAGTCTATATATATAAAAGAAAGTCGTGTTAGTTACACCACTTATAACTCAAGAACGGCAGAACAGATTTGGCTGAAAATTGGTAGGGAGGTAGCTTAGAGCCAGGAGACGGACATAGGATACCCGTTTTATCCCGTTCGACAGCGTTCCCTTGTGACTTGACATGAAACGTCAGTCACTATAATCAGTGGTATCACGTCAGTGGTATAACAAAAAAAAATCCGACTTGAAATAACAAAACGAAAATGACAGCTATGTAATTGACGTTATCATAGAAGCAGCAGAAAGCCGTGGAGTCAGGCTTGAAGATCAACAGCAATAGATTTAATTTGTTCTCAAAGACATGAAGGGAAAATCAAATTACGTCAACTTGAAACACCACCAGAGCCACTGCGAACTCTGCTTGCTGGAACCACTGCTGAATCGAAACATTTCCTATTAAATATTAGGAAATATAATTCTTGCTTCCAAATGACGTCATTTGGTTCGTAAATTGTATCTGACGAATTCATGCCAACTTTCAAAATCGAAGGGCAAATATATCACAAAGCTGGCGCCCTTCTACCGTTCCCAGACAGTGGACATAAATTTCTCAAATGTACTTCAACATCAGGTATGGGAAAAGAACTGCGAGCCTGTAAATTAAGTATAGTAGCTAGTTGATAGCTGGCAGTAGTTATTGCTTACTTACAGCAGGTAAAGAGGACTTCTGCAGCCTTCTTTGACTATTCCTGTATTTTTATGTTCCAGTTTAGCTTTTGAAAGAGTACCACCCGTAGGTAATTGCGCTGTCGCTCAAAGCTTTGGTTGTATAGCTTTGGCGGGACAAGGATAGGATTTTATATCCTCTACTTCCTCTGCAGACGACTCTTTAATGACGGAAGAATTCAATGTCCTGCTACTGAGCAATTGATGAATGAGTCCCATCAAGTGGCTTTCTACAAGAGCCGCCAGGGCGTCGGTTATGTGGTTTTTTTGAGAACGATGTTGAAATCCTTTGTAACGAACTGTTTTTGCTAACTTTTGATCGCAACAAATGCCGCGGCTAGCTCACAGAGTTTGGGGGTACGTTCCACCGAATTTATATATTCGACGTGATTGCCCGAGCCCAGAAATAACACAGGGTGCTTTGTTTAAATAAATGTCCCCTTTATTGCGATAAAGTTACAAAAGGGTGAATCTCACCGGCTGCTTTACTCAGCCTTGTAGGAATCTTTATCTCTTCCACCTTTTACTTATCTTCTACTATTACCACCCATTTCTCCTTTTTGAATAATTCCAACAAGTATCCGACTATTGGCAATCTCCGCGAAGGACCACTATAGCTGAGTGCGCCCCCCTCTTTTCAATAGCTCCTACAGCTTTCAAGTCCGGTCCTAGACCATCAGACCTGTCCTATTAGTTTTGGAACAACAGGTGGGCTAACTCGAAATCAATACTGTCTTCGTCCCCTAGGCATAATCGCCGTTGTTCGGCATATTTTAAGCAATTAGGATTGAAAAAAATTTTAAATCATAAAAGAATAATGAGGAACATAGCATAGAACATAGAGGTTTACACCACGAAAACTCGATATACCTAATTGAACATGTAAAAAACGGATTTTTTACAAGAGACTAAATTCATATTATTTGACTGTTGGGATAGGGCTTCAGTCAGGTGAACTGGCCAGTTGACTAAACGTTAAGTTCTTTGTGGAGGCTAAAATTATGAGTGTTTCGTAGCTAAGGTAGGACCTCTAATTAGCTAAAATAGGATCGCTAAGTAGCTAAAAAATGGTAAGGTAATGGTAAATGGTATTATACTTGTATGTACCCGTTACAACCAATCACTGCTGAAACACACATGCGTGGCCATGAATCAGCCGTGGAAGCTAGAACAAGCTGCTCTGAATTTTGTTCTGAAATTTTCAAAAATGTCCTCTCGGCCATGAAAACGATATTTAGGCATGAATCACATATAATTAGTCCTGTTTCTGAATCCGGCTGCAGAATATTTTTTATTGTAATAAATGCGCAAAATATTTTGAATGACAAGAAAATGTTGGTGATGAATACCAATAGGCGTAACTAAGAATTTTATCAGCAGCAGAGAGTCGGCAGAATTGTTTCGCATACTTTGTTTTCGAACAAAATTTGTCGTTACGGCCATGCAAGGCTTTAACATTAATTTCAGTAATGGTTATTATTATAATATTATTAGATGCTATGTTTGCTAATGCATGACAAATCCAGACCGGCGCAGACTGCAATATACTCAGATTGAACGTTGTGCAGCAAATCAGGCTGGAATAGCGAAGAGTAAACGTCAGCACCCAGAATCACGGACGTCCCTACCGTTCGGTAATCAGTTAGGATAATATTATAAAATTATTAATGAATTCGCACACCTGCAAGGTGTACCTCAATGCGAAAAACTTCTTAAGGAATCAGCATAGCCTTGTAAACGCGTTCGTCGCTAACGCCCAGGATAGAGAGGCCCATCGCAACGTCCAATGTGCTTCCGATGTGGCTCACACCAAAAAAACGTCAACCGATAACTTTACGTCAAAATACTTTGACCCAACGTTAAACCGTAGATGTGTATGCGCGGTTTGCTTAGCAATGTGCTCCGACACGGTGTGATAAGAGTCTTGAATTATTGTTGCGAAAAAAACAATCATTGACATTGACAAATATACTTTGGACGCGACTGTCTACAGGAAGGCACAGCATTATATTGATTGGGCAGTACGGAGACAACCAATCAGTCTGATCAGAGACTCTCTGAACCAACCAAGCTTCCAGTCACATGGTAGGGTGTTGTATTCCTTCTCGATGACCAAGTCACCTTCTTTCAGATCCTACCTAGCAATCTGCCATTTTCTGCTCTTGTGGAATTCTTTTACGTACTTAGTCTTCATCTCATCGTAAATAGTTTGGCAAAGACCTTAACTCGTTGTCATAAGTAGTGTCGCGCATTTAGTAATCCAAAATTTTATGTGGATATGACGAAGCCTGAACTGATTACCAGCGTCAAGGTTCTCTTATGGTGTACAAAGTTGTGTAAAATAGGTGCGGTGGTGCGGATGGAGGGAACAACGTTCGTCTTAGGATAAGAACCCGAATAATAAAATTACATTGTTCATTTTTCGTAGTGTACATTGTTCATTTCTATTGACTGTGTTCCATATATATAACACGTTGCTGAGAATGATTGCATTGCAAAACTTTTTATCTACCATAGTATGGCTAAGGTCAAAATATTCTTTAATGAAGTACTCTATATGGCATGATTCTTCACCTTTTTAGAATTCACCTTTTTAGAGAAGGTAAAGGATACAGAGACTGCATACTTGCCACTCTTACATGTGGTATTTTCTCCTCGGACCTTGAAAATTTATGGTGGGGATACGCAAACTTCTCAATAGGCCGTACCAATATCCGCAGCTGGTCTCCAAGGTGAAGAGTCTCTAGTCGGTAGAATAATGTAATACTCCAGCTCCCAAAAATTTCGAAAGAAGTGAATCGTTGGTTCTGTATCTATGATTATCTTTGTGGTGATGGAAAAAACCATTTATATTTTACATGTAGATATTGGGCCGGTTGAAATTACCAGAAGATCGTCTCTTGGCCCAGTAAATACCTGCAAAGATTAGGCATAAACCCTCTAAGATGGAAGAATGTCTACCCCTTTTAACAGATCAATGTGCAATGTGCCCAGATTGTTGGAGGAAAAGAGGGTCGCAATTGGACATTCAGGATTTCCCTCCAGTCGATCTTAAGCATCGGTTTTGTAGAGATGCACAACTGGAATTGGCATCATTTTTCTGAGACTTCATTTGATCAGCTTCTAAACTTTAGTCAGAAATTTTTGAAATGGGAATTTGATTTGGTTTGCGAGTCTTTTGGAAATTTTGGTTCCTTCTGGACCTGAATCTATCATGGCGCGGGCTGGAATTTTCTCGCTTTGTTAGCACAAGCGCGGCAGCTCTGGCATGAAGGGGAAGGCCGCACATCGTATGTTAGGAAGGTGTTCAGTTACTGAGCGTTTTCGGAAGCTTTTTTTTTTCTCTTCTAAATATTGCCTTTAATAAAAACAGCCACAGTTCGATTTAAAGATGTTGATACAATTTATTTAATTGTTTTGGCGTTTCTATAAATAATTTATTTACATATGTGACTGAGTAGGGTTGACGACCGAATTAGAATGATGACGCGGGAGCGCGGCTTAACGGTTGATGCTGCGGAGCGACCGAGAGATCCCGCGAGAGAGCGAGACAAACGCTAGCGCATGACGGCAGATGCAGGTGGCCGATCGAATGCACGAGAGCGGGAAACGAGAATAGAGCGGGAGACGTCACGAGTTCAATAAATTATTGCCGGCCAAACTTCTTTCCGGTGGCTGCTTGACCCGACAGAAGGAGCTTAGCTCACGTCATGACGAAACTTCCGATGTCCGATTGTCTAGCGATTGTACCCCCAATGATAGGGTGATTTTGGAAAACCATATACACTAAAAAAAATTCTTTGTTTTGGCACCAGAGAGATAAAGGGCAGAACCATTGACAAGCGGACAGCCTTGGATGGTTGACTTAAGGGGTTTCCCCGACTAAGACTAATGCTTAGATCTAGGTGGTATTTTTATGGGCTTTGACTAAATTTTTAAGAATGTAGTAATATGATATTTAACTTATATGTAGTAGTATAATGTTATTAAATACAATGTGTGCTACAGCATGAAAAATCCAGACCGGCACCGACATTCACCTTATGAATTATAATAGTTACAGTAAATGCCAAGCGAATTGGAAATTATTGACTTCATCCGATTGGTAAGAGTTTGGGGACATTCACACATACAAATATTTAATATTAATATTTAAATTAAAAATATGTGGTTTTCTGACTTTCTTGATAACTTTTCGTTAGAATATTTAAAATAAAATGGTTAATTGATTCTTTTTTTTTTTTAATTTTAATGCAGATTGGACGTCTTTATCCCCAAGCAGTTTATTTTCCAATACGGACCTTATATTTGACTTTAAAAATAGAACAGCGTGAGAAGCATAAAACCGCTGAACAAGCAGGAAAAATTACCAATTCGGTGAGTACTTCCATAAAATTTTTGTAAAATCTGACACCCCTACAATATTTACAAGCACATTTAAAAATGGCGGGATTTTTATACCATTGCAGAGGGTATTATAATTTTCGTCAAAAGTGTGCAACGCAGTGAAGGAGACATCTCCGACCCTATAATGTATATATATTCTTGATCAGGATCACCTCCTGAGTCGATATAAGCATGTCCGTCTGTCCGCGTGTCTGTCGGTTTCTACGCAAACTAGTCTCTCAGTTTTAAAGCTATCGAGTTGAAACTTTGCACACATCCTTCTTTTTTTGTTGCAGGTAGTACATAAGTCGGAACGGACGGGATCGGTCGACTATATCCTATAGCTGCTCATATATCGCTCATTCATAAGGAATTTCATAAGGATCGGCCGACTGTATCCTATAGCTGCCATATAACTGAAAGATCGGAATGGATATAACTTTGGTGTCTTTTAAGCTAGTTAGACAGATGGGACTTTCTACGGATTCTATTTTGGGCAATATAATTCGACCTGCCAAATTTCATTTCTATATCCTATAGACGCCATAT
This sequence comes from Drosophila pandora, assembly GCA_021223865.1. Taxonomy (NCBI): domain Eukaryota; kingdom Metazoa; phylum Arthropoda; class Insecta; order Diptera; family Drosophilidae; genus Drosophila; species Drosophila pandora. Next base: position 1,245,915 of record JAJJHT010010212.1, read on the forward strand.
ATCTGAACGTTTGGAAATGGAACAACCTTAACTGCAAGGGTATATCAACTTCGGCTCCGCCCGAAGTTAGCTTTCCTTTTTTGTATTATTAAAGTGGTTTTCTTACTTCACATTTTTTATCCTCGCAGAGGGTATTATAATTTTGGTCGAAAGGGCTGAAAGGAAGTCTCCGACCCAAAGAGTTTATATGTTTATTCTAGATCAGGATCACCTCCTCAGTCGATATAAGCACGTCCGTCAGTCTGTCTGTTTCTTCGCGTACCTAGTCTCTCACTTTTGATGTTATCACCGTAAAATTTTACCCCAATCCTTCTTTCCTTTGCACCCAGTATGTAAATTGGAATGAACGAGACCGGTCGACTATATCATGTAGCTGTTATGATTGATCGGAAATGGCATAGTTTTCGTGTTTTTAAACCAGAAGATTTTTTTATTCCATTTCCATTTTGGGCAAACTTATCAGATGCACAGTGGGTCCAATAGCCCTGCCGGCGAAGTTTTTTAATAACTCGAGTTAATGAATAGAAATTTTAAAGAAACTTTGTTTTTGCAGTTTTTAACCCAAAATCATCGCTTTACGTTAGTTATTTCCCAAAGCTCCTACAAATGTTATAAAAGATGCTTGCAAATACAGTGAAAAGGACCGACATTTTTTTAAATTGTTAGGTTTTAACGAATGTGTTTTCTTAAATATTTAATCTAAATCAAAATCATTATTTTTTTTTGGCAGATATAATTTTCTGCTACGTTCCTGTTTTTCATTAGACATTAGACATTCTCACACCATAAGAACTGACGATTTACATTAATCCTTAAAATAGCTTGAAAACTATTGAATGACCAAATGTCCAAAAATGTTAGTAAGCTACTCAAAAGTAATTCTTACAACGGCAACTTCCAAATAACATATTTAATAGCTGCAAACGGAAAGAAAGGAAAGAAGTCAGGGATGCACTTTAAAGCTCATTGAAAAGATTTTGTGAGCTTTTTGAAGTACCTATTAAATGAAAACCATACCTAAACGTATGGTTCAAAAGTTAAAAGTTGATTTTTATTCTGTAAGATTTTTTATTGGATTTACTGTGCGATGTACCAAATGTATGTATGATAGGCCGACCACATCCTATAGCTGCCATGTCACTGATCGATCGGAAATGGCATAACCTTGCTATTTAAAGATGCTTGGGGCTGTTGTCAAAATTTTTATTCGAAAATTATTTTGACGGTGACATTCTCATAAGGTTTGATATCGATCCGATATATATATCATAATATAAGCTGCTACCTAACTGTTATATCAACTTCGGCAGTGCCGAATCGGCACCTCCCAAAGTTAGCTTTCCTTTCGTATTTTGATCTCGACCCAAAAATTTTTATTTTCTTCGGTCGCTACAAAACTGTCAGCGATTGGGCAGAGTGGAAAATATAATCAAAATTGCTTTTAAGTTAAGCACTGATTAGCTCAATAGACATAGGAGAGCGGTTCTCCGCTGACTCTTTGCTTAAATGGTTCCTAAATAAAATATATATATAATGTATAATGGTCCCCATCTTCAAATGGATGCTTTTCAACGTACAGATCAACAAGTCTATCAATAATTATTTCCACACTGATATGAGAAACCCTTAGCTACTAGTCTTATATCAGTACAGTTTCCCGATGGCATCCCCTCTTCACAGTAACAACCCATTTGCAGCCTATAGGCTATAGCGCAATAAGTCGTAGGAAGAATCTACTATCTTCCAAGTTTCATATTTCAAAAGAGCGTCGGTCCTCCAATCGAGCTTTTAAAATATCATTGCCTTGTGGTTCGTGCAACGTCATGAATCCAGCATCCTCCAGTAAAGGTTATTAGCATGCTCGAAAAGTTTTGGATCGAAAAGGCTGTTTGAGAATAGCCAACCATTCGGTATTTCATTGCAAACAACTCCAGTTGTTAGGAAAAAAAAAGTTGGAAATTGTCGGCCTGTGTTATCAGGCCTAGTAACTCACCATTTGCGAGTCCTGCATTATTAGTAAAGAAGAAAAACGGCTCAGCCAGACTTTGCGTTGATTATAGAGAATTAAATAAGAATACCGTAGCTGATAAGTTTCCATTACCGTTAATATCAGATCAAATAGCTAGACTTAGGGGAGCTAAATATTTCACTTCTCTTGACATGGCTAGCGGATATTACCAGATTTCAATGCACCCTGAATCAATAGAATATACAGCTTTTGTTACCCCTGATGGGCTGTACGAATTTCTTGCAATGCCTTTTGGGTTAAAAAACGCACCTTCAGTGTTTCAGAGAGCTGTATTAAAGGCACTCGGCAGTCTTGCTCATTCGTTTGTAATTCGTTGTAATTGTTCATAGGGCTAGCGTCTTATTTTCGTCAATTCATTCCAGGGTTTTCTCAACTGATGAAGCCTTTATATTTTCTCATATCTGAAAAGATTAGATTTGATTGGCAAACACAACATGAACAAATTCGAGGTAAAATCATAAGTGTGTTAACAAATAAGCCTGTTTTGATTATTTTTGACCCTCTATCGGGAGCTCTATCGGGTATGGTGCCATCCTTTGCACCGCATAAACTCTAAGCCCCATGTGGTTGAATACTTTAGCAGAGCAACTAGCCCCTGCGAGTCCAGATATACATGTTATGAATTGGAAACGTTGGCCGTTGTGAATGCAGTAAAACATTTTCGTCACTATCTACATGGGAGAATATTTGTAATTTTTACTGAGTGCAACTCAATCAAATCTTCTCAAAATAGAGTTGTCAACTAGGATTTATTGTTGGTGGAAGTTCCTACAAACATTTGAATTCGAAATTGAATACAGGGAAGGTAAACGTATGGCACACGTTGACTTTTTATCTAGGAACCCGGTGAGTCAAAAAAATAAGTCAATACCAAAAAAGGTAGAAGAAAAATAATTCTTAATAGAAATATCGGAGAACTGGATACTGGTGGAACAACAAAAGGATCCAGAAATTTCAGAAATCTTAACTAAGTTGAAGAATGACGATTTACCATTAGCATTAGTTGCCACTTATGAAATTAGATCAAATGTTTTGTATAGAAAGATTCAAAGGAATTCAAGAACTCGTTGTTTACCTTTAGTTCCTCGTACTTTTCGCTGGTCAGTTATAAATCAGGCGCATGAGTCTATCATGCATTTAGGTTGGGAGAAAACACTTGATAAAGGTTATGATCATTACTGGTTTTCTGGAATCGCAAAATATGTTCGAAGATTCGTGGAGAACTGCATTACATGCAGAGTGTCTAAGGGTACGTCAGGAAAACCTCAAATGGAATTACACCCAATTCCAAAAATAAGCATTCCTTGGCACACTGTTCACATAGATATATCGGAAAAATTGAGCGGAAAAAGCGATCGTAAGGAATATATTATTGTACAAATCGACGCTTTTACAAAATACGTTTATCTATATCACTCCTTTTCCTTGGATGCTAATACTTGTATAAACGCAATGAAATCTTCGATTGCCATTTTTGGCGTACCAACACGTTTAATTGCCGATCAGGGGCACAGTTTCACGGGCACAAAGTTTGTGCAATTTTTTTTCTAGCCAAAAAATACAATTACATCTAATTGGAACGGGCGCAAGTCAAGCCAACGGTCAAGTTGAAAGGGTCATGAGTACACTGAAGAATCTTTTGACGGCTGTTGAGACAAGCGCTAGATCGTGGCAGGACGCACTAGGGGATGTACAGTTAGCTCTTAACTGTACAGTTAATCGTAGCACTAAGTGTAGTCCTTTAGAACTTTTGATTGGTAAAGTTGGGCGACCACTAGGGCTGATACCTATTAGTGATACCGAAGATGAAATTGACAAGATTAAATCAAAGGAGTTGGCCACTAAGAACATGGAGGACGCCGCTAGATATGAGAAGATAAAATTTGATAAAAATAAGGCTAAAGTAATAAGGTTCTGTGTGGGGGACTTTGTGCTGCTTAAAAACAGCGAGAGACAGCAAACTAAATTAGATCCTAAGTTCAGAGGACCCTTTTTGGTGGTCGAGGTATTGGACGGAGACCGATACGTTTTAAAGTCTACACAGAACAATAGGCGTTACAAGTATCCACACGAAAGTTTGCGAAAGTTACCGGTAGTGCAAATTCCAGAAGAGCTTGATGTAAATTACAAAGAACAATATCAGTTGGAAAAGTCTGTTGAAAAAGAAAGTGTTCGTGAAGCCATGTGATTGGCGATGGACGAGATTTGTTTTAGAAATGTGTTTGATGAAGTCGTGAAGCCATGTGATTGGTGATGGACGAGAGTTGCATTAGAAATATGTTTGATGAATTCGTGAAGCCAAGTGTTGGGCAATGGACGAAAGATTTGTTTGATGAATTCGTGAAGCCAACTGTTGGGCGATGGACGAGTAATGAGATTAATGAATTTGTGAAGCCGTGTTCTTGGGCGATGGACAATTTAATTTGTTTGAAAATGTGTGAAGCCAATGTGTTTGGTGAAGAATTTAAAAAGCGGCTTGTAAAAGTTTAGTTATGTATTTTGGATTACGAAGTAACTATTTTAACTGATTAATGTATAATTTGAAAACGATTTATTGATCTTTTGTATGGAAATGGTTTATTGGAGAACATAAGAGATGTGTTAAAAATAGAAGTTTAGTTATGTTAATGAACATTATATGAAGTTAAGATTATGTGATTAAGTTCTTTGAAAGCATTTAATAAAATTATAAAGTGGAATGAAATTAAGATGTTGATTATAGACACGAGGACGTGTATATGTCAGGATGGCCGTGTCGGAGAGGAGGTAATTCAGTCTCTCGTTAGACATTAGACTTTAAGGTGTGACCATTGGCGGGAATATATCAGTCCTGGTATGATGAGGACTTAGTTTGCGAACTAAGGCCGTGTGTGGCTTCGTTGTGTTGCTAGATCTGCTGCTTCTTTCTTTTTCATCTCTGCTTCGTATTGAGCTAGACGTGTGGACTAGACGTGTGGACTACTGCTAACATTATTTGACAAAAGATGAGCAACAAAGGCAACGAGGACTCGCTGCATCAGCCAGAACATAGCATGGAACACCACCAGGGGAATGAACAAAGAAATCCCGAGACCCCGCGAGGAGAAGGCTTAATTTATCCGACAAATGTATAAGAATTTAATTAACAAACACCGTCCGTTCGCTTTAAGATAAAGAGAGCCATTTATGCTAGTAAATCTGGACTTTCTGGGTTTTGTTTTTCAACGGTTCCTTCTCCGGTTGTCGCGTGTCGTTTTGCACATTTGCGTCGAATAGCTTTGCTTTGTTGGTAAGGGATCAATTACTCTGCTCTATTACTCTATATTTGATTATCCCTTGATTTTTTTACTCTTGAGTCACTTATAGCTATATATAACTACAAGCGTTTACAGACTAGAAAATTAAATCTAGGAAACAAACACAAAAATTAAAACTAAACAAGAAACGAAAGCGGGCGGAGCCGAAGTTTATATAGTCTTGCAGTTGAGTCGCAGTCCGCTAGGTGGCGACACGCATCTTATATTATTAGATATATAGCGGGTCGTAAATAGTCGGAAGATCCTTATGAATTTTGACATATCGTCCTATACCATCCTCCTAACTTAAAAAACAACCAAGTTATGGCATTTTTGATCAATCAGTGGCAGCTATAGGATATACACGGCCGATCCTTATAAAATTTGGCAGATCGTATAAGTTTGGTCAAAAGTGTGCAACGCAGTGAAGGAGACATCTCCGACCCTATGAAGTATATATATTCATGATCAGGATCACCTCGTTTCGGCCGACTGTCGTCGCATGCAGACGTGTTTTTTTATTGTGCTCCGGGAAAAAATATTCAATAAAATCATAAAAGTGCAGTGACTGGTCTAAGAAATCTACAATAACGCGATAAGACGCTTTATGCGATGAAATCGCTAATACTTATATTGATTAATTAATTAATTAATTAATATAAAACACAACTCTTAAAGCTCAAACTAAATCAACCTCGACTGCAATGAGCTTAAACAACGTTCGCACACAACGTCAACGTGAGCAAGACGAGAGACGGCTCTCAGTACAAAGAAACAACGCGTACTTCTCTTTTAAAGCAACCGAAAACCATGCAAGCTCTGATCAAGCGCGGTCAATTACCCCCAACTTGACTGAATTCTTAAACGTAGAGAGCGAGAGAGCGCGTTCCTGCTCCCCCTCGATACCATCGATGTCTCTGCAGCCAAAGAGTGCAGTAACTAGCACCTCAATTTCTTTGACAACGTCAACAGTAACAACAACAACAACCGCAACGGTATCGACAGCCCGTTTAACGACGTCATCAGCTAGCAGCGCAAATAGTAATACGTCCGCGCTGCCCGAAAACCAAAACAAAAACAAAAACAATGACTATATTAAGCCGGCTGTGCAGACTGGCATGGATCGCTACATCCAAATCAAAAGGAAGCTGAGCCCCCTGAATTCCAAACGCAAAATAGCCCGTGGCAATGCTAGCCTAGCAGCAAAAGAAACGCCCATTAACTCAAACCGATTTAAAATCTTGGCAGACGCCGATGAGGTTGAGGCGGTCGAATCCACTGAAGTTGAGAAAAAGAAGCCAAAACCTCCGCCTATCTATATACGCGAAAAAAGTTCCAATGTTCTTGTCAACAAAATTATTGAGCTTATTGGTAAGGATAACTTCCACATAATACCCCTTGTAAAAGGCAACATTCAAGAAACAAAAGTTCAAATGAAGTCTGAAGATATCTACAGAGTATTATCAAAATATCTTACCGAGAATAAAAAGAACTTTTACACGTATCAGCTAAAAAGCAGCAAGGGCCTGCAAGTCGTACTTAAGGGCATAGAGCCCGAAGTAACGCCTGCAGAGATAAAAAAAGGCGCTACAGGAGAAGGGTTTTAGCGCCAAGACAGTCTTTAATGTCCTTAACAGGGATAGAAAGCCGCAGCCACTCTTTAAGGTTGAGCTCGAACCAGAAACCAAGCTCCTGAAGAAATACGAAGTGCACCCAATATACAATCTTCAGTACCTGCTGCACCGCAGAATTACAGTTGAGGAACCGCACAAGCGCAATGGCCCGGTACAATGTGCGAACTGCCAGGAATATGGTCATACAAGGTCATACTGTAAACTGCGCCCGGTGTGTGTAGTTTGCGGAGAGCTTCATGACTCCGCACACTGCCCAGCGAGCAAAGATGACAGCAACTCGAAAAAGTGCGGCAACTGCGGTGGCAATCACACTGCTAATTATAGAGGATGCCCAGTCTATAAGGAGCTGAAAAGTCGCATCCACCAGAAAGGAATAGCTGCCCGCACCCAAAAAGGACAGTTCACGGCGTCCAGATCAAACCCTAAAGCCTTCTTCTCGACTGCAGCCAGATCCTCACTAGGACCCATTAACTCTGACAAAAATGTGACATACGCAAGCGCCTTAAAATCAGGACTGGCGACACCTGCCTCAAGAAGCTCATTTCTGCAATCAGCATACCAAGAACCGAACACGGCTCAGCAACATCAACAAACAAAAAGCAACTTTGAAGCTATGATATGCAGCCTACAACAAAGCCTGACGGAATTTATGTCGTTTATGCGCACAACTATGCAAGATTTAATGCGAAACCAAAATCTATTGATTCAAATGCTGGCTGCACAACAATCCAAATAATGGCTTTCCTACGTATATCTACGTGGAACGCTAACTGCGTTTCGCAACATAAACTTGAGTTAGCTCAATTCCTACTCGACAATCATATCGATGTAATGCTGCTTTCGGAAACACACCTTACAAACAAATACAATTTTCAACTACGAGGATATTCATTCTACGGAACAAATCATCCAGATGGTAAAGCACATGGAGGGACTGGAATTCTAATCAGAAGCCGCATAAAGCACCATTATCAAAACAAATTTGATAAAAACTACCTACAGGCCACATCTATAAATATACAACTAAATACTGGCAACCAACTTACACTAGCCGCCGTATACTGCCCCCCTCGCTTCAATATAGCTGAAGATGAGTTTATGCAGTTTTTCAACACACTTGGAGACCACTTCATAGCAGCAGGAGACTTCAATGCCAAGCACACACACTGGGGATCCCGTCTCGTGACTCCAAAAGGGAAGCAGCTCTATAATGCAATTATCAAAGCCAAGAACAAGCTCGACTATGTTTCTTCTGGCACACCAACATACTGGCCGGCAGACCCAAGGAAACTACCAGATTTAATAGACTCTGCGATTACCAAAAACATCCCTAAAAATCTGATAAGCGCCGCCAATTGCCTATCGGATCTTTCATCTGATCACTCACCTGTCCTGTTTATTCTACTGCGACATCCAGGAACATTGGAACAACCATTAAAATTTACCTCATAGAAAACCAATTGGGTTAAGTACAGAAAATATATCAGCTCACACATTGAGCTAAGTCCTCATCTCCAAGATGAAGCCAACGTAGACGGCTTTGTTAATTCACTTGAGTCTGTACTCGTCTCTGCAGCTCGAGCCTCAACATCGCAAACTATAAATACACAAAGCAATAAAAAGACAAATCTACAAATCGAACAGCTCGTCCTCGAAAAGCGGCGTTCACGTGTACTCGGACCAACATTATATGTTCTCTACACAGCAGACATCCCGACAAGCACACGACTAACAACATCTACGTTTGCTGATGATACAGCTATTCTTAGCCGCTCAAAATGCCCGATGCAAGCAACTGCGCAGCTAGCTCTTCATCTGGTGGATGTTGAAAAATGGCTATCAGACTGGCGAATTAAAGTAAACGAACAAAAATGCAAGCACGTTACGTTCACCTTGAATAGGCAAAACTGCCCGCCCCTTACGCTAAACAACACCCTACTCCCGCAAGCAAACGAGGTAACATATCTAGGAGTACACCTCGATAGAAGACTCACATGGCGTCGGCACATAGAAGCTAAAAGAACCCACCTAAAGCTAAAAGCCAGCAGCCTTCATTGGCTTATCAACGCTCGGTCTCCCCTTTATATTCAAGGCAAAGTCCTGCTGTATAACTCGGTACTTAAACCTATATGGATGTACGGCTCCCAGTTATGGGGGAATGCCAGCAATAGCAATATTGACATAGTCCAGCGAGCTCAGTCGAAGATCTTGAGAACAATCACCGGGGCACCGTGGTACGTTCGCAACGAAAACATACATCGCGACTTAAACATTCTTCCAGTCAAAGATGTGATCGCAGAACAGAAGGAAAAGTACTTTAGCAAGCTATTGTCGCACCCTAACCACCTGGCGAGACGTCTAACAAGGTTGAGCAACCAATCACGACTTCGTCGCAATGACCTACCCACCCAGCGACCGTCTTGAGGAACGTGCATACAGAATGCAGTCTTAGTCTACTGTTAGTTAAATGTTAATGTTAAGATTTGAAAACTTATTGTTAGTCTCAAAATTAAGAGAAGATCCAATAAATAAAAGCAAAGTTTATTAAAACAAAAAAAAGGATCACCTATGAGCATGTCCGTCTGTCTGTCAGTCCGTCTGTCCGTCTGTCCCTCTGCCTGTCGGTTTCTACGCAAACTAATCTCTCAGTTTTAAAGCTATCGAGTTGAAACTATGCATACACCCTTCTTTCTGTTGCAGGCAGTAAGTCGGAACGGCCGGGATCGGTCGACAATATCCTCTAGCTGCCATATAACTGATTGATCGGAAATGCTAAAACTTCGTTGTTTTTCAAGTTAGAAGGATGGGAGTTTCAATGGATTCCTCTTTGGGCAAAATAATTCGATATGTCAAATTTAATAAGGATCGGCCAACTATATACGATCCGCTATATATCTAATAATATAAGATACGTGGCGCCACCTAGCGGACTTCGACTCAATTGCAAGGGTATATAAACTTCGGCTCCGCCCGAAATTAGCTTTCCTTTTTTGTTTTTTTTCTATCTTTAATTTAAGCCACATAATTTTTTGACATCTGCAAACCACCACACTTTCCTGTTTTTACCACACACAGCGCACAACATACTAATCAGAGCCATACATTATCTAATGGTTCTAATATAATAATACAATCTAATGGTAACGAAAAAACTTTAGGGGTAAAATTCGGGGATATTACAAAAAATTTAATTTCTTTAAAATCTTTATTTTTTTTATTTTAGAGTTTGGAAGCATCAAATTGTGGAAGAGGAAATCATGGAAACCCTTCATCTGTAAATCCCATTAAAGCAACGCCTCCCATGTGGCGATGCTCCAAGGTTATGCAACTGCAACGAGAAGTTCATCCCACGATTTTAAGTTCTTTAGAAGGAATAGTGGACCAAATGGTTTGGTTTCGAGAAAGCTGGACTGAGGAAGTTCTTCGACAACTGCGTCAAGGCCTAATAAAATGCTATGCGATTGCATTTGAGAACAGAAACACAGTTATTCAAGCCACTATCACCCCTCATACCTTACATTTTGTTAAAAAGCTCGGATCCACATTTGGCATTGGAATAGAGAATGTGCCAGGATCTGTGACATCATCAATATCTAATTCTGCAGCTTCAGAATCTCTTGCACGGCGAGCGCAAGTTACATTTCAGGATCCGGTTTTCCAAAAAATGAAAGAGCAATTCACCAGTGACTTTGATTTTTCTAAGCCAGGAGCTATGAAACTGCACAATTTAATATCAAAATTAAAAACATGGATAAAAGTTTTGGAAACAAAAGTTAAGAAACTACCAACATCATTTTTAATCGAAGACAAGTGCAGATTTTTATCAAATTTTAGTCAAAAAACAGCTGAAGTGGAACTTCCCGGAGAATTACTAATACCTTCGTCTTCTCATTATTATGTAAGAATCGCCAGATTCATGCCAAGAGTGGAAATTGTACAAAAAAATAATACCGCTGCAAGACGGTTATATATTAGAGGCACGAACGGAAAAATATACCCTTATCTAGTTGTTTTAGATTCCGGTTTGGGCGATGCTCGTCGAGAAGAACGAGTATTGCAATTAAAAAGAATGTTAAACTATTATTTGGAAAAACAAAAAGAAACAAGCCGTCGATTTTTAAATATAACAGTACCCCGTGTAGTACCCATATCCCCCCAAATGCGTCTGGCTGAAGACAACCCCAACAGCGCTTCATTACTAAAAATTTTTAAAAAATGTTGCCAAAAATTGCCAAAAAATGCAGACTATGATACGCCTGTTGTTAAATACTATGAACGTCTTTCTGAAGTTCAGGCTCGAGGAACCCAAACTACACATTCAATATTAAGGGAAATATTTACCGAAATTCAAAGGGAAATGGTACCTAAAACATTACTTAAACTTTGGGCCCTAAAAACGTTTTTTGCGGCTACTGACTTTTGGCATTTCCGAAAAATAGTAAGTATACTTTTAACCAAAAATGTTTACATTTATAAAGCGTAGGTCAGTTGGGTCGGTAGGTAAATCAGTTAAAGTTGGGCTGAAAGATGTTAGATTGGGTGTGATCGTAATGCCGGGAATTTGTAATATCAAATATTTAAGACGTGGCATACGGATTCGTCACCGGTATTTTACCACGTTAAGAATTTTATTTTTCATCAGTTTTTTTTTGTTGTATATGTAGATCGTTAATATTTAAACTTTATTTAGGTCATTTTGGACTGCTTTTCGTTTGCCTCACTGTAATCAAGAGTTGTTCATGTTCCTGATTGTGTTGGATCTTCTTGCCGGAGTACACAAAATGTAAATGTACTAATCATGGCAATCATGGAAATCAAAGATTAAAAGTCCTTCACTACTTCGAAAACCGTGGGGGGTTTTCGAAAAGGGAACTTCGAAAAGGGAAAGGAATGGGGTTGGCAAACTTAGCAACCTTTTCCACCTCCAGAAAAAAAACACTTACCCTAGAGCAATGCAATCGATTTACTCTGTATTCGTTTTTATCTTTATTTCAGAAGAAAAATTCGTATATAAGATGTTCAAATATACATAAACTAAGTATAGGGAAGATCAATGTTATAAACGTGTTCCTCCAATGTTAATGCCAATGTCACCCACCTCTAAGTCTGCTGACTCAGATTACTTGCTAGCTAGCTTTGCTTGCTTCGGTCAGTCGGTCATTCTTCCTGCTGATACTGCTAATTTCTGCTTCTGGCGCCGTCTACTATTATTATTAGGTTGAATACACAGGCCAACAGCAAAAAATCTCCACGCATAATTTTACCTGCTCCATAACCTTTAGGCTCCCCTGAACCAGAACAAACATAGGTTCTATCACCCACAGTTTCCGCGGTACACCTAAGAAAAGCAATTGATCAAATTTTACGATATATTGAATTATGTAGGCCGTGTAATGAAGGTGGCCATCATTGTTTCTAGTACATATCTAGTACATAAAATGGTATCTAGCAGTTACCATATCTCTGGAATACTCATCCAAAATTGAAATCTGAGAGTTTCTACATTAATTTTTGGTCTTCTATGATTTTTCCCCAAACATTTTTCTATGGAAGATTTTTATTTTCTTATTGAAATCAGTAGATCATAACATGTTTTAATTTTGGATTTAAGGAAAAACTCGAAACAATTTTATTGAATTTATTATAGGTGGTTAAACAATATTTTCGTCAATTAAATTGGAGTTTTTAATCTCACATTTTCAAAAAGTCATGGTCATCTAAAACTATTTCTATGTTCAAAACGTATCTATTGCAGTTTCCGTTTGTTTAGTAAAGCTTTACAGAAATTGTAGATAGCCATGACGTTCACTAAATTTAATAGGTGCTTTGTATGCCAAGGCACGAAAAATACATTTAAAGCGTGATAAAATTAATGTAAGGCAATGTTTATATCTTGACATGCCAGTAGAGCGGACCATAAAGTCAGCCTTACGAAAGAGACGAATTTTATGAGATTTAAGTGGAGAATTTGGGTCAATTAAAGAATTAGTTCCGATTAAAACGTCAAGAGTGGGATAATATGAGTCCTCTTAAGAAAAATGGCAAAGTTCTGGAAAGAGTAATTTCATCCGAATTTAAAACGAAACAAAAGTCCAGCAGCCGACGTAACGAATCTCTAACGTGGTTAATTTGACCGAGTGACATGTCAAATATACCCACAGGGAAGTCGTGGTGGGAGTTAAGCTGTAAAGACGGTGAATTTTCAACATTTGACCACATAAGTTCTGGGATACTAAAGTCACCCAGAGCTATCAGCTGGTCACCATCAGACAGACGATCGAAAACCAAACGAATGGCGGGCAAATGTTGCCAGTATGTTGGCGGTGCGGACGAAGGTGGTATGTACGAACAGGTAACATACAAAGATTGATCGGACAAAGTGATTTTGATGCAAAGAAATTCAATGTCACCAAACTCTTGTGATTTTACCTCTTCAGAAGCGAATTTGGAGTCTACAAAAATTAGCACTCCTCCTCTCCTTCGCAAAGTTCTATCACATCTAAAAGTGGTGTACATACTAGGAAAAACTTCGGAGCTTAAGATCTCCGGCTTTAACCAAGTTTCTGTAAATACAATAATGTGAGATGCAAAGAAAGAACTATCAGAATACAGTTTGGGAAGTTTACTACGTAACCATCCAGTATTCTGATAGGTAAGTGTTAATAAAGACATTAATTTTTTGAAATTGAGGCCGATTATCAGAAAGAAATATTTAATATTCAGCCGTTAAAACGTAATTTCTGGTAGCCTCTAGGAAAAAAGGTTCTTTCGCGTTGACAACACAATTCCTGATAGAATCATCCGAAATGAAAAGACCAAATATTTTTTTTTTAGTACAGACCTAAAACTAGAAACTGAGCGAAGGAAAAACAAGAAAGGAAAGCTAACTTCGGGCGGAGCCGGAGTTTATATACCCTTGCAGTTGAGTCGCAGTCCGCTAGGTGGCGCCACGCATCTTATATTATTAGATATATAGCGGATCGTATATAGTCGGCCGATCCTTATGAAATTTGGCATATCGAATTATTTTGCCCAAAGAGGCATTCATTGAAAATCCAGCCTTCTAACTTGAAAAACAACGAAGTTATGGCATTTCCGATCAATCAGTTATATGGCAGCTTTGGATATAGACGACCGATCCCGGCCGTTCCGACTTATGTACTGCCTGCAACAGAAAGAAGGGTGCGTGCAAAGTTTCAACTCGATAGCTTTAAAACTGAGAGACTAGTTTGCGTAGAAACAGACAGACAGACAGACAGACGGACAGGCGGACAGACGGACATGCTCATATCGACTCAGGAGGTGATCCTGATCAAGAATATATATACTTTATAGGGTCGGAGATGTCTCCTTCACTGCGTTGCACACTTTTGACCAAAATTATAATACCCGTGAATTGTGGACATATCGGACAATTGCTTATTAATTCCAAGACATTCGGAAGCCGAATTTTTCTCAGGTCCGGCCCTTGGGGTGGCCAGAGATATAAGCGGCTGCATAGTTGTCGGCTGAGCAGGCTGAAGATTATTCGACCCAAGCACATCACTAAAGGCGGATTTCTTACGCTTTGGAGACTCATTTAGTAGTTAAAGACTACTAAACTGTGTATCGAGCGCACAGAGTTGGTCATTGATATTACGAAAACTGCCTCATGAACGATCTCATTTCGTCCTGAACAGCACGACAACCGTCACAGCAAAAGTGGAGACCAGACCTACGTGAGATTGCATCCGAAACCGAGGCCGTGAACCCGGCACACTTAGCGTGTAAAACGTTGTAACAGAGCCAGCAATGGATGGTAGGCTGGGAAGACGAGATTGTCTTATTACAAGACTTCAACACACAGACCAATTTATATTCCATAATAATCAATTAAAAATTCAATAATTAATTTATTAATAATGTTGATCCGTCCGTTTTGAGATAAAGAAAGGAAGTGCAACGGTAGGTCCCGGAGTCGTTGTCAAGGAACGTATAAAGGTATGACTAAATTTACATGGATTCTGCAAGGGACTGCTCGTGTTGACCAGGCGCTTGCTGTAATCAGGCTGGAGTCGATGTGAAATACTTGAAGTCCTGGGTTGGTTCTCCTCAAATACAGATGGTACAGGGTTTTGGCTGATTCCGTATCGCCCGGTCCCACTTGTGGCACGTTTCAGGGGAGCAACACTCGAAGTAGGTTGGAGCAACACTCGAAGTAGGTTAGATAACGATAAGATTTCTTTGAGTATTTCACTCTGATTTCGCAACTATCTTTATTTTAGAAGAACAATTCTTATATAAGATGCTAAAATATACATAAACTAAGTCTAGGGAAGGTCAATGTTATGAACGTGTTTCCCCCATGTTAATTCCAATGCCACCCAGCTCTGTGTCGGATGACTCAGATTTTTTATTCATGCATTTCGGCTTAGCTAGCTAGCTTTGCGTGCTTCGGTCAGTCGGTCATTTTTCCTGCTGATACTGCTGTTCTCTGCTTCTGGCGCCGTCTATAGTGTTAGCTTATTAGGTTTGATTTTGTTTCATGCTTATTGCCAATTACACGGTGCGACAGAAAACACTTGTGAAACGAGATAGTTTAAGTTGTTAATCTGGTCGAAGATAACTCAAACCATCCAATTTTTTTTTATTAAAAAAAAAACGTTTTTCGAGACTTTTTTGCGCTTAAAAATTCCTGAACGTGTTTTTTTCAACCGATTTCAAAATTTTCGGTGTTTTTCAATAGTTAAATGCTGTAGCTTTTGAAGAAAAAATATATCTTCGATTTTGTTGAACAAAACATTTTTACACCTGAAACTAAAGTTTTCGACTTTTATTCGTGTTTTTCGAGGAAGGCCATTTTTGATACATATCAATGTTGTCTCATTCATTCTGAATAAAACGAGACAAATTTCATCGAAAAATTATGAAAATTGGTGAAGTTATAACGCTTTTCCCAAAAAAAGTCAACTCAACCTAGCTAGTGCTTCGGAGGAACAATGTGTATAAAAATAAGAGTATATTGCTTTCTTTTGACAAAAAGTCTGTCATTTGTGCCACATATTAATATTGTCTCATTAATACTAAAACGAGACAAATTTCATTAAAAAATAATACAAATTGTTGAAGTTGTTGAATAACGCTTTTCCCAAAAAAAATCAATAAAACCATGGGAGCACTATAAGAAGAAGAGCATATTCCTGTCTGATTAGCAACCAGATTAACAACCTACATTATCTCGTTTCCCAAGTGTATTTCGTTTTTTTTTTGTCGCACAGTGTTATTACTATGTGTGCAATAGGTTAGTGGGTCTGATCATTGCTTATTGCGACATATTGATGAACATTGCTTAGATCAAATTACTAGGTGTGAATATAGATTAGGAGGTCTTGGCACTAGGTGCCAACCGTTTCATTTAGATACCTTTATTGGTTCTGTCATGAGTTTTTTAATTTTGGCTTTTTTTTGTTTCTTTTTGAACAATAAATAATACCAATTGATTGGTCTATCATTTAAACCATAAGATAAACAAAAATGCTTTCTAATGAAGAGCATGTTTAAATGTTAAGAAGATGTAAGAAGCATGTTTAGATACCTTTATTGGTTTCGAAGTTATACATTATTTAATTTACGTTTTTTAATTTTTAAACGTAAATCTAAAAAAAAATTTTTTTAATTTCTAAAACAAAATTTGCTTGTTTATGATATTAGTAAAAAAACGCAATTTTGTTTTTAAATTACAGGGAACAAAATAGAGCAGACAAAGTAGACATTTGGTTTCATTTGGCAAGAAGAAGAGAAAATCGGAAAAAAATGCACACAACAAATTTTTAATTTTTCGTATATTTATAGGGATTTCTAAAAATTTTGTATCGGTGTAAAATATATTGATATAAAGGTGGAAATACCTTTCTAGTAGGTATAGGTGATTCGGCAATGGGAATTTCTGTAGGATGTCTGCAATATTTGTTTTGGTTTAGGATTGAACAATTTTTTTTATATGCCTTTCAATTTTCGTATCATTTCTAGTAGTAAGCAAAGTAAATTCTAGTTATTTGTTTGTAGTTTTCGTCTAGTCCTCTGTGGGCGCGACAATGAGTTTCTTTAAAAAAATTTCCTTTGTCTTCATTATTTTTAACGTCTTGAACAAAGCTTCTTCAATGATATGCAAATTTCTTCCTCTAAAATTTTATTTCATGCGTAACAGCAGCAGAAGGCCGGCAGAATCGATTCGATAACTTTGTTTTCGAACAATATTTGTCGTTACGGTCCTAAAAAAGGCAGTGACATGAATTTCAGTACTGCAGTGCTGTCATTTTTTTCTCACTGTGTTCCTCTCTAATGTTGGGGAATTTTTTCCTTCATGATTTCTACCACAGAACGATTTGAAGTGTTATTTCAGACTGTATGAATCGGATTCTCGGGGAAGGGTATTTTCATTTTGGTCAAGAGTGTCCAACGCAGGGAAGGAGATATCTCCAACTCCATAAAGTAAATATATACTTGATCAGTATCACCCCCCGAGTCGATCTAAGAATGTCCGTCTGTATGTCTGTCTGTATGTCTGTCTGTCGCAAACTAGTCTCACAGTTTTAAAGTTATCGACCTCGAAACTTTGCACGCATTATTCTATTTGCAGGCAGTATATAAGTCGGAACGGTCGGGATCGGCCAACTATATCCTATAGCTTTGTTATTTTGTATGCTAGGAACTATCTAGGGGTTCCATATTGGGCAACCTAATGCAAATCTGCCAAAATTTCTTAAGGATCCTTCGACTATATCCTATAGCTGCCATATAACTGAAAGATCGAAAGTGGCACAACACTGCTAATTTTTAAGATTCTTTGGGCTGCTACAATTTTTTGAATCAGAAAATGTATATTATGGTAAAATTTTTATAAATAATATTGTTTAGTTACCGAGCGATTTCGGGAGCTTTATTTTTGTGTTCTCAATATAGGCCTTAATAAAAACAAGCACAGTTCGATTTATAGATATTGATACAATTTATTTAATTGTTTTGGGGTTTCTACAATTGATATATGTGGCTGAGAAGGGTTGACGACCGAATTAGAATAATGACGCGGGAGCGCGGCTCAACGCTTGATGCTGCGGAGCGACCGAGAGATCCCGCGAGAGAGCGAGACAAACGCTTGCGCATGGCGGTAGATGCAGGTGGCCGATCGAATGCACGAGAGCGGGCGACGAGAATAGAGCGGGAGACGCGAACATAAATATGAAGAAAGTAACGTCACGAATTCAATAAATTATTGCCGGCCAAACTTCTTTCCGGCGGCTGCTTGACCCGACATACTCCCCCCGTTGGAAGATGGGCTTTCAACAGCATTCCGTCAACACCGACGACCATTTCCGTTAGCCTCGCCAGGTGCCACTTCATTGGAGGCAAGTTTTCATGTCATTTACTGCTATGCCTTTACCAAGGATGCGCCATTGGATCGTTGCTGCAACAGGGTTAAATACTCTTTCTACCATTTGGACCAGAAACACTGCTGAAGAAAGTCGACGCGTTGCCAAGCATCTAGCCGATTTATGTTGAGTTTTGTCAGGTCTGGCTCACTGAAACTAGAAGGAGGCCCTACGTGCAAAAAATGATTAGCCTCTAATTAATCACTGCAGCAATATTGTACACCAGCGTCGGCCTTTAGTACAGCCGAGCCCACGACCCTGTAAAAATGATACTTGGCGGTCTTAACAGCAGCTTCCCACAAGCCGCCAAAGTGGGGAGCACGGGGAGGGATAAACTTCCACTCAATGGACTCTGGAAGGCAAAAATCCAAGACAGCTCTCTGGTGCACGTTGCTAAGAAATAGTCTCTTTAATTCGCTCAACTGATTTTTGGCTCCAACGAAATTGGTGGCGTGGTCGGACCAGATCTGTCGAGGCTTCTTCCTGATAGAAATAAATCTCCTCAGTGCATGTAGAAAGGCGGCGGTGGACAGATCCCTCACCAGCTCTAAATGGACGGCCTTTGTCGTGAAACAAATGAAGACGCTAATGTAACATTTTATGGGAGCCTTGTTGCGAACCTCCGACTTAAAGAAGAAAGGACCGTAAAAATCGAAGCCGGTTTACGTCGAAGACTTGATAACCTTCCACTCTCTCCTTCGGAAGATCACCCATTACATGCTCCAACAAACGAGGTTTCGTCCGAAAGCATCTCAGACATTTATTTACAAGCTAAGGATTATGCTTCGCGTTACCGGATGGCTCCTGGATGGAAAAATTTACTGGGTGACGACCATCGTAATCCAAGGATAAATTCTTGAGACGCCCGTCTACTCGAAGCAATCCAAACTGATCCAAAAAGGGGGATAACGAAGCCAGCGAACTGGAGGAGGCAACCTTTCCCTTTGTCTGCAACGTCCTTATTTCATCACCCAAATGAGCGCGCTGAACTGCCCACAAAAGCATGCGAGTCCCCGTCTTGTGATCATGAACGGTAATTCCTTTATGCCGAACTCGTCTGGCAAACTTATAGACGTACGCAAACACTCACTGAAGAGCTGGAAAAGATGTTTTAATGCTGGCGTCACAAAATTCATGAATCTCCACAAGGGCTCCAGATGTAAGTGCCAGCCGAGGAAATTCTGCACGTTGGGTGTGACTGAAGCTTCGGCAGATCTCTGCCACTAAAAACCCTGAGGTAAGCTTTCATCCCAAGAAGGTTGCCCTCGGCACAGCTTCTGCAAGAATATTTTTGCTTTAGTAACCACTGGACCAACAAGGCCCAGCGGATCGTATAACCGCGCTATTGATGACAGGACAGAACGTCGAGAATGCTTCGAAGTGGACTGAAGAGAAGAAAACGATAGCAACAGCTGATCTGTGGAAGGGTCGTGAAGTTGCTGCCGTCATCAAAAGTTAGATAAGACTCCCAATCCTCTTTAGGCACCCCGTCCAACTCGCTAGGGATATTGGAGCACCATTTCCGCAGCTAAAATTCGCCCTTGGACAAAAGGGCTGAAATCTGCCCTAAAATGCCAACAACCTCCTCCTTGGAGCTGCCACCAGAAATTAGATCATTAACGTAAAAATCTCGAAGCAAGATTTCGGATCCCACTTCGAATTCACTGCAAGAAGCTGTCAGACGACGGTACATCTTACAAATGTCGCCAGTCAGCGCTACCGGATGCGAACGAAACCTCAGCAGAATGTAAAAAAGCTTAGGTTGGATGACCGGCCCAGCCATTAATATGTCGTTCAAAGGATAACCGGAGGTGGTAACAGCGGAACCGTCGAACACCACTCTAAGTTTCGTCGTGGTGCTGTCCTTCTTTAGCACACAGTGATGTGGCAGAAAATATTTGCAATCTCGATGCAACTCCGGTGGAACCAGGGACATATGACCTAGGTAAAGATACTCCTTTATGAAGGCCGAATGCTGAGTGCGCAGTTCGGGCTGATGAGACAGTTTCCTCTCCAACGACTGGAACCGACGTAGAGCCTGTGAGTACGAATCACCCAATAAACTGGAGTTATGTTTAATTGGTAAGCTGACTGTATAGGCAGCACCTTCTAAACGCACGAAGTTTTTAACAAAGTGACTATCGCAATCCAGTTCTTCCTTTGACGCCTTCACAATCGGATCGGTGCAGGTTTCCACTTCCCAGAACTGTCGCAGAACTTGATCGAGCCGCTCATCTAAAGGCCCCTTTTGGCAGCTCAGTCCCGACCTCAGTCTACCACCGCCTCCACAAACAACTCAACCGAGCAGAGTTTTTTGGATTGAGGGCAAACCAGGAGCAAGTGAATTTGCCCGACACAAAGCAGCTCGGAAAATAATCCAGCTCCAATTAGCAAATCAACTCGCTGCGGCTGGTGAAAATGAGGATCTGCTAGCTTTACATTGGCGGCAATTTTCCAAGAGCTGACGTCCAATGCAATATTGGGCTGAAGGTCAGTGATGTTGGAGCTACGATCGCAGTTACTTGCGCCGAGTAGTCAGAGCATTGGGATTGCAAGCTGACTTGCAAAGAAAACCCATCGGTAGAAATCCCTGCGTCACCTATACCGGATACAGAAAAAGGAGACCTTATCTTCCGAAGCTGCAACTGGTTCGCCAGCCTTGAGGTGAATCAACTCGCTGCGGCTGGTGAAAATGCCTTGAGGTGCATCTGCGAACCAGAATCGAGTATGGCTACAAGGGAATAGATCAATCTCTTGATTGATCGAAACTGCTACAATTTTGATGTTTTTTAAGCTAGGAAAGTGAAGAAAATGGTCTGAGAAAGATAAATTCACTAAATAATATAAATATAGTATACATATGTAGTATTTTATAAATATAGTATTTACTCACTTACAGTAAAGGTGGGTGCAAAGTTTCTGAGTACACCTAACTACTGCACAGTACTATTGTACTAGAAATGAATGAATTCATGCAGATGTCTAAATTTAATCTATGGTTCTCACTGAAGATATAGTTTATAGTTTGGAACGCAAAGGCCATAAACATTGTACCGTGCAGATGTCTAAATTTAATCTATGGTTCTCACTGAAGATATAGTTTATAGTTTGGAACGCGAAGGCAATAAACATTGTACAGGTATCAATCGTGCTCGAATGCTCCAGTCTTAATAAAGCAGGTGCAGTTCGATTTCAATATATATTTATATATTGTTAAATTTAGCCCCGCTTAGCAAGTGCATTTAATCAGTTTGGACGCAGAAGCTCTTACGATGCTCCTTTATATGTAATTCTTTCGATTCTCTTTCGATTTCAGATTTCCTATATGTAATAATAATTATCTTTTTATTTTATCTAATTTATTTTTAGCTTACGCTGCAATTGGCCTTGGCTTATCTTTGTGAGCATGCGCTAAATTTAACACGCCTTAACACCGATATGATTTACCTTCACCAGGATTCCGGACTTATGAATGTTTCCTATTTTAAGTTTGATGTAAATGATGATAAAGGTCAGCTTAATCAACGTCGCCCCGTACCGTTTCGTCTGACCCCAAACATTGATGAATTTATTACACCTATTGGAATAACGGGGCCCCTATCGGCAGCAATTGTAGCTACAGCGCGATGTTTTATTCAACCAAATTATAAGCTTTGTTCTATACTACAAACTATTTTAAGAGATGAATTTATAGCCTTGCAGAAAAAAGGATTAAGAGAACCTAAGTTGGCAGATGGAATAGAAGACCGCTACTGTGAAGCAAATTCTATGGACCGAACTGTAAACGTAGTTAATTCTGCCGTGGATATAATAATGGCACGATTCAATAAAATTTCATATTTTGATAGTATTGAAAATAAAAAAATATCAATGCTTATACAATCTGCAACAAACATCGATAATCTGTGTCGAATGGACCCGGCTTGGCATCCTTGGCTGTAATTAATATATACCTATGTATGTCGTGTACTTGTATTAATTAAAAAAAAATAAACAGTTTCAAAAGAAAAAAATTAATTAACATCATTTATTAATTTATTTAAAAATTATACTAGTTTTTAATGTTTCTTTTAAATAATATTTGGTGCGACCTAGTGGCTAGACAGAAAATGGGTATGTTGTGCCAGCAGATCTGGTTTCTTTTTTTTCTTTGATGTTCAGTTTACATTTAGCCAAAGATTATACAATACATAGATGGGACATCAGGTCCCAAGACGGTCCGAATTTTTTGTTGAGCTTGTTGATGAGATGGTTCGCAACGTGCATACGAATATATTTTTAGATCTTTTTTATATGTGTGTGTAAAGAAAAATGTTTACCTTTGCATGTACAGCTATGTTCATTAAAATAGCTGTGCAACCGAATCAAAAATATATAACTGTTTTATTATAATTTTTTTAAGTCTCTTCCTGAACTCTAAATATTGTTCTAATAAGTTGAAAATAGAGATTGAGAAAACCAAAAAACGTAACTAGATTTATTCATTTTTTGTCTTTTATTCATATATTTGCACCAAATCACGGAATTTTTATATTAATACGGTGACTGTGCTGGCCATACTCTACTACCATACATACTCGTCTCCTCTTGGCTAAACCATTCCTTGACCAGTTTTTATGTGAGTTAGGGATCATTGTCCTGCTGAAATATCCATTTTGAGGGCATATCCTCCGCAGAACAGCGCAGGATGATGGTTTTTTTATACATTTACATACACGTGCTGGTCCATGATCCCATCGTTCATTTATGGGGCCCACACCGCAAGGCGAGAAACACCAATCTTACTAAGATTGAACCTACCGTGCTTAAGTGTCTTTAGTGTTTAGTTTGGGTGTTATTCGGTGTTTGGAGATGTACTGACATATTATATTGAACCTATTTCGACAAATAACACTTGTTTGAACTCATCTGTCAACGGTATTTCGGCAGTGGTCAATCCAAGTGGATTGTGATTTTGGCAAAAAGTGCATGTTCGTCAATTATAGCTTCGGCTGAACAACCTTATGTGTTCAATTATTGTGGCCAAGAGTGTAAAGATGCTGGTTTAAAAAATTATTTTTGAAAGTTGGAATCCGTGCCGTATGAGAAATTTGTATTTTTATTTTTGAGAATTGACATTGTTCAGATGCTGTGAGCATGAGATATCATTTGGGTTTATGAAAAGGTGTAGATGAAGACTTAAGAGCCTCTCCATTGTCTTAAGAAGGAAGAACGAGACACTTATAGGTCTATAGTCCTTGGGTGTGCAGTGGGACACTTCCGATAGGGTATGAAAAAAACTATTGTACGCAGCCCCGCCTTTAGCACAATGCCAGAAGTGAAGACTGTGCTGAAGATCTTCTGAAGATTGCTAAGGAGGTCTCACTAATAGGAGCAACATATAAGGAGGTCTTATATGTCTCCTAAGCATCGTCCTTATTGGTACCATAGGCGTGGTTAAAGGCTCTACGTGCGTTCTTCTTGAATTGGTCCACCAGGCTGGCTTTCTCAATTATTTTTTTGAAAATTTTGATTTAAAAAAACAACTTTCAATACGAAACTGGATCCTATATATACACGTAATCACGTAATCGGTAAACTCTAGTGTAAACAAGAGTGTAAGCAACATACAGTTGACCTCTGCAGTTAGGTAGCAGCTTAACAGGCCGACAATTTCCAACTTTTTTTTTCCCCCACGCATAATTTTACCTGCTCCATAACCTTTAGAACCACAGTCCAGATCACCCACAGTTTCCACGGTACACCTAAGAGAAGAAATTGATCAAATTTTACCATATATTATATTTAATTATGTAGGCCGTGTAATGGCGATGACCATCATTGTTTCTAGTACATATCATTTTTGAAATGTATGGGTACCAACTAAAATTAAAAAATGGTATCTAGCAGTTCCATATCTTAGGAATACTCATCCAAAGTTGAAATCTTAGATTTTCTACATTAATTTTTGGTCTTCTATGATTTTTCTCCAAACATTTTTCTATGGAAGATTTTTATTTTCTTATTGAAATCAGTAGATCATAACACGTTTTAATTTTGGATTTAAGAAAAAACTCGAAATAATTTTATTGAATTTATTAAAGGTGGTTAAACAATATTTTCGTCAATTTAATTGGAGTTTTTAATGTCATATTTTCAAAAAGTCATGGCTATCTACAACTTCTGTAAAGCTTTACTAAACAAGCTGAACCTGCAATAGATACGTTTTGAACAAAGAAACAGTTGAAGCATCGGTTTAAAAACAAAGAAAACCGACCGATGCCGCTACCGCCATAAAGATAAAGAATATAGATGGTCGAAATGATTATAAAGAAACAAAGTACGCTGCTCACACACGACAAAAAATAAACGTATTTAAGTATAATATATCAAGCATATTTAGGCATGTCTGCTGTACATATGCTTAAAAAACTATTTAAAAACCCTACATTAGCAGAGACAACTTTAAACTTTAAAAACTTTTTAATTTCAATTTGCTCTTAACTAATAACGCCAACTAACATCCTTCAATTGCATCAAACCTAATATCAATAAATTGCCTCGTGCAAAAATATATTAATAATATAGAATTTTATCGTTTATAAATTCTAACCAATAGGAGGGCAATAGTTATTGTGTGCAGAGTTCTTTTCAAAAATATAAAAACTCTCTACTTGGCGATTTAAGGGGGGGTTAGGGTTTTAAAAATTTTTTTTTTCGATTTTTTTTTTTTTTATTTTCTTATTAAATAACCTTTCAAGAATACTGTGTCCAAATTTTAGATGGATAGGTGCATTATTAACAAAGATACAGCGATTTTAGCAACCCCACCTCCGAGCCAGGCCAACGGAGAGAAAAACTTCAAAGCGTTTTTCCCAAAACTCACTTTTTCAAAGTCGGTGCCCATCATAACTTCAAAACTACTGAATCGATCGTTTTGAAATTTTTACCACTTCTTGCCAACATAATTGACCAGGTATCCCTGGAGAGTTTTTTCCAAATTTGTTTAAATTTATATTTTTTAAATAACAAATTAGCCGATTTTTTTCCTCAAAAATCACGTTTTTCACTTCAAAGTGTTCCCAAAAATTAAAAAATCGGAACTTCTAAAAACCCTCCCAGGGTTACCTGGGAAAAATGTCTATCTAACGATAGAACTTTGATTTTTTGATTTCAGATAATCTACAACCGATATATGAGGGGCACCGCAATGCAACTTTTTTTCGAGGAGCCTGCTAATAATGGTCGCCATTGCCGTAGCTCTTATTATTTTTTTCTGAAAATTTTACAAAACATTCTTCAAATGTTGTACTTCAATCTAAAAATAGTTTAAAAAAATAGAAGTTTACCAGATCCTCAAAAAAAAAACATGAAAATGTGTCTTTTTTTGCTCGCTCAGACCCTAACCCCCCCTTAATCATGTTTATGACAGAATGAAAAACGATCAATTCTAAAAGAAAAGAATTAAAAGAAAATTTTTACGATCCTTAATATACAGGTTTAAGGAAAGATTTAACAGTAAAGATTGGTCTCACGCAATCGGGAAACTCTATTGTAAGCAAGAGTGTAAGCAAGGGAAAGCTATCTTTACACGAAGCCGAAGTTTATATACCCCCGCAGTTAGGTAGCAGCTTATATTATTATATATATCGGATCGTATTGTGATGAGATTTCGGAAAAGAAAGGATTAACGGCGGGATTCTTTAGTCTGACTTTGCCGTATCTCGACGTGTTTTTGCGATTGCTCTCATCTGCTCTCATCTGATTACCTATATCTTTGATAAGATTTTCCCCTTTTCGCGTATCACCGGAGCATATTTGACTTACATAGTTCATTGAACCATTCACTTCTTAAAAACAATATTATTATTCAATATTACTTCTGCCGCGCTCTTCGAATATTCATATATATATTCCCTTCCTGAGTTTTATTCTCAGGTTGAGTAATCCTGTTACATCATTGTTACTCTCAAGCGGTTATTCGTCACGGCGTATCTCTTTTGTGAAGTCTTCTCTTCGACGTGCCTGATCCGAACGTGCCTCTCTACCACAAATTTCTAATTGATCTCTTCTCGCTCTCACTACAGTGGACAAATCTCAGTCAATAATGAATCTAATTTGCACTGCTAAGAAATGCGAGTTTGGAGGATGCATCACTGGTGACTCGTATCTGTCCTGCTGGCTTTGTAACAACTGCTCACATATTATATTAAATGTGCTGGTGGTGGGCACAATGGACGGATAAGTGATCTTATCACAAAGAATATTGGTAGAGAGATTGAGTCTGAGATGCGGACTTTCATGAAGCAGACGAGAAACGGCTTTTTAGATGTCCGTAAGCAATTTTCTGCACTTATTGAGCAATTCCTTACACTTGAGACCCAATTCCTTGGTCTCAAGTTATTAAGTGAATCTCCAAGGAGAAAAATTCCAAACAACAACCCGATGGGGGTCACTTTATTGGGTACTCCTGCCTTTCATGCGATTCATTCGGATACTTTTTTAACGCCTAATACTTCATCGCCTACTGTTGTGCCTGTGGAAGTGATCCATTCACCAAGTCAGCCAATGGAATCGTCAAGGAGTCTTGGTCCATCTATTGTCTTGGATCCTCCATCGTTGGAAAACCTGCAGGTTCCTGTGGCACCGTCTCCTAGGCCTCTCACTGGTGTGGCGCCTGTGTTAAGATCCCCTGGGCTTTCGCTTAGAGCTGTTGCACCTCGTAAAGCTTTATTTGTATTCCGCCTCATGCCGGACGCCACTGTGGATGATGTCAGGAGTCACCTCTCAAACCATCTTAAGGTAGCTCCTAATGAATTAGCGGTCTTTAAGTTTAATAAGCGTAGTATAACCTCTTTTAAAAATAAGCGTAGTATATCCTCTTTTAAAATTGTAATTCCTGAATCCTACTTTGAAAAAGCACTTGATTCATCAGCCTGGCCTGAGCACAGTATTATTCATGAATTTTTAGCTAAAGATCCTCTAAATCCCAACCATGTCGATTCAGCTCCAAAAAACTGAGTAATAACGTATTTTCTTGCTGCTACCAAAACGTTCGGAGTATTCTGGGTAAATTGAGCCAATTTTTTATTAAGAGTGCTTCTTTTGATTTTGATGCAATTGCACTTACTGAAACCTGGCTTAATTCTTCTGTCTCTGATTAAGAAATTTTTGTTCCAAACTACACTGTGTTTCGAATAGATAGACCATCTTTCGGTGGTGGTGTCCTCATTGCTGTTAATAATAAATTCTCAGCTGAAATAATCTCTTTCCCGAATCAGTTTGGAATCGAGTTTATCGCTTTAAAAATAGCTGTTGGACCGACTCATATTTTCATGACCTGTTCCTATATACCTCCATCGGTTGAGGATACTGTATATTTACACCACCTCGAGGCTATTAAGTTCGTTCTATCATTAGTCAGTGACTCTGATTTTGCCCTAATTATGGGTGATTTCAACCTTCCCAAAATCTCCTGGATCCCGTGTGAAGATGACAATTCCTTGCATGCCAGTTGTCAAAATGACTTTATTGATGCATTAATTGAAATTGCTCTTTTCAAAAAATAACCCCATCCTTAACACACTTAGCAGATCTCTAGACCTTATTTTCTGTAATAGGATATCCTCTGTGACTGTTAATCGGTCCTCACCACTATCGCTTCCTGAGGACGTTCACCATCCTACACTATTGGTTTCGGTATTAATTGATGTCCCTTATATACATGCAAACTATAAGACTCAGTATCGTAAATGTTTCCGAAAAACGGATTATAATGCTCTTCGCAATCATTTAGCTGGATTTGACTGGGAATATCTTTCATTTTATAACTCTATTGATGCTGCTACTGATTCTTTTTATGATGTTATCCACGATGCCTTGGACAAATTTGTTCCTGTAGTTTCATTGTCTTCATCAACCAAACCGCCATGGTTTAATAAACACCTATCTCGTCTTAAGAACAGGAAGTCTAGAGCTTACAAAATGTTTCTTAAGTCTGGATCTTTTTTTTCATCCCACAAACTTTCTTTACATTCGCAACCAGTTTATTATTCTTAATAATCAACTTTATAAGCGTTACATCGTGAATTGTAAGGCGAACTTCCGAAATGATCCGAGCTCCTTCTATTCGTTTGTCAATATGAAACGTAAATCCAGTCTTTTTCCTCCTTCCCTAACTTATAAAAATATTTCTGCTTCTTCAGAACAAGGTATTGCTAATCTCTTTGCTTCATTTTTTCAATCAACTTATTCGTCCGATTCTTATAATTTAAATTCTACATACCCTTATAAAATTCCGTATATAAACAATATCTACTTGTCTAAATTTAATCATCTTGATGTTTCTAATGCTCTTTCAACCTTGGATATCTCTTTTTCTGCTGGTCCTGATAACGTTCCGAGCTGTATTCTTAGGTACTGCTTCGATATCCTCTTACTACCCTATTCAATTTATCTTTGGACCTTTCATGCCTTCCCAAGAGATGGAATGAATCTTTTATTATTCCACTTCATAAGAAAGGTTCTAAAATACTTATTGATAACTACCGTGGTATTGCTAAACTTTCTGCTATTCCCAAGCTGCTGGAGAAAATGGTTACATTGCAACTGCAACATCATTGCAAAAGCATAATTTCCTCCACCCAGCACGGTTTTGTCAAAAATCGTTCTACAACAACCAATTTGCTAGAATTCACTTCGATCGTCCATAAAGGTTTTCTCAAACGAATGCAAACCGATGTTATTTACACCGATTTTATCAAAGGTTTCGATTCTGTTAATCACCGTCTCCTTCTCCAGAAACTTTATCTTATGGGTTTCCCTCCTAATATCATAAAGTGGATGACTTCATATCTATCTAATCGTACGCAGCGGGTTTTGTTCAAGAACATCACATCTCAAGTTATAAAAGTAACATCTGGTGTTCCGCAAGGCAGTCACTTAGGACCTCTTCTGTTTATCCTCTTTGTTAACGACTTGCCTAGTGTCGTGAGCTATGCTACTACACTTATGTATGCTGATGATGTGAAGCTCTGTTTTTCTTACTCTGACCACTTTCTTCATAGACATCTACAGTTTGACCTTGACGAAGTATTCTTGTGGTGCTCTAATAATCTCCTCTCACTAAACTGCTCAAAATGCAAGGTTATGACGTTTAACCGTAGCACGCCTCATGTCATCTCGTACTCACTTGGGAATCACTTTTTAGATCGTGTTTCCTTAATGAATGATCTTGGAGTTCTTTTCGATCACAAGCTGTCGTTTAATGAAAATATTTCTGTAACAGTTAATAAAGCCAGAGGAGTACTTGCTTTTATCAAGCGTTGGTCAAAAGAGTTTGATGATCCTATTACCACTAAAACGTTGTATATCTCTTTGGTTCGACCGATCCTAGAATACTGTTCATGCGTTTGGAGTCCGCAGTATATGGTTCATCAAAAAAGTATTGAATCGGTGCAAAAGCAGTTTCTTTTATTTGCCTTAAAATATTTAAACTGGGACTCAGATGATCTTCTTCCACCATATCTTTGTCGGCTAAAATTATTAGACCTACCACCATTGCAGGTACGTCATACTTGTGCGAGGGCCAATCTCCTTCATAAAATTATTCTTGGTCAAGTTGAATCGAAACTTTTACTCGAAAAGATACTTTTCTCTGTTCCAAACAGGTCAACCAGGTCCTTCCGACCCCTTTGGTTGCCAATTTGTAGATCTAATTTTGCGGATCATGATCCTTTTCGCGTTATTTGTAAAAACTATTACAATTTGTCACATATATTTTCGCCCGAATTATCCCTAGATGTTATAAAATCTAAATTGATTGTTTTTCTATTGAATAATTTACCTAATTCTTAATTATAATTAATTTTAATAATAATTGTATAAATAACAGATAATTGTTATATTCAATAAATAAAAAATAAAAAAAAAATAAAAATAAAATTCAAAACAAGAAGTAATAATGACGGAAAGCGAGATTAAGGACGATTAAAAGACTGGCGCTATATACGGCGGGCCACTGGAGCCAATGGGGACCGAGTCTTCTAGGGAAGCTGGAAGTGTTGAGTTGGAGGCTCGCTTTTTAAGAGTCTGATGTTCAAGCAGGAAAGTTTCCTTAGAGGAATTAAGAGTAATATGCTGAAGGACCCCCGTGGGTAAGTCCGTTGCGAGAATTAGATCTATTGCGAAAGGATCTGTGATACAACTCAAAGAACCGCCCATGGGTAAGTCCCGCGGCTTTACGCGAGTCCAACGCGAGTATAGAAAAAGAAGCAAGTGCGGAAGGATCCGTGATCATTGGCGTAATTGAAACACAGGATGAAACAAGTCGGGTAGGTAGATTTCACGGACACGGTAGATATGGTGTCAGAGCAGTAGAGATGGACTATATATCAAAAATTCCTCTCTTTATCCTTAAGCGGACGGACGTGTTTTTCTTGTGCGCACTACGTTTTTGTAAAATTTGTAATAAGCTTTCCATAAACAATCGGTGTTTATTTCTTTTTTATATATAATAACAAATTGCAATTCTTAGATCCGTATCGCTTCGCGTGTGCAGTGATATATTTGGAGGTAAAATAATAATTTGTTTAATTTTCCTTCCAAACATAGCCGTGCTCTGTTTCTTCATCTCCTACGGTGTTGCTTCTATTCTATTGCTTCTACTCTCGCTCAATAGAGATTCTTATCTCTATTTCTTTGAATCTTACTAACTTGCACTAACTGCTCTCTTTAATCTCCCCCTTTCGTTTCCTTGGTACAGTGATTCAAGGTTTCTTAATAATAAAATCAAATAATTTTAAAAAATTAATTATTAATTTTTTTAGNTAATAATTTTTAATAAATTAATTATTTATTTTTTAATAATTTTTAATAAATTAATTTTTTTAATTTTTAATAATTATGGATTTTAAATTGGTCTGTGCATTGAAGTCTTGTAATAAGACAATCTCGTCTTCCCAGCCTATCATCCATTGCTGGCTCTGTGAAAACGTTTTGCACGCTAAGTGTGCCGGGTTCACGGCCTCAGTTTCGGATGCAATCTCACATAGGTCTGGTCTCCACTTTTGCTGTGACGGTTGTCGTGCTGTTCAGGACGAAATGAGATCGTTCATGAGGCAGTTTTCGTAATATCAATGGCCAACTCTGTGCGCTCGATACACAGTTTAGTAGTCTTCAACTACTGAATGAGTCTCCAAAGCGTAAGAAATCCGCCTTTAGTGATGTGCTTGGGTCGAATAATCTTCAGCCTGCTCAGCCGACAACTATGCAGCCGCTTATATCTCTGGCCACCCCAAGGGCCGGACCTGAGAAAAATTCGGCTTCCGAATGTCTTGGAATTAATAAGCAATTGTCCGATATGTCCTCTGTGGCATCGCTTCAAGTGATCCCCGACCCAATAATTAAAACCCCGGTAACAGTCACCAAACAGGGTAATCAACTGTTCGGACCCCCGGTACGTACTGATGCCGCAGTATTAGTTACGGCGGCACCAAAACCCTTGCAGGTGATCCCACCATCGAAACACATTTTTGTTTCCCGGCTTGCCCCTGATACTTCGGAGATTGATATCTCGGCTTGCATCAAAGCCAAAGCAAAAGCCGACATAAAGGTGGTGGATATTACAAAATTCAAATATTGATACATCAGGCACACGTCATCTTTCAAAATACGTGTGCGCTTGCAGATGTTCAAGACAATTTGTTCCGCCAACTTTTGGCCAGAGAACGTTTTCGTCTAAGAACATCAGCCAAGTACGGTGAAAAAAAAGAAAACCAAACCTGTGGGTGTAAAACTCCCACGATGTTACGACCACTGATCAATCTTCCACCTCATCTTCCTCAATTTCAAAAAACTAATGTCTTCATTAACACTTACCTATCAGAATACTAGAGGGTTACGTAGTAAACTTCCCAAACTGTATTCTTATAGTTCTTTCTTTCAATCTCACATTATTGTATTTACAGAAACTTGGTTAAAGCCGGAGATCTTAAGCTCCGAAGTTTTTCCTAGTAGGTACACCACTTTTAGATGTGATAGAACTTTGCGAAAGGGAGGAGGAGTGCTAATTTCTGTAGACTCCAAATTCGCTTCTGAAGAGGTAAAATTACAAGAGTTTGGTGTCATTGAATTTCTTTGCATCAAAATCACTTTGTCCGATCAATCATTGTATGTTACCTGTTCGTACATACCACCTTCGTCCGAACCGCCAACATACTGGCAACATTTGTCCGCTATTCGTTTGGTTTTCGATCGTCTGTCTGATGGTGACCAGCTGATAGCTCTGGGTGACTTTAGTATCCCAGAACTTATGTGGTCAAATGTTGAAAATTCACCGTCTTTACAGCTTAACTCCCACCATGACTTCCCTGCGGGCATGTTCGACATGTCACTCGGGCAAATTAACCACGTTAGAAATTCTTTAGGTCGGCTTTTGGACTTATGTTTCGTTTCTGATCCTGATGGAATTACTCTTTCCAGAAATTTGCCCCTTTCTAACCCTGAGGATCCATATCATCCCACTCTTGAGGTTTGAATCGAAAATAATTCCTTTTTTGACCTTAAGTCTACAGGTAAATCTCAGAAAGTTCGTTTCTTTCGTAAGGCTGACTTTATGAAATTAACTAAGTTAATTTTGGAATTTGATTGGTCCGATTTACAGGCATGCGAGGATATAAACATCGCATTACAAAAATTTTATTACACTTTAAACATATTTTTCGACGCCTGCGTGCCGTGGAAATATCCTTCCGTTTCAACGAATCCGCCTTGGTATACAAGGCACCTTATAAATTTAAAAAATAGTATGAGTAGACTTTTAAACAAACATAGATTATCTGGCTGTACAGTTAGCTATTCAAGATACTTAGTAGCTCGGTCCAATTTCACCGTACATAACGCAGAATGTTATAGGAGTTATATTCGCTGCTGCAGGATTCAGTTTACTCAGGATCCGAAGCAGTTTTATAACTTTGTAAACACTAAGCGTAATCATGCATCTTTTCTCCCACTGCTTACGTTTTTCTTACGTACGTTGCTTACGTACGTCAAACTACGTATTCACCTAGCAGCAGTTCAGCTCAGCCTTACACTTATAATATCCAATCAGCCTGGTACTCAGGCCTTCAGGGCCTGGCGAATACACGGGTTTGACCTTAAGAAGATCCGATAACACACCACTTTGATCGAAAGATGGGCAAAATATAAGGTTGGCTGATTGCATATTATAAGTGTAAGGCTGAGCTAAACTGCTGTTAGGTGAATATGTAGTTTGAAAAAACTGTGCAAAGAGTTCGGCCATTGCCTGATCGGTGTTCGCATAAGAGTTCTCAAACGTAAGCAGTGGGGGAAAAGATAAATGTTTACGCTTAGTGTTTACAAAGTTATAAGCGAACTACAGGCGAACTTTCTGAGATTTAACTGTAGACTTAAGGTCAATAAAGTAATTATTTTCGATTGAAACCTCAAGAGTGGGA
The DNA here is from genome assembly GCA_021223865.1 of Drosophila pandora. Taxonomy (NCBI): domain Eukaryota; kingdom Metazoa; phylum Arthropoda; class Insecta; order Diptera; family Drosophilidae; genus Drosophila; species Drosophila pandora. The sequence continues at coordinate 1,279,716 of JAJJHT010010212.1, forward strand.
TGATATGGATCCTCAGGGTTAGAAAGGGGCAACGTTCTGGAAAGAGTAATTCCATCAGGATCAGAAACGAAACATAAGTCCAACAGCCGACCTAAAGAATTTCTAACGTGGTTAATTTGCCCGAGTGACATGTCGAACATGCCCTCAGGGAAGTCATGGTGGGAGTTAAGCTGTAAAGACGGTGAATTATCAACATTTGACCACAAAAGTTCTGGGATACTAAAGTCACCCAGAGCTATCAGCTGGTCACCATCAGACAGACGATCGAAAACCAAACGAATAGCGGACAAATGTTGCCAGTATGTTGGCGGTTCGGACGAAGGTGGTATGTACGAACAGGTAACATACAATGATTGATCGGACAAAGTGATTTTGATGCAAAGAAATTCAATGTCACCAAACTCTTGTAATTTTACCTCTTCAGAAGTGAATTTTGAGTCTAGAGAAATTAGCACTCCTCCTCCCCTTCGCAAAGTTCTATCACATCTAAAAGTGGTGTACCTACTAGGAAAAACTTCGGAGCTTAAGATCTCCGGCTTTAACCAAGTTTCTGTAAATACAATAATGTGGGATGCAAAAAAAGAACTATCAGAATACAGTTTGGGAAGTTTACTACGTAACCCTCTTGTGTTCTGATAGGTTAGTGTTAATGAAGACATTAGTTTTTTGAGATTGAGGAAGATGAGGTGGAAGGTTGATCAGTGGCCTTAAAATGTGGGAGTTTTACACCCACAGGTTTGGTTTTCTTTTTTTTCACCGTACTTGGCTGATGTTCTTGGACGAAAATGTTCTCTGGCCAAAAGTTGGCGGAACAGATCGTCTTGAACATCTGCAAGGGCACACGTATTTTGAAAAATTACGTGTGCCTGGTGTAAGAATATTTGAATTTTGTAATATCCACCACCTTTATGTCGGCTTTTGCTTTGGCTTTGATGTAAGCCGAGATATCAATCTCCGAAGTATCAGGGGCAAGCCGGGAAACAAAAATGTGTTTCGATGGTGGGATCACCTGCAAGGGTTTTGGTGCCGCCGTAACTAATACTGCGACATCAGTACGTACCGGGGGTCCGAACAGTTGATTACCCTGTTTGGTGACTGTTACAGGGGTTTGAATTATTGGGTCGGGGATCACTTGAAGCGATGCCAAGAAGGACATATCGGACAATTGCTTATAAATTCCGAGACATTCGGAAGCCGAATTTTTCTCAGGTCCGGCCCTTGGGGTGGCCAGAGATATAAGCGGCTGCATAGTTGTCGGCTGAGCAGGCTGAAGATTATTCGACCCAAGCACATCACTAAAAGCTGGTTTCTTACGCTTTGGAGACTCATTTAGTAGTTGAAGACTACTAAACTGTGTATCAAGCGCACAGAGTTGGTCATTGATTTTTCGAAAACCACTAATCAACTCCTTGAAACCACTTTTAGTCTGCCGTGACAACCGTCACAGCAAAAGTGGAGACCAGACCTACGCGAGATGGCATCCGAAACTGAGGCCGTGAACCCGGCACACTTAGCGTGTAAAACGTTTTCACAGAGCCAGCAATGGATGGTAGGCTGGGAAGACGAGATTGTCTTATTGCAAGACTTTAATGCACAGACCAATTTAAAATCCATAATTATTAAAAATTTAAATAAGTAATTTATTAAATATTATTTAAAATTAAATAATTAATTTATTAAAAATTAT
>JAJJHT010010261.1:0-21978 GCA_021223865.1 Drosophila pandora
CGGGCATGGACGCCGTCGAGGGCGCCACGGACATCAGGGCCGGCGTGGGCGGAGCGGGAGGCGACAGGACGGCCGTTACACTCGCCGCCGTTGTGGCAATCTTGGAGCACATATTCGCACCGAGTATGGACGGGGAGCAGAAGGTGTTCTCGCTCTCGGCATTTGGCGACGACACTTCGACCTGTTTTGGATGACAGAAGAGAGATTGTTAGAGGAGGCTCTTGAGAATCCTTAATCACCCAGAGTATAGACCCAGAGTACTCTAAATTTTTATTTTGCTCTAATGGGTTTTAGAGCTGGTTAGGCTGATAACCAGGTAGGCACACAAGGGGAGCAAGTGCCAAAGTGAACAACAATGCCAGCGACGCAACGATAAAAATATAAATAAACAGCGCATCTCATACACATGGAAGGAGCACCCATACTCCGGCACCCATTCCTCGTTAGATAGAGACTTAGAAACTTTCCAGGTTGTACTGCTTTCGCTGTTTAGCGGGTGTGTGTGAGTGCTTTGGCAGGTGTACTGGTCTATGGGTGTACTGGGTCTATGGGTGTCGTTGGGTCTATGGGTGTGCTGTTGCGTATGTGCATCCGACAAGGTTACGGGCAAGGGATTGGACTTGGGGGCTTGGGAACTAATTGCCACAATAAAATGTGCCACTCTCGAGTGAGTGCCTCTCGACTTACCTCCGGGATGCGTTGCAGGGCGCTGTCGAGGCTCCGGTTGCGGTGGTGCTGGGTGTGATTGATACGCGTATTGGTCACCTGGGAGACGGGCGGCAGGAGTATGCCCATGGATCTGGAAGACAGGTTAGATTCGATGATTAGAATTGTGTTAAAAATCAATGCATCTGTTGAGGAGGAGCAGCTGTGGCTGCCAGATACTGCCCGATGACCCCCCGACTCTCTCGTCAGTTGCTCATCCGTTCACTCCCCCTCTCTTTATCACTCACTCACTCACTTTTTTTAATCGAATGTCGCAGTTATCATATCATGACGATAAAAGCGCCTCTCCTCTCTTCTTTTTGATTATTATTATAAATTTTAAATTAAATTAGCAAAATTAGCAGCACTTGGTAAGGAAACACTGCCAACAGCCGACCGAGAGCTCTGGAAACACTGAAAACAATGTCTCTCAAGCATAAAGAAGCTCAAACACAAACACAAACACTCGGAGGCTCAGGGGGCTCTCAGGGGCGGAGAGGTTCGATCCCACGGCGAAAAAGCTCCGCGGAATGGCTGACTAATCGGGGAAGCTTTTGGGGCCTTTGTGGCGGACCAGCTGGTTGGCCGTGGGAGAGGTGCTTGAGTGAAAGCTCAGCTATAACAGTGACGTAGCCGACAAAAGCTCAAAGCTATCTCACTCGAGAGAGTAACGACTTTGCGAGGGTGGCTCTGAATGTTTACGTAGCAGACTAGGTGCACCTTATCGTCTTGTGCCTATTACGCGAGCAATTATCTGTTATGGCCGCGATAACAACAATGTTTTGATAAGAACTGATAAGAACAGATAAGTTTTTTTTTCCAGCCATTCCTTAATGGAGTTGGCGAGTACTTGGAACCAAGAGAGAGGCGGCTGGCGGAGCAACTGACCTTCAGAGGGGTGTTATGGGTGTTCTACAAGTGCACTCGTAATATTAATAATAATTTTACATTAAGTTCTTAATCTCTTATCTATGTAGGATTAGAATAAGAGGCTTAATATTTTTTTTAAATTAATCTTTAAACCCCAAACCCTTAACCCTCTAGAGCCTATAGTCTTTTTTTTTCAGTGTATATTAATAGCGAGTTCAATAATCTCTCTACGGAAACAGCTGCCAGTGGCTTATCGGGGATGTGCAGGAAATCAAACTGGGTGATTCGCGATGATGTTCCCGATACAGTGGTCATGTCGGGCACTATCTCGAGCAGTGTTTTGTGGCTGGGAGTGCTCCTCCCGAGCACCCCACAGCTCCCCAGCTCCCCAGCTACCCATCACCCAGCTCTGATCGATTGACTGGCAAGTGTCGTGCCAACAACATTCCGGACAGCTCATTTGGCATGCAGGTGTGTTTGCTCCCTTCTGCCCAAGCTGGGCTCTGGCTCTGCCCAGATTGCAGGCCAAGGAGGAGGAGGAGCTGTTGCACCGGCGGGCGTGCACATTCCAGGCATTCCACTCGCCATTAGTTGTCTCGTTGTGTCAATTATATACGCATTTGCATTAATTTGCTTTAGAGATGGGAGGATGAGGGATGGGGGATGGGTATGGGGCTTGGGTGTTGGCTGGTGACTGGTGACTGGCCCTGCCCGCCTATTATTATTATGGCCATCACTTGGCAGCCCCTCACGTATCGGGCTTTACGTAATTACACCTGAAAACGCACCCGCTGAAGGCCATCTAACCGAGTGACTATCTGGTGGGTTGGGGAGCCCTCTAGGGCTTTTCCACCAAAATCTCTCTATTTTGCATTTCGCCAACTACCTAAGTAGTCCGGCGGACAGGCAGGCAGGCAAAGTTCAATGACTCGGGCAGGCCGCTCCCCCGGAATGGATAATCAGGAGCTGCTGAATGCCAGTCGCAAAGTTTGTTGACCAGGCCACCACTCTGTCCATTCATCACTCCTCCACTGCCACTAAGTGTCATCAATAGCCCAGTTTTCCGCGCCTGCTTGGGTGGCAGTGGGAGTGGGAGTGGGAGTGGGAGTAGCAGTTTGCAATTGCATCTACATCTGGATCTTCCAGCTTTCCTTTCCTTTTTGCGGGGCAGGGATTAACAAAGACCAGTAGTCGTTGCTTCCGTGCGTGGTTTCATTTTTATTTGCTCCGGGTAGTTGGTAGTTGGGTAGTTGCCACATCCCCCAACCTCTTCCACATCATCAAGTGCCTTTGAACTTTCGGAATAGGAAGTGCGAGTGGAAGTGGGAATGGGAGTGGAAGTGGGAGTATGAGGAGCTTGAGGGAAAATCCGCAATCGGAGAACTGACGAACAAAAGTTTATCGTTTCAAGGAACAAGGAATTGAGGACAGCGGCGTAGCCAGGATATTACGAGGGGATTTTAAGCAAATAAGGTTCTCGGCTTAGTTATTGCTATTCTAACTTTCTTTTCACTTTTTCTGGGGCTTGAAAAGTATGGAGGAATGGTTTTTAAAAGGATATTTTTACAATACTTGCCATTTTGTGCTAATACGTTTTCTATAATTGGTCTTTCTAGTTCTATACTGTCTTTAGACTTGTTGTTGGGTTTAAAAAATATTGCGGAATGTTTTCTTAAAACATCCATAATGTTCAGCTCCGATTGTGCTCCGATGTGCCAATCAGATTCAAATAATAGTTATTCCTGCTAGGCCCTAGGGGCTACATAATGGTATATTATAGTTATTACTAACATTTTCCCTAATATTTTGCAAATAAAGTCATAATTCTAGGTATTCCTAGTGCTGTACTTCCTTAAAACTTCCTACACCCCCTAGTTACAGAGGAGCAGAGCATAGAATATAGTTTATAAAAACCTATCCCCCAATAACTCTCAACCTAGTAGCTCTATTTATACTCCCAATGCCAAAATCTTCTACACTTTTCCCCATAAAAGTATCATAAAAAATATCCAATATCCTAATTGTTTCGCAAAAGTAATACATGCGTGGCATTGCTGTTTTTTTGTGTTTTTTGGCTTTACACGCCACTGACTTCGAGGGGGAAGTTGCCACAGAAGGAAGCCCAAAGCTAACGAAATTAAGGATTAGCGGGGGCGAAGAGAGCTGAGCTGCAGCCACAAAGGCGAAGCGACAATGTTGCCCCAGGCAGGTGGCAGGTAATGGGTGGCGGGTGGACTGCCTACGACAAGGTGCGACAGGGTGGGTTAGACCTTCCCAACCGCCATGCCACCACACTCCCACACTCCAAACTCCCAACTCCCAACTCCAACCGTCCTGTTCCAACCGGCGCACGCACACAACCAGGATAGGGTGTGGCACGTCATCTGCACAGCGCCACCAGGCAGGCAGACACAGGCAGATACACACAAGAGTGTGTTTTTCTGGCCATCTGGATGCCGAGAGTGGATGCCGGGATTGGCAAGCCGTGGTTTGGCGGGTCAGGGGTCAGGGCAGGCACGTGTGTCGCCTCTCTTTCCTGATGGTCAATTATACTAATGTGCTGGTATTTATTACTGGCAGGGCAGAGCACCCCCTTTGCATTCCAATCGATAGAGTTCAGATGAATGAGCAGCCACCAGTGGTGGCAGTTAGGAGAAAACCACCCCGAAGGCAGAGATCTCCAAGCAATTCGCCTTCAATTAGCTTGATTGCCAGAAGAGTGCTCCGGAATGCCGATATATGGAAAGAGAAGAGTCAGATCTCTGGTTGTCAGAAGTGCAACTGCAATGTTGCATATTCAGTTGCTCCAGCTGTGTGTGCCACTCTTGGGTTGGGGCATGGCTGTTGACTTGTTTATTTTCTGCATATATTCCACTACAATGGAGGAAAAATGGATGAAAAAAAAGAAGAGAGCTCGGCACACATTGTTGATTTCTTTTCGTGAAATCTGCTCCTCTACATCCGCTTGCCACCCCTGCTACTGCCACTGCCACTGCATCCGCTATGCGAGTCAAGTGCATATATGCATTATTCCAGGGATTATTTACATTCTGCCCACCATTCTGTGCTCCTCCTCCTCCTCCCTCTTGTGTGGCCTCTAGAGCGACCTAAATAGTTCCAAAAGTTCAATACAATCTCATGAAATGTTGCACAAAAAGCGGTTGCTATTCTTGCTGCAAGGACATGGGGACAGACCAGACTAAGCCAGCAATTGGCTTTCAGGGCCAGGAGTGGAGACTGACGCGCCTGCGTGTCGGAATCTAGACTCTGGAGAGGGTCTAGTGGCAACTTGCATGCCAATTGATGTTCTGACGCCATTCTGCTGGCTCCCCTAGAAGCCGGAGCCACCGGAGGTGGGTCATTACTCGCCAGGCGCCGTCGTGCCAGTGGCTTGCCTTGCGTGCCAGTGCCAGTGCGGCGTCACTCTTCCGCTTTGCATTTTACCGGCAAAGTGCTTAGTACATCGATTCCCACACCGATTGTTGGCTAATTGGAGTCGTTGCACTCCACTCCCAAAAGGATACTCCCGCGGAGGGTCAGCCAGACTGACAATAAGTAGATCTACTGCCCAATCCCCTCCAGAAACAGATCACTATTAGCTAGATAACTCACCTAAAGTCCAGACTCAGGTTTCTTTGGTGTGTCGAGATGCGTTTGGGCGGATTCCCGCCACTGCCCGGCCCGGCGGCAGCTGCTCCTCCCTCGCCCGGCTGCGCCACGCTGAGGTTGAGCCGCCCGTGCACCGAGGGCATCGACTGGTTGAATCCCCGGCTCAGGCTGAGCCGCGGCTTGGAGTAGCGGGTGTGCTTGGGCGTGCTAGCCGCGGAGCTGGTGGTGGCCGTCGCCGTCGCGGTGGGCATCTGTCCGCCGATGGGCAGTGTCACCGGAGCGGCCATTAGGAAGGCGGGTATATAGTTTCCATTCCCATTCCCATTGCTAATGCTGTTGCCTCCTTCGGAGCCCAGGGAGGAGAGGGTGGTGGTGGAGTTGGAGTGCGGCTCGCAGGTGATGGCCAGCGAGGAGGAGTCGCAGGTGGCGGACGAGGTGCTGTGCAGGCTGAGGCTGGGACTGGGATGGCTACCCGCCGCCGTCGCCGCTGCCGAGGTGGCCACCGTGGGACTGTGCACCACGGTGCTGTTGCTGTGCTCGCTGGAACTGCTGGTGCTGGTGCAGGCGGCCGTCGAGTGCTCGGAGAGATCCTCGTCATCCGCTGCTGCTGGTGGTGGTGGACAGATCCAGGTGTCGCTCGTCTCCAGGTTGGCATTTTCACTGCTACCCGCAGTGGCCACTCCCACTCCCACCGACTTGCCGTTCATGTTGAAGTCGGACAGTGACTCCGGGGGGCTGGAGAGGCGCACCGTGGCCGGGACACAGTGGTCCACGACATCCACGCCGGCGGGGAGGACAGCCGGAGTAGCCACAGCCTGCTCCTCCGCCGCCGCCACCACCACTACCGAGGGAAAGAACTTGGCATCGATCTCCCGGATGTGGCGGTAGTACTGATAGCCACTGCTCTGGGCCACCGGCTTCTTCTTGGCCACTCCGCTGCTGATGCTGATGCTGAGTCCACCGGCGGCCTGGCTGCTCTGCTTGCCCTCCACGGGAGCAGCTCCGTTGGCCGCTCCGTTCGCCGGACTAGAGCTGGCGGCGCTGCTCTTCTTGCCCTTAAATGCAGATATGACGGAGTTCATGGTACAAGTTGCAAGTTGCTGGAGATGGAACTCTTCTGTCCTCCTACGAGTGACGAGTGGCTGGGATGGGATGGCTTAGATGGCTATGGACGCAGTTCTCTGTGGCACAACCTGGGAATTGCTTTTGTGTTCCATTGAAAGTGTTTATTCTTGGCCAGTTGAGTCATGCCCTCCTGCAGCACTCAGCTCTCCGTGCGGTCACCTCCGTTCAGTTCCACGGAGCGTGTAGACCTCATATCGCCGTGACAGAACACAGAGTGTGTGTGATACTGCTGTGGAAGATAAACAAAATTGGTGTCAATTAGTAATTTTCAATCAATTGAATAGAAAGGGGAGTGGGACTGGGTCTGGGGTGGAATATTTTCTCGCTTTGTTCCTCAAAATATGTTCAGTTTCTCTCCCCTTCCAACCAAGCTATTTCCTTGGCGCCCAGTCTGAGGAAATCCACGTCCTTGGCCAGTTCTATTCCGCAGAAATCGTCACTTTCAGAGCTCATAGTACCCACTCGAATGTCGTCAGCAGCGGAAAATAAATAAAAGCCCAATATAATGCCTCAGTCTTTAAGAAAACAAAGAGACTTTCGTTCCAAAAGAGAGAAAGACTAGCTCCCCGACTAGTTCCTAGGGGCATTGCACTCGCGACCTTAAAAAGTTTAGAGTCCAACCGAACAGGTGCTACTTTCGGGGCCCTGCCTTGACCCATATTCCCTCATAGTTTCCTCTGCCGGAAACTAGAACGTGGGAATGTGGCAACTTGGCTAGCTGGGTGACTGTCTGACTGCTTCTCTCGAGATCCGTGGCATCCTTTTGCTTATCAATGCCCTCAAATCCCCATTAAAGCTTTCATCATCCTTTCATTTGATTTTCATGAGTTGACCCCGATTATGATTCTGCCCACAGCCCTCCTCCCTCCCCAGTTCTCTGCTAATTATTTTCAAAGACAGGCGGGCAAGGCAAGTGAGTCACCTCCTCAGCCACCTCATGACAGAGTACTCTTTTATTGGCCATGACACACCAAGGAACTGTGATTTTCCCTCCAAGGCATATACTATTTTATATTTTTATAATTTCTATAATTTTCTTTCTATAATTTCTAGACCAAAGGCCATGTGTAATTAAATTGGCTATGAATTTTGGCCTTCTTGGACATGAATCTACTGCTCCTCCTGCTCTCCTCCCCAGTAGTAGCCCCAAAACACGTGCAAAATAGCCAGAAACAGACACTCCCAGTGGCTGACGAGAACATTCTTTCGTTTTGGGGACGGGCCGATGAACGATAGCTGATTTTTGGGGGCAAGCTGGCCCTGGCGTGCCTGGCCCTGCCCGGAGTGCTCTGTAATAATTAAAATTGTATAACCGCTGGCCGGCTGGCAAAGCGAGCAAAAGAATGCGGGCGGCACTAAAAATAATCTTCCACCCCGCCCCGGTCCGGTCCTCTCTTAAATTCCGGGCAGTCTTTAAGAGATGACTCGCCTCGGTTAAGGACCCTCCGTAATCCGACTCTAACCGATCAGATTTCACAACCACCGAGTGTGGGAAAACTCCTGCTCCTTAAAAACTGAAGTATCAGGACCTCCGATAAGGTTGAGTAACTGAGTAGAGCAAGTGACTGACTTGCTGGCTGAATATTTCGATATTTTCAAACCAAAAACTGGTTATTCACTTGCCCCTGCTTTGACTTTTGCGGGTTTATTGCACAATTCCACTATTCGACAATTGTTCTGCCACACAAACGGCCTTCGAGGGTATTCCACGCTCCACTGTACTGGAACTGGTAGTGGTAGTGGCACTAGTAGTGACTCTAGTACCCCTGCCCAAGTGCTGGCCCCAAAAACAATCTCGGAATGTGACTTTTATTACAAGCCCAGCCTGAACTTGAGTCAACTGAGACCGGAGAAGTCACAAGAGTTCAATGACAATTATAGCGAGAATGCCTGGCATCTCTACTCTTGCCAAGATTTCGTCTCTAAGTCTCTAAGGAAAGCCAGACAAAGCCATAAACCCTGGCCGCCAATCAATCACAGCTCCCAGAGCCCATCCCAGGCCATCTATGCGAGAGAAACTAGTTTTCATAGAGATTGGAGGAAAAGCGCACTCTGCCACAAAACTGAAACTGAAATATTAAGTTTGAATTTCCATTCCGGAAGTGAGTCTTGTCTTGCATTCGAGCTAAACTGGTTCGGTTCACCCAAAAGGCCAATAAATATTTGCTTCGATGTCACTAAAGGCCAAAAGCGGATAACTTCCTGCCATTGTGAAGGCTTTTTTGGGCCAGAAGTCCTCTTCCAAAGATGGAATCTGGCTAATGAAGTCATCAGGTGGCTGCCTAAAGGTTCAATTCATACCAAAGTGTGTGTAATAAGCAAAAGAGAATACTTGTATCAAATGGTGTGTGACTCGAGCAGCTGCAATCTGTAGAGCTGTGGAGCTATGGCGCAAGTCACTGGCAGCTGTGCGGTTTCAGCTTTTGAATCCATAGCTCATAGCTCCATAGCTCTGCAGCTTCCAATCTCCTCCATGTTTTCGTTTAACAAACATCGCTGGCTCACTTGGAGTTATCGGAACTGGAAAGAGTGCTCCTCTCCAGAGTCAACTGTCAACGAACTGTTTCCAGAGTTCGAGATCTTGCCGAGAGTGAGGAGCTCTTTAATTAGCTGCAAAAAAATGTAGCTGCAGCTGCAAGTTGTGGGTCGCATTCTCAGCATTATTTGGCCTCCATGGCAGCATATGAAATTAGAACAGAAGTCGGAGGGGGCAGCTGCTGGGAGGCATTCCTCAAGGCGGGCGTTTTTAGCAATTTCATGCTCCAAGTCGTGGGGCACTCTACCCTGCCTCCTCTTTTCAGCAGTAGAAGCAGTAGCAGTGGCACAAAAGATGCAATTATTATTTCATGTTCTACATAACTCGTCTTTGAGTGGCAGAGGCAGTTAAAGTTGCGTTTTGAGTTCAAGATGATTTCGGCAGGCAGGCAGGCCGTCTCCTTCCCTTAACTTCTTCAATCTAGACTCCCCCCAATGGATTTCTTTAATTGCTGGACTGTTTACGCCTTGAATCAGCATCCGGAAAGCCTCCTATCCTCCATGGAGCAATGGAGCAATGGCTGATACAGAGCTCGGAGCTCGGAGCCTCTCGTTTTAATCAAAAATTCCTTGTTTTGGGAGATGCTGAGGCGCAGGCGCAGGGCGTGGCCCGGGAGGCTGAAGCTGAAGCTGTGGGGCTCTGCTGCCGGGGAATATGAATGTGAAATATATGCAAAAAAGGAAAAAAAATCAAAAAAGCATGCTTTCGTGCTTATTTCAAAGCGTATAGAGCGTATACAGACTTCTGAATGAAAAGTCCACCGAGAGTGTATGCCTTTTTGGCGTGAAATACTCGCACACCCTCCTGCGTGTAAGTTTTCAAGAGTTTTTTTTTTTTTCAAAAGTTTGTTGGATTTCAGCGCTGATATTATCGCTGCCCTTTCAGCGATTGTGTTGCCAGGCTAATTAGCATTTCCAAAAAAAATTCGAGACGCAACAGTTTGTTTGGTTCGTGCTTCGTGTTGAATAACTAACTGTAATCCGTAATCCGCAATCCGTAAACTGTAAAGTGTAGCAGACCGCCCCTCAGACCTCAGACATCTGCCCCCTTGGAGCCGCAATTCGCGACCCAGCGGCACCGTTTCTTCCAAACACTTTCTCATGGCGAAGGTCGCCTTCGATTGATGCCGCTTGTCTGCTTTTTGCCTCAAAAATGCTAATTCGCAGCCACAATCGCCATCCGCACTCGGAAATCGACAAAATAGCCAAGATTGGGGTCTCTAAGCTACGTTTTAAACTAGGTTTCTAGCTTTTTAAGGTTTTTGGTTTTTCAAAAGTCTGCTTTTTCAAGTTTGATTTATTTTCAATCGTGTGTTTTCTTGAGGGATAATATAAGCATTTCTTTTATACATTTTTTAATAAAAATTTGTATATTTTAATCAAAATTATATTATTTTTTGTTAAGTATTTGTTATAACACCTCCCAGATGTGAATCAAGTCCCCCCCTTTGTTACAAGTCGGTTTTAAACAAGTTTGCTTTTTGTAAGTATGTTTTTTTTGCAACTTTTAAGAGCCAAGCGGCACGCGACCATCGCCTATAGGTCCGTAGATGCCACCACCTGGAGGCAGTTGGGAGCACAGCATTCCCGCCGAAAGCCATGTACGGTTTGGGGAAAGAAAGTCAAAGCTAAGCGGCGAGGCAGTTCCGCAAGTTTCGCCTTCGAATGAAAAGTCCGAGTTTATAGTGCGGTACGGTTTTCGAGTGGCATTAGAGGCAGTAGTGGCAGTAGTAGAAGTAATGGCTTTAATGCAGCCAATAAGCAGAGCCAGCCAGTAGTGCTAGAGTGCTAGAAGGCTCTCAACTCTGGCCGTGTTTGGAGCCAGACCGCAGTAGAGACACAGCCGTTACGGAGATTACGCTCGAGTGCAATAACGAATACGAATCTAGAGTTTCACATTCCGTTGCTGCCGCTGCTGTTGGATGATGATGATGTGCGGTTAATAAACCGCAAACTGCTCAGCAGTCTCAGCGACAGATACAAAGATACGCAGTTAGAGGCGCAGATACTTTTCAGCTTCAGATCGCCTCTCCGCCAAGATATTCGCCACAAACAAGCTTACTTTAGCTTTGTTCGAACGGACGGACGGCGGCGCTATCAAGGTCATCCCAATCAGACACACACACGCGCTCTAGCTGCCGCTGCCACCTTCCAGCTGGTCGAGTTACTTTTCAAAAATACATAAATGCGATCAGAACCGAAACTCAGAGCTCTCTGGTCAAGGCAGGCCATCTCAGGCAGAGCTAGGGGAGCTATGGGGGCTAGGGGGTTACAAAATAGGGAGCTCTTTGAGGGAGAAGGGACTTCTAGTCACAAGTTTAAGATGGGTGATATTTGTATCTAATATCTAGAAACTCATAGCTCTGGTCAAGGCGGGCTATCAGGCAGAGCTGGGGTGTTGGGACTAGCACCTCCTCTTTGAAAATAGGTTATAGATGGGGCCTATTACTAACTGATATCTAATATGCAGTATCTATTATCTGGTAGCTAATATCTACTATCTAATATCTAACAACTGGTATCTAATATCTAGTATCTCTACTATCTTGTATCTCATATCTACTATCTTGCATCTTATATCTGATATCTANTATGTAGAGCATTTTACAGCTGCCATCTAATCGTATTCCCAAATATTATATGTATAAAAAGTATGAAATATTAAAATATACATATAATACAATTTTTTCATAGTTAAATAATAATGAATACTCCCATTTTCTTAGGGTAGCATGCCTGAAAAGTAACAAAAATCAAAAATTTTAGCTGGCTTCAAAACGAAGTCGAACGCACACACATGAAACCGTGTATGTGAATGCGTGAGCACGCATACATATAAAGATCAGTTTAACCGCGGAGCAACCTTCTTGATGATGCGCCTCTCAGCGACTGAACAACCAAAAACGTTCAGAGATAATTTGAGCGTAAGAATGAGCGTAAGAATGAGAGTAAGAATCTCTCTGGGGCCTCCGGGGGCCTGTCGCAAGAAATTTTTGCGTCCATTTTCGTTGTATGAAATGAGAAGTCTATATGTTGTATGGTTAGTGGTACTATCTAATACCTAATACCTAGTATCTAATATCTACTATCTAGTATCTTGCATCTTGCATCCACCAATTATCTAATCTCTGACTATCTAGTATCTCTTCAGCCACTTCACTCCCCTCCACTCCACTCCTCTCCCCTGCACCCTGCTCTTCGAGTCTCTGTGCTAACTGCCTTGTCTCCCAAATCAGTTAATTAAACTCTCTAATTGCAAAGCAAAGCAAAGCTGGGGCTGGGGCAGGCACTTGCCTTGGCCCACACTGGGGTCAGTCTTGGAGATCTTTTTTTTTTTTTTTCCACCACCCAAGTCCAGTCCCCAGAGGGGCAGGGGACCGCCTGCAAGTCCAATCCATTATGAGCGCCGTTGTCACACAACATTAACTCGCCGTTGCATTAAGGAGCGGGACAGAGCCGAGAGGGAAAGCCTCTCGGAGCCCCAGAGGGAAAGTCGAGTTACACAACTCGACTGAAGACGGGCGGGAAAAGCTCCAACGCTCCATCGTTGCACTCGATTCCCCCTCAGTCCCCAGTCCGTAGATATTTCTTTAAAAATTTTCACCAAAAAATCATCCAAAATGAAGAGTAATTAAAGCCATAGTGGCTGATGGAAAGTTCAATCAAAGTTGTGATTAATAATCCCCTTTTGCCCATCGCCCCGACTAGACTCCAGAACGGAAATGAACTGCAGCCGAAGGTGCCACGGACTTTGGCCGGACGGATGACTTATCAGTAGCCCCATTCCGAGCTCACTCCGCCATGAATTGGTGGGCGGAGTGGCCCGATAATCGGTCTATATACGGGTGCTGAGCTGAGCTTCTGTCTGTCACAGATCTCTCTCTCTCTCCAAGCCATCCGATCGAAGCAGCCTTGAGCCCCCCACTCATCAGAAACACTTGCTCCCCAGCTGGGACATGAGATCACTGCTGGGACTCTCCATCTAATTGGAAAGCCATGACACCGACTCGTCGTCCGCGGCCTATGAGCCCCCGCACCGTGCTCCGGAGACGGCATGTGGTGGGCAGGCCCTACCTAGTGGCCCCCCTGCCGTACCTCAACTTCCTGCGCCACCTCAAGCACAACGTCTTCAGGCGCTACGGGATGCGCCGGCTGCTCCAGGAGGCTCCTCCCTACTGGGATGCCCTGACCACCGCCCAGAAGCTGAGTTTCACGCCAGCAGTAAGTTTCTCATCCTCCTACCTTCCTAGCTCCCTAGTGACTCACCAGACCTCCTCCTCCTCCAGCGAGTCATGGCACGGATGGCGCGCCAGGACAAGCAGGATCGGGCCAGGCGTCTGCTCCGGCGCAGCCGGCAGGGCCAGACCGGCCGCGGATCCGTCCAGGTACGACGACCCATCTACGACAAGCGCCCAGTGCCGGTCCAGAGGCGCAGAAAGCGTCCCACCAAGACCAAGCCCAAGTCCAAAAAGAAAGACAAAGACACGAAAGAGGGGAAGTCAGGCCAGGAGAAGTAGGTGTGAGGTGTGGTGTGGAGCTGGAAGACCTCAAGACCCAGAGACACACTTAAGAACCAGTAACCAGTGACTAGTAGTGCCCACTGCCCAGTTCTCTTTCTTGTTCCCCCTCTGGACTAGACTGGCCAGTAATTAGCTGGTAATGTGAGCCGCCCCAGGTCGTGTCACAGAACCCTGCTTAGTCCGCCGGCGAGGGGGGTCACTGGGGGTCATAACCGATTTGAACAGCGCCACCTGAACTCTACTGTCTTGCATAACTGGTGCGTGGGCCGCTCTCTGAATGAATCTGCCAACAAGCACTCTGTCACCGTCAAGACTTTCACTTTTTTTTATTTTTGCATTCCGCCCAGGGGGGCACTCCCTCGCTTTTCCCTCCGAAGAGTAGCGGAAGAGGAGCTATTTCCGGTTGTGTTCCTCCCTGGACTGGACTGGTTTTTAACCTTTTTTTTGTCTATTTTTTAAAAAAAGTGCTCTAAATTGTTTGTTTTGGATTTTTAGGCATTAATGACGTCATTTTTCGCACTTAAAACGAGACTTTTTTGGGCTGTGGAGTTGGGATTTCGGAGAAGTACGACCTTGCTTTGTTTTTTTTCTGCATTTTTGGGGATTCCCAGAAGGTTTACTGACCAGATTCTAAATAATTGTGATTAGAGGTAATGGTTATAAGATTCCCTGAATGTTTGCTGCCAAGAACCAAGAGATAACCTCCTCCCTTATCGAACTCTTTCCCCCAACAAGTCACTTTCTGTTTGTCAATAAAATAATTATCAATTTTAATTTCCGCTTGCCACACAAACACAAAGAGAGCAGAGAGCCCAGCCACGATGGCAAGTGGTGGCTGCCTGGCTGGCTCTTAAAAATAGCAACACAGATTCCAGTTTCGGAGCTCAGTTTGGAGCTCAAGCTGACCATTATTGGAGTGATCGGAAACTGGTTGATTTCCCGTTTCGGATGACGAGTGAAGAGCTCTTCAGAGGCAGCGCGGTTAACTAACTAACTAACTCGCAACTGAAACTACAAAAGCCAACTATNTTGGCAACGTTGCCGAGGAAAACGACGCAACCTGCAAGGCAGGCAGGCCAGGCAGTCCCGAGCTAGTCAGTCTACCTGACAGCCCCTGCTGTTGCAGCTCTCCCGCCGCTTATGTCATAGTTATCGCCGCTCGAAAGAGTAATTACTATTTAATTGCCCTGTCCCGCTGACTGATCCCCCTTTTTTATGATATTTTTATTTTAAAACGCTTTCAATCCGAGTGGAGCGAGAGAAGTTATCTAAGCTGCCGCCTAGGAATTCCTAAACACCTTTTTGAAGACAACCCGAATCGGAGTCAAGCCCAGCTCAGTGGCAGAACAACAGTTGCCACTGTCTTTGTTTCCATCGCTTGTTTACACTTTGGTTTTGGTTTCTGTTTCTGTTTCTCTGTTTTTTACTCTTTTTTTCGCACTAGCCACGCACTGGCATTTCCAGCTATTTCTGGCGGGGAGTTCATCGACTCTCTCGGCTTGCCTTGGATTCAAATGCAACCGATTTACGCAATCGCCTAAGCTGGCTTACGGGCTTATCGATGGGTGGACTCTAGTTGGACCCAAGGAGAGGCCACTCAGGCCACCTCCTTCTCCTCCAATGTCAACGAACTAGGTGGCTACAGGAGAGTAGTGCCAACAAATCCATCAACTTGGGGAATAAAAAAAACGAAACACTTCTAAATGCCACACTTCCGTGTTTCTATTTGCATTTCGAGGATGACTCTTTATTGGCAATGTCAGTGCCTTTTTTTCTATTAATGGCTAGTACGTTAAAGGAAAAGTAAATAGCTCCAAAAATATATATATTTAATACATTTTTTTGGTTTTATAATTTTGGTAATTGTTTTAAGAAAAAAAAAAAATACCAACTGAGAACATAAAACAGTGCCAAATTATCTTAAAACAATTTTCATCAAGGGGGTAATAAAGTTAAATCCAAAATTTTAAAAGAAATCACTACAAAATAGATTTTTCCAGATAACATAGGAAGCAATTTTCAAAATTTTGAGTTTTTCATTTTTTAGGGCACTTTAAAGTAAAAAAACGAATGTTTTCGAAAATAAAGTTGACTTATTTTTGTGTATAAAATACAAATATTAACTAATTAGGAAGGAAAACTCATAAGAGTTACCAAATTAATTGAATTTAGAAACAAATTTAGAATCTATATTTAAAATTTCTTTGAAAACAATTGACCTTTTTGAGTTTAGGTCAGTTTTAAAAAGTATGTATTACTAAAAAAAAGGCTGATAACAAGAGTTTTTTTAAAGAGAAACTAAGAACTATAATAGTCATAACTTTGAAAAATGTGTAATTTAAATAAAAACCCCAACATTCATAAAAAATTATNTCTTCGACAAAAAAATTTTTAAATTTGCCAAAAATAAATAAACAAACAAAAATATATAAATAAACTGACAAATATTTATTTTTAGAACCTATTTGCTAATAATTTATTTAAAAATATGTACTAATCATTGAAACACAATTAAATGCTTGAATCCAAAGTGCAACGAGGAGGAGGAACCCAGACCTCTAGATAGGAACCGAACGGAAGGGAACCAAACCGAACAGAGCAGAGCAGAGCGGAAGGAAGGAAGGAAGACCAACAGACCGGGTAAACAAGAGAATCGAGAGTCGAGAAGAGGAACAAAACAAGGGCGGATTCCCAGCCAGATACGAGACGACAAAAGCGAGAAGCAAAAAAAAAAACAACAAAAACAATAAAAAACAAAAACAGAAGCAACAGAATGGTGATTAATTCCCTTATCACGCACTAGGAAATTAATGAATAATGTATATAGTTTACAGAGATACTATATATAGAAATTTAGATTCTGAGAGCTGTATTTTAGAGCTAAAAGACATACCTTTAGAGTCCTCGGGAAAAAGTAATCCAATTCGGCAATTAAGTGATGATTAGAGATGAGGAATGAAGAGGTATCCGCTTGTACTTTCACTTGGAAATCGGAATCGGAGGAAATCACAAACAGAGATTCCTATTATTCCTATTATTATTCCTATTATTATCGTCGCGATTCACACAGAGAGACTACCTGTGATGGCAGGTGAGGTGTATGGTGGATGGAGGCGCCACTAGTGACACTATGCCACCACCTTAACGAGCTGCATCGTATTGTTGCTTTTCGCTTTCCTCTTTCCGCTTGCTATTCGTTTGGGCTTTATGCTGCTACCCAGCAATAAACAATTGAATTTTGTTGTTGCACAAGCACTGCCACTGCCACTATTACAACTACAACTACAGTCACCGCGCACAACTACCAGTGCATTTCACTCTCACACACACACTGACGCGCAAATCTGATGAATGTATGTGTATGTGTGTGCGTGCGAAAATTCGCCCGACGAGAAATCACAATTCGCCGAGGCGACACTTGTTTCAATATTTGGCCAGCCTTTTGGCCGTCTATTTGCCAGCCAATCTTTTTCTACCAATTAATTTTTGAAATAAGTTGTGTTGCAGATTTACGCGCGTATCTCCTTTTTTGCACGACAGAGACGAGACAGTACGACGTCGGAAACACACACGCACACAACACAGTACACACGAGCAACAACACCAAGGAACAAAAAAGAGACGCGCCCATGCAGTGTGTATACACGGGAATTGAATTTGGACAGGCACTCGGCTGCTGTTAATGGTGCTGGGTGACTCCGGCGTTGCAATCACTCGCGTGGTTTAATAATGCCGCGGCACTGGCAATTGGTCATAAAGGGGAAATCGGACTTCTTGTACTCCCACAACGAAAACAAATTACGCGATCTAGCGTCGACACGTCCAACGCAGTCGACTATTTTACTCAGTGTGACCATTTATACCAAACTGATTTTTGGCCAAGGAAATTTTTCTATGCAATTGTATTTTCTGGTATTTTTTGCTTGGTCCCTCTACTGTTGTGAACGGGAGGGAAATAATACCTCTCGCTTGCACGCAACTGTACCATGCCCGATGTTAACTTTAACCGGTTAAAAAACTGTTTCTCTTCTTAACTGATATTTCTTTGCTTTTTCTATATTCTATTTTAGATATCCTAATACAGTTTTTAGTTAACTTGTCGCAAAACCTTTTTAATATTGCGAACCGGTTATACCGTTTCGATTTGCCAGAAATGTACTAACGCTTTTTAATGAAACTGAAGCGGTTGCACTAAGAACCGAATTTGAAAAAATCCCTTTTTAAACTGAATTTATGAAAAAATATATTAAAATCCTATATAATTGGCATATTTTTGTAGTTAAGAACAAATATTTTCAGTTTTTTTTTTACAAATAAAAGAGTATAAATCATTAATCAACATAAATCATCATTTTTTTTTTATCTTTAAATAGTTTCAAAGTTAAACATATTATATTTTTAATGATTTCCTTTTAAGCATGTATATATATTTTTCCAACTTTGGACTCTCAACCCCCAAACACACATTAGAGCCCGTTTGTGGATATTTTATTGTTCTGGAAAGAAGATAAAAGCAATAAGAGACTATCTTTGTTATATATTTCTCCCCAATTGCGGAACAATTAATAATAGTTTCCCCAGAATAGCACCCCAAAAGTGGAAAATGTAAGAGCTTTTCATCGCTTTCCCTACCAATCCAATATATCTTCCACTATAAGAGCACTGGCACTGTTTCGATCTCAAGTCGTGTTTGCATCTGTTGAAGAATGAATGGATGGGCGACCGGGCACATAAATTGAATAATGCGTTTTTAAGTGACGCTTAGACGCATTCTTCAGTAAATTGTGCAATTGTCAGAGCGGCCCAAATTAGAGAACGCAAACAAAAAGCCATGCTCATGCCCGGCATGCACACAACACACACACCAGATCCAAGATTGAGAGATCTTGAGGCGTAGATTAGACCCTTCGGAGCAGCAAGCAGCTGGACGTTGCGTGAGTTCAACAATCTGTAAATTGGTCGCCACAAGTGAGTGGGTATCTCCCTGACGGTCGATGTAAATTGTGCTGCATGCCGCTGCAATTGGACACTCCTCATCCATACCCTTCTTAGCCCCCCACCCGGGGCGAGTGTCCGCCTCATTTATTTGATTGACTGGATTGCCTTTGCCTCGGATATCAGCGTCCGTACACAAGATGTCTGTCATCTGGATGTGGAAGCCCACACCATCCCATCCTTCCCCCCTCAAGAACTAAATAACAGTCGCTAGGGGTTGCAGTCACTGCAGACACTCGGCTTAATGGATGAGCCACTCACACATCGCTCTTCTCGCATCTCACATCTGAAGTCAGTCAAGTCGAATGAAATGAAATTCTCCATGCCCCGAAGATGGAAAATATTTTAGTTTTGGATTATAGATTTTCCATAATTCCCTAGTTCACACATCCACTATTTTTTTGGGGGGAAGCCGCCGGGAGCTGATTAAGTTGATTGCAGATGACTTGCTCGGGGCGCTCTAATGTTTCCCACGAAATGAAAAATAGCTTTGAAATCCGGAGCTCAAGTGAGATGTAGACTCAACTTTGGGCTCTTCCCTCAATATAGAGCGTGCCTGGCGGCGCCAAAGTTGAGGTTCGAAATGATGTCATTAGTGGAAAATGCGGATCGTGAATGCAAAATAATTAGCTTTAAAAAAAGGGGGTTTTGCATGTCATTTCACATAAAACTGAGACTGGCTTCTTCTAAAAACTACTTCCTCCAGATCTGATACAGACTAAATGTACATATATTTATAATAAGCACTGAATAGCTTCCCTTGATAAGTCTTATTAATAGAATTTGAGAAATATTTGCTACTGGAATTTCCGTTTCAAATCGATCGCAAAGTTGAGCACGGAATGCCAAGTGCCTGGGCCTGGGCCTGAATGGGAATGGAAATTGGAATTGTGTATATTTCGGCATAAAGTATCTCCGGAGAAGGAGAGCAGCATGGAAGATTTAACACATTCCGAGGCGTTTCGCGGCGAACAAATGATTTCTGATTGTAAACATGTGCGCCATGGGCATCATTGCCTCATGCCTCACGGACCCGCATCTATGACAGGTCAAGAGCGTTAGCAATTCAGCATCCGAGATCCAACAGTATCCAACGGATGCCGGCACCAGCAGCTGCTCAAGTGGCTGAAAAGGTTCCAAACGAAAGAGAAATGCACTTATCGGGTGAAGAACTCATCTGCGCTATCTCAATCACTATAAACTCGACTAGATCTAGTATCATTTTTACCATAATTCGAGTAGTCCAAGAACAAGTTCCTGGAACCATTGGGAGACACATGTCCCAACCAGAACGGAATCATGGATCTATTTTGGGGCACCCCTCGACGAACTCTGCGAAAATGAAGTGGCAGAAGCAGTTAACCGAATGGGTGTTCTTCCAGGGACGACCCAAATGCAAGGGCTTAAAAGACAGCGGCGGAATGCATCGGGCGTAAAGTGGCCCGTTGGGGGAATCCCACGGTCCAAGATGGGGACCATATGGACAATGGATTCCATCCGAATATTTTTAGCTTGCTGGGGGGAGCAAGTTTCCTTAGTCTACTTGCCTCTTTGTGTTCCAATTCGGAATTAAAATTTGTTTATGGCCCGCCATCTCCAGTGGAGTGTGTGTGCCAGTGCCACCCCAACCGCATTTCAAAGATGTCGTACTTCACACATTTCATCGTGTATTTTTATCAAAACACTTTCCGAAATCCTAAAGAGCAAATGGGGAACGGAACGAACCCCTCGGGCGCAGTGCCACTCCTCCTGAACAAATATTTTGAGTGTCTCATTCGGGGTGGGATGGGGGAGGCGGCGTCGTCGTCGGCGATTAATCAGCATACTCTCCTCTTCACGGGGCACACAGCAGAAGTCCGGGCCACTCGACGATCCCTGCGGATGAAATAGGGGAGATGCACTTCAGTGGCAGGCAGCAGGCATAAAGTAAACAAAGAGTTGATTTAGAAAGCGATATGAGGGAACTTGGGGTGTATTATCTTATCCTGCACTCCTGTCCGATCGATGGACATCAAATAACATTCAATTACGTGACATTCTGCGGGCTAGGGCTAGGGCTTCGGCTACGGCTAGCTATTGATGGATAATGCAGTCACGGTGGTTCTCGAGGATCGGTAAAGGAACTCTGAAAGAGATGGATTATCTAGGTGTGGGCACGCAGCAGACCCAGCCGAACAAGGGTCGCGTCACGGGGTGCGGAATCCTTACTGTTTGCTTAGCCCACGCACAGGATATGCGTGTCATCGGTGGCGGGGTGCGGCCTTGGTGCGTGTGCTCGAAAAAGGTACCCCTGAGCCGGGCCTGCACGTGGTAAACACACCCCGTGACACATCCCCCTTGGTACGCACGTAGGTCAGCCTCATTGTCCTGTTGCCTTTCCTATTTAGGTCATGTTCAAAAGGAGGCCACCAGCAGGGGATGAAAAGGTATTAGTTTTCACTCCGGCTTCCTATTTGCCCTGGACAAGCCAACTATTTAGCGGGTCGTCTGACTTTTGACTTGTTTAATGCCCTACCGGAAGGTACATTAGCTTTAACTGAGAGATTGATACACTTCCCTTACTATTTTGGAGGTAGGACTTGCAAAGGAATGAAATGTTTTAGAAGAAAAAGGTTCTATGGATCGGAACTAAAGAACTTCAAGGATAGATACAATATCTTACTGTATGTCAAACGGAAGTCCTTAATACTAACATCCTTAAAACTTGTTTACTTTTTCAAAAACCAATTAAAAAGAGTATATAAACATTGGCTCCGCCCGAAGCCACTTTCACTTCAGGGGGAGGACACGTGCGTGTTCAAGGGCCTCAACAAAAAAACATACATATGTGTATGAATTCCATTTCCCGCTTATTCCCGGCACTTCATTAATTGAAGCCAACAAAAAAAAACTCGAATCCGAAGCCTGGGCCTCGCATTTGTCTGTCAAGTCGGCTGCTGGCGGAACGGAAGAGACTTTCGAAAACAAAAATCGCGCTAATGGCTTCGCTTGACAGATGAGGGATCGAATCGAAATGCTTTGTTTACGGATGCCTAGATGACGACCCGCCTCGACCCGAACTCCCGACCTCACTCACGACACACCTTCTGAGCTGCCCTCCAGCCACCTCGAGGCAATAACACCCAGCTTATGTGGCTGTCACGTAACCCAAAAAAAAAAAGACTGAAGACTGGGCCAAGTTAATTAAAATGGAATGCGTCCTGGGGTTGTTCGTGTACTGCTGCCATAGCTTAGCCTAAGCCACCACCAATTACCACCACACTAGTTGGCCCGAACTCTTACCGGATTTGGCAGGCACTTTCTCGCTTCTCTGGTCACTTCCGCTTCCTCGATCCACCGCCAGAGGACTGGCCCTTCGGTCGCTGATTCTTCCGCATGCTGCGCTTCCTGTTCTCGGCCTTTCGCTCGGCATTGTCCTCGTTGCGCTTCTTGATGAACTCCAGGCGCATGCGCGACTTGACGATCTGTTCCGGGCGGCGCATCTCCTTGTCGTTGCCAGTCAGCCGCTTCTTGAGCTCCAGCTTCACATTGTGGCGAGCATGGCGACTCACAGGATAGCGCTGGGCATGGCTCAGCGGCTTGAAGTTGTCGTCGTCGCTGCCAGCGTTCTCCCGCTGTA
>JAJJHT010010351.1:8579-46280 GCA_021223865.1 Drosophila pandora
CGGCCAACTATATACGATCCGCTACATATCTAATAATATAAGATGCGTGGCGCCACCTAGCGGACTGCGACTCAACTGCAAGGGTATATAAACTTCGGCTCCGCCCGAAGTTAGCTTTCCTTTCTTGTTTTTCCCTGAATTAACTCTAGATGTAATACAATTTAGATTGATTATTTTTTTATTAGAGTAAATATCTTAATTATAATTAATTTTAAAAATTTTAAAAATAACAGGTAATTGTTACATTCAATAAAAAATAAATAGTTGCAAAAAAATTTATTTTACGTTTGCGGCAACAAATTTACCAATCAAGTGGCCAATCTAAATTAAGAAAATGGAGAAAATGTATCTTAAAGACAAACTCATAGATTTGTGGGCACCGGTAGATTTGAGGAAGAAACTACCAGAGAGAGAGAGAGAGTATTCCTGGGATGAAGTCATTATAGCTTGGCAGGTCGAGGAGCAAATAAATAAACAATCCCAAGCCATGCTTATGAAACCTACTACACTATCACCGACTTCATCAACAAAATTACTGCTTGAAAAGCAAAGGCGGATGGGGCGTATCATAGATATCGTCGAAGGGGTCACGAAATAACAATTTCATGCAATGAACAATGCAATGAGTGCCAACAGAGCGACCGACAAAAGCGACGAGTCAGTTGTACAATAGCTAAGGTACAGATCAAGATTAATAAATAGTATTAAAGGTATATAAAAGCTTACGAATATTGAGAGGTTCTGCTCCGGAGGAATCCCGGCAATTCGCGATAACTAAACAAGCTTTAGCATTACGCTAGCGAGCTTTCGGCCTATGTTCAAAGGCGAGCCCTCTTATTAGAAATTTAGAAATTACGCTGGCTCTGTCCATTTCATGTGCACGCAAAATAAACATTATCATACCGTTTTCAATATATAATTTCGTGTTATTATTTGGAACGTCATTGAAAAATGTCTATGTTTTCCTAACAATGTTTTCCTTTTACTTTCGTACTTGCTTTTGGTAAAATAGCTCTCAAAAGTTTGCCTAGAATTCATTTTTTGAAAGGATACTAATGTTACTTTTAAAACTACCATTTTAGAAAAGTGGCAGTAGAGTTGAAAAAAAAGTTCCAAGTATGATTTGGTTGGAAATTTCAACTATAACCTATCACCCATTTTTTATAAAACTAAACTTTTTTTTTAATATGTTATAGATACAAATGAACAGAAATTTTATTATGTTCGCTACATTATTTCTACATACATTTTAATATTGATAACCTGGATATTCATTTATATTAGCCTAAGCTCTAAAAATTACAAGCACAGACTTCGAAAATATTATTTGGATATCTGGTAACTAATTTAAGAATCCTCTGAAATAAACATATCAAATGAGCTTTATTATAGTTCCGATAGTCAATATGACCAGCATATTTTACACATTGCTCAGCCAAATGAGCTGGATGATACTTGGATAGAAGAGAAATCACGCGTTCGTACACTAGAGCGTCATTATATTCCTACTAAAGTTCTACATGTAGAAGAAATGAGCGTTTTTTTTGGACTTAGGTCCGTGCTTAAGCATATCAATTTTATGTTGGATCGGTATGTTATATTAAAAAATGTTACTTTTTATACCCTTGCAGTGGGTAATATTGGCCAAAAGTGTGCAACGCGGTGAAGGAGACATCTCCGATCCTATAAAGTATATATAATATATTATAAATCCACATCAGCTCCCGAGTCGACATAAAAATGTCAGTCTGTTTCTACGCGAACTAGTCTTATAGTTTTAAAGCTTTGAACATAACATTATTTTCTTTGCCAGGAATAAGTGACCCGAAATCTGTCCACTATATTCAATATAGCTGATATCCTATGGTGTCTGTTAAGAAAGAAGCTTGGGACTTTATAAAAATTTTAATTTTGGAAAAATAATACGATCTACCAAAATTCATAAGGATCGGCCGGGTAAATCTTGTAGCTGCCATATAACTGAACGATCGTTAGTGTCATATCTTTGGTGTTTTTAAAGCTAGAAGGACTTAGAAGTTAGAAGCACATTTTATATTTTGAATCAACTGCTTGGATCTACCAAATTTCACAAAGATCGGCAGACTAAAGCTTCCTTAGGTCCCATATAACTGAACGATCGAAAGTGAAACAAGCAAGAAGTTTGGGAAATTTTGATCTCAAGAAATTAATTTTATAATTAAATTCTCACAAGCATCGGTAAACTTTAGACAATATACTGCAAGGGTATATCAACTTCGGTTTCGCCCGAAGTTATTATTTACATATAATATTTAAACATGCTTTTTTTATTGCTTTTTTAGCTTTCAAGTACTAAGTATATTTGGAGCTAATGGGTCTGGAAAATCTGTCCTGCTGAAGTCAATATTAGGAATTTTACGTCCTAGCTCAGGTCACGTAAGCTCCTTAAATAAGGGACAAACTCAGTATAATAATCCTAAAGGTCACACCTTCATTGGCTATAGCTCACAAGAGACAGACATTTTCGAATCATTAACCATTCTTGAAACTATTTATATATTGCTCAGAATTCGCCGCTTCTACGGAATGAGCTTGAGAAGTGAAGCAATGGAATTATGTAAAGCTTTCAATTTATTTAGTCACCGATTTAGTTTAGCTATTACCTGTAGTCGTGGAATAAAAAAACTTTTAAGTATTGCAATTGCCTTAATGAGCAATTCTAATCTTATTTTAATAGATGACCCTTTTTCGTACCTTGATGTGATTAATCAAAATACTATTCATTATTTAATTCAAGAATTGTGTAGTCGCGGTCATTCTGTTATTTATACATGCTCGGATACTGAATCGTCTTCCTTGTCTCTGCAAATAGCTGCTATTAGTCGACTTGGCTTGGCTGCTTTTGGTGAACGTCAGCATTTACAGCCAAATTCTTATTCTTCTTATTACGTCATTGAAACCAGAATATATATTACGGAGCCTGAAAATTTAAGTTGTTTTCATTTGGAAAATGCTCTGAAACCTATGAAACAAGAAGAACTTGATAAACTTTTATTGTTGGATTCAACAAATAGTGCAAGTAATATTTCATCTGGTATAGGCAAAGATACTTCAGACAAATTAAAATACTTGAAAGTTTGTGATCTTATAGAGACCATTTTTCCACATGCCATTATAAAGTGCGTAAGAATTTTTTTTTTTAATTTCGCGTTTTCAATTGTTAATTATTTTGTAGGTATATAAGCCTTCCGAATGTATGCTTTTGGTTATCCAGTCATATATATTCCATGTCGCAAGTTCTAAAAATACTTCACGAGTATAGGCACAACTTTTATTCCTATTCAATATCTCAGCCATCAGTAAGCACTGCCTATCTTCAAATTTCTTCTCATTCAGTACATAAAAAATCGTATGCCTATCCTTAAACAAAATTAATGATATTAATTACTTTTAACAAAGAGTCCTTAATACTAAAAAATTTCACCAGAATATAAATCAATTTAATTAGTTGCCATTAAAGTGACAACTAAAAAAATTCAAAGTTTAATAAATGACAGGCTTATATTTTACAAAAATGGATTCTGATGAAAATGAAACTGAAATAATAATAAACATATACATGCTTTAATCATATAATCAGGTAAGCAATTAATTTATGGACTTGTTACCTAATTTATCGAAATTAATTCCTTTAAGTAACCGGAAATAAACTTCATTATACTCTTTTTTGGGGGGGTATTATCACTTTGGTCGTAAGTGTGCAACACGGTGAACCTATCTCCGACTCTATAAAGTATATATAATCTTAAACAGGATCACCTTCTGAATCCATATAGGCATATGAGCTTCCTCTCTTTTCTTAAAGCGAACAGACGTGTTTTTTATGCGCACTGCGTTTTTATTAAATTTCATATCGTATATTTTAAAACAACCACAGCGCCTTACTTATATTTATATACAAAATTTTTATATAATTCAATATCCGTATCGCTTCGCGTGTGCACGGGTATATTTCGAGACATAATAATATATTTATTAACAATCTTCCAAGCATAACTCTGCTACTTTGTCCTTTTTTGTGTTACTTCTAATGTCGCTCAATAGAGATTCTTATCTATATTCTTTATGATCTTACTTACCCACAATAAAAGCTCTCTTTAATATATTATATCATATTTTCGATCAATCAGTTATATGGCAGCTATTGGCTATAGTTGGCCGATCCCTATGAAATTGGGCAAATCAAATTATTTTGCCCAAAATTTGGAATCTGCACCAAGTCCCATCTTTCTAACTTGAAAAACACCAAAGTTATGCCAATTCCGATCGTTCTATGACAGCTATAGGATACAGTCGGCCGATCCTTATGAAATTTTGTACATAAGATATTTTGGTCAAATATACCATGTGTGGAAAGTCTCTAACTTAGTCACCCAGAGCTATCAGCTGGTCACCATCAAACAGACGATCAAAAACCAAACGAATTGCGGAAAAGTGTTGCCAGTATGTAGGCGGTTCGGACGAAGGTGGTATGTAAGAACAGGTAAAATACAAAGATTGATTTTACAAAGTGATTTTGCTGCAAAGAAATTCAATGTCACCAAACTCTTGTGATTTTACCTCTTCAGAAGCGAATTGGGAGTCTTCAGAAATTAACTTCGGAGCTTAAAATCTAAGGCTTTAACCAAGATTCTGTAAAGACTATAATGTGAGATGCAAGGGAACAACTATCAGAATACAGTTTTGGAAGTTTACTACGTAACCCTCTAGTATTCTGATAGGTAAGTGTTAGTGAAGACATTATTTTTTGAAACTGAGGAAGATGAGGTGGATGGTTGGTCAGTGTCCGTAACATGTGGGAGTTTTACACCTACAGGTTTGGTTATATTTTTCTTCACCGTACTTCGCTGATGTATTTGGACGTTTATGTTCTCTGGCCAAAAGCTGGCGGGACAAATCGCCTTGAAAATCTGCAAGGGTACACGTATTTTGTAATATCCATTACCTTTTTGTCGGCTTTTTTTTGGCTTTTATGTAAGCCGAGATATCGATCTGTAACAATGATGATTGGGTGCTGAAAGCCGTATATGATACGATAGGCAAGGTATCAAATTTGGGAGGGGTGCCGCACGCAATATATCAAATCTTCCGGCTCTGGCTCGCCAGCTAATGGGGTATATACAAATTTATTTATTTATTTTATTTATTTAGTTATTTGTATGGGGTGGTGTTCTTGCCACGCCCCCCAAGGTGTCTTTTGCTCATTATTAACAAAAAAAAATTCCCTCCTACCTTGGCGGTCTCAAAGGGACCTGTTATGTCGGGCCAAAAACAGAATTACTTAGCACATTATAAAAATGTATTTAATTATTTATTTATTTTATTCACTTAGCACATTATAAAAATGTATTTATTTATTTTTATATATTTATTTATTTATATAGGATGGTGTTCTTGTATCGCCCCCCAAGGTGCCTTTTGCTCATTATCAACAAAAAAAACTGCATGCATGGGGCAAGCTTCTCTTGGTAAGAGGTCAGCTACTCATCTCGGCCATCTGGAGAATTGATTCAGGGAAGATAGATAAGAGAGTTCCTTCGCATCGGGCACTACCATCGAGCACCAACCCCTCAGATGTTGTGAAGTTTAGTTTGCCCACCCAACCTGTGGCTATCAAAATTCTGGGGACAGAACCCATGATGTCACTAATAGCTCCTACCTCAGCGGTCTCAAACAAACAGGTCCCTGTTATGTCGGGTCAAAAACAGAATTACTTAGCACATTATAAAAATTTATTTAACCACTAAAAGAATTACAATAAAAATTTGCTTTCGCCCTACCGCCCACCAACTATATCTAATTGTATGGAGTAAATACTAAAATAAACATAATAATGATGGAAATATTTGTATGTGGTACCTGCGTGGGCAAAATAATCTAAAGCTAAGATGATTAAAGCAATTGGCTTTTCAAAACGACAAAAAAAAATAAGGCATGAGCAAGACCATCATATTAAAACATAATTAAATGGAAATTACATCAAACGTATGAACGAACATGCGCTCGAACTTGAGTGAAAATTGGCCAACGAACTGGGTCGAGCGACTTGGAGTAGAGGATTTAAAATTATTTTAAAATTTCCCTATTTTTTATTTAATCCCTTTGGGGCTGCCTGAATTTCTCTCTGTTCCGGTAACATCTATCCTGTTGCCGAGCCTAGTCACGAAAGAGATAACTTGGCAAGAATTCACAACTGACCCGCTGCACTTCCTTACCTCCACGGATCCAACACTGGCCACAAAAACGGTGGGCTTTCCTTTTTGAACTTTTCGTCCCTGAACATAACCTCCTTGTTCGCCAATCTTTACACTTCACCGCTCTTAGGTAAAACAATCCACTCAACTGAATCTGAGGAGGTGCAATGAGGGAATGAATGCACAGACGCCAAAATTTGGCGTGGAACCCTCCATGGCCTTTGCCCGAAGAGACAGTTCCCCAACGGAAAGTTTCCGTTTTACCCGGTTGCACTCCTTCTAATATCTCTATGCCCCTTTCTAGTTTAAAACATGTCTCCTAGATGGCGCACCTTTCCCAACTACCTTTCTTTCTACAGATACAAGCGTTACAAATCTCAGAAGTATCATCATGGCAAGCCGTGTAACAAAAATGTGTTTGGATCTGAGTAGGCTAAAGATTATTCGTTACAAGCACATTTGAGAGACTCATTTAGTGAGACTAGTTTTTGTAGAAACAGCCCGACAGACAGTCGGACAGACGAACAGATGGACAGACGGACATGCTCATATCGACTCAGGAGGTGACCCCGATCATATATATATATACTTTATAGGGTCGGAGCCAAAACTTAAATTCTCTCTGTAAGAGTATAGAAAGTGTTTTCAACCCTACAAACAGCGTATATAAGGTTACAAATTGACAAATGACACTTAAAAAGAGTCCAACTGGGACTAATTTAAGAATTTACTGGGATGTAAAATATAAGATGAACGAGCTAAACCAACATTTCAAAAATCAAGGAAATTAATAGCTTCCCAATACTAAAAACACTTAAGAACTTCAATCATTCTTAAGAATGATAAGATTTTTTTAAGAAATAAGCGAAGAGATCCAACCATCTAACAGTCTAAGAAAAGAAGGGCGGTTATTCAAATAAAATTTATGATAATCCCATAACCTTACAAAGAAGCAGCGGGTGCATTCTAGGAACTAAAAAATAAACTTATCTCTAGGGATTTGACGTAAGTGTATCCCGTCTGTTGAGCTATCAGCGTTTTGATAGCGACCGAATTAATAAAGACTCCACAATTCAATTTCAATATTTTTATTGGGTCAATTTAACCCCAAAACAACTGCAGCGGCCGATCCCAACAACACCGAATATACAAGTCCATAAACCTAAGAGCTTCCGCAGAAGCTCCACCAAAGCTCCCAAAGTGCATGCGCTAACAAAGAAACAAAGAATATGGAACAGCTGATAACAGGCAATTAGTGGACCGCTGCGGCTAGTTACACTAAGAGAATTAAATAGAAATACTTATGATATTTGATGCTAGCACAAGTCCCAACATCCTCCCCCCGTTAAATTCCATTTTTCAACAAAAAATCCTTAGGGCATGGGACAGCTTCATCACATAATATTGCTGATGATCTCAAGGTCCATAATTTCAGTTGCAGGCTGCCGTGTCCATCCAGATCCAGAGAGCGCTCGAGCCAAGCGTCAATAGAGTGGCGAGAGTGGAAGGAAACTTCTTTCCGAAATTGCGCGTTGGCGCACCTTTCGATTGCAGGAGCAGGAGTCTTCACGGCTGGAGCAGCAGCCACCTTGGCAGCTGCAGACGACCAGAATGGAGTCAGACCTGGGCGCTGACCTAATCGGCAACGGTGACAATAAACCAAATCCCAAGCCAGATGAGGGATTAAGAACAGCAGCTTTAGAAAATCCATCGCAGACAACTGCCACACGCGATGTGGAAATAGCGACCACGGGGGAGCGGTAGATAGCCGGGGCACTGATGAAACGCAATGGCCCACGTCCTGGCTATCGTGATCGTTGTTCAAGGTTTGTTCCAACTTCAAATCCCGAGAACCCGATTGGATGTCGCGGTCCAGCGGGTAATCCTGACTGCATGAGCGACGATTTTCCAACAGACCATCTTGCACCTTCACAACCGCTATGGTTGGTTCTGCCATTGACGAAGCAGTGGGACCATTGGTGCCGTCGAGATGAGTGGGGTGTGCAGGTACCCTCATGGAGTACTTTGCCATTCTCACCTGAATGTGCGCACATCAGCGGCAAGCTGGGAGATCTTCCAGCATAATTCACTCCCAACTTCAACAGAGCTCAATCGCTCTAACTCACCCTGGAGTGTGGTAAATTTCTTGCGCAACAAAATTTCCAACGGCTCCAGTACCATGATGGTCAAATCTTCCTTCTGCACTGCAGCCTTAACCTTATTATGCAGGGCTTCCATCTCCTGGTAGGTCATTTTTTTGTGAAAGGTGCAATGTATTGGAAACAACAGCAACAAGTTTTCCTTTAAAAGGTTTCCTTTAAGCACTTTAATGATCACAAATCAATTAGAGCGCAATCACGTCGGGGTCACCAAAGGTTGAGCTATCAGCGTTTTGATAGCGACCGAATTAATAAAGACTCCAGAATTCAATTTCAAATTTTTTTATTTTGTCAATTTAACCCCAAAACAACTGCAGCGGCCGATCCCAACAAACCCGAATATACAAGTCCATACAACCTAAGATCTTGCACAGAAGCTCCACCAAAGCTCCCAAAGTGCATGCGCTACAAAAGAACAACAAAGCGCATGCGAATCTGGGAGAAACAAAGAATATGGAACAGCTGATAACAGGCAATTAGTGGACCGCTGCGGCTAGTTACACTGAGAGAATTAAATAGAAATAATAATAATAGGAGTTCCAATTTATTCCTGACGCTTAGAACAGAACAATAGACCAATATCCTCCAATGTTCCTCCAAAAGGACACACAGCTACACGAACGAAAACAAAACACAGATTTTTAAGAAATATTTTTTCCCACAAGCTTAAAAGAGCAGGCAAAATTCCAATCCTGTCGAACCTGTAGTAAATCCAAATACGATACACACTTACCGAAAGGGGGCAATCCAAGAGGGAACATTAAAAATCCTCCATGCATCCGACCTTAAAGAACCCCACCTCACCGCATCATTTGTACCCCTATCTGTCTTACGAATTAAATCAAATAATAATAAACCTTCTCAAATTAAGAACAAACAATAGACAAAGAAATCTTAGAAACTGCTATTTGTGATGTCAAAACCATGTAAATCGCATAAAGATAGAACAATTTGCCTTAAAGAAAAATGTCAGACCTAAGAAACGACACTTACGTATGCGATTTATTAAACATAAGATCACCGTAATTAAAGGCGTTGATTGCTTGCTTTTTAGAATTTATTACCGGGTACACTAACGCTGAACGACTTTAATGGAATAGTGTCTTCAAGAATCCTTTATCATTCAGTACAGGAAATCTACTGTAAAGATCCGTGAAAACACCTACAGAGCAGAAGAAATCACTGCGGTAGACCGCAGTGCAAAATTAACGAAGTCCTCTCCCTTTAATTAATCAAGGAGCTAAATATAAATAACTATAAAGAATAAAGATAAGAAGAAGACAATCGAAGCATCCGTAAACTATACGACAGCCACTATTTTGCTCATAATGATCATAAGTCTGATCACAATGCTAGTCAGAAGGTGCAAACTAAAAGCAGCTGCCCAAAAACAACAAAAACATCGGTGGATCTATCCCCGCCAAACCCAGTTCTCTTATATGTTGCGAACGAGGACGCCCGCGTTTAAGGGGGGAAGAGGTAATACCAAAAATGTCAAATATTAAATAAAACGTTAAGTCTAGTCACACGCGTCTAAATGTCAAATACTAAATAAAACTAAATTACTAAACAAAATGTAGGTCTAGTCACACGCGTAAAAGTTCTTAACGATAACAGCAATAGAGCTTACGTAATCACATTGAGTGCAATGGACGCATTTTGATGCTTTCGTACCAATAAGGGTCACACGGATCGAAAGGCATAATCAATGCATTGCTTATAATTAAGATCGTGGGAAAACCAAAAGAAAGAATGTAACAAATTTGCCAAGCTCACTGAACCCAATGGCAAGTGCATCTACCAACAATACATTGCACAATGACCAATTAGGAGCAAAGACATGGACTTCAGTTACAGCAACAACATCAGCTACCAATGACATTGAGGGATGCCAGGCTTAGTTATTAAGCGAAGTTAAAACTTCGCACACATCCTTCTTTTATTTTCAGGCAGTATATAAGTCGGAACAGCCGGGATCAGTCGATCCCATAGCTGCCATATAACTGATTGATCGGAAACTTAACTTTGGTGTTTTTTAAATTAGAGGGTTGGGACTTGGTACAGATTCTATTTTGGGTAATATAATCCGCTCTGCCATATTTCATAGGGATAGTCCGACTATATTATATTGACAAAAACGTTATATATGTCAGAGGCTAAGACATTTGCTGATCTTCTTCTTGCATTTTTAATTCTGACGCGGTCAACTACCAGCACTTCACCGTTTACGATTTCCCAGCATACTGAAACTCTGTTTCCATTTTTCCCGCCTCCCTTGGCACACGCCATGCTGTATTTCATAATCCAATTGTCCATTCTTTTTAATTCATAGCTTGCAAATAACTGTTAACCGTTTTTTTGCTTACGCTCTGTTTGCGAGAGCAACCGAAACAAAGCATGCCGTTTCGGTTCCTCTCTGAG
The DNA here is from genome assembly GCA_021223865.1 of Drosophila pandora. Taxonomy (NCBI): domain Eukaryota; kingdom Metazoa; phylum Arthropoda; class Insecta; order Diptera; family Drosophilidae; genus Drosophila; species Drosophila pandora. The sequence continues at coordinate 19,393 of JAJJHT010010351.1, forward strand.
CAGCAGGCTTTGTTTTGTTTTGTTTCGGTTTTCTGTTGAACGAATTACGATGAGCAAATCATGAAACTCTCATCTACCGAACATCGCTCAATGAAAGATTTGAGTTTCACTCGCACTGAGAGACTCAGTAAAAGACCGATTGAATGAAAAAGTCAGCGCAAAAAGTCTTTTCAATAATTTGTTTTCGTTTCGCTGCACAGTAATACATGGTACATGAAATTTGACGAAAAAACTTATTAAAATTTTAAACGTGAATTTTCCAATTTTAAACTAATATATTGATTATTTTAATTAAAAAATGAATAGTTTCCTTTTAAATTCATTTATTTTGAGTTAAGCTTAAAAACTAAACTTTGGACAACTTTGTTGTCCATTTTGTTAAATATAAAAAATTGATGCACTTTTTTATAAAGTTCTCGTCCCATTTTCAATAAATTTGATGAATCACTGTTTACACGAGAGACTTACAAAGCAAATTGACAAGTTGAGCCCACTAAACTTCACATACACACATACATGCACAAAAGACTTTTTGAATCGTCGAACGCAAGCAAACGGTCCTAGAATGAGCAGACCAAACGAAAACAGAAAAAAGTGTGCTTTGACTGAGCGCGAGCAAAATTTGTATACGAGCAACTCAATCGGTTTTTGCTCAAAGTCTTAGTGACAAACACTTATTTTGAGACCGCTCGAATCGGTTAACAGTTATATACAAGCTATGTTTTAATTTCTCTCTGTCTTTAAGACAACCAACACCCGACCGCGCCACACTCTGCTGAGACGCCACTCTATCTGGTTCTCAATCCTCCCTCTCAGCAATTATGCAAGTCAAATGAAATAACTCCTTGCTTAGTTTATTTTCATCTTTTATTTTTGATCTTTTTATTTTTTTATCTCTCAACATAACTCTTATCAAAACAAATTGTCTGCACACACAAGTTTATAAATTGCGTCATGAAATTTCGGTCGCCGGCTATCTCGCTTTCTCACATCATACAGTGTGTCATTTAGTCACCCGTCAACCGCGCCACACGCCATGACAGAACACTCCTGGTTCTACACTTGTGCTTTTGGCTATTCATATGAACTCGATTTTTTTTTATATATCGCATTAATTTCAATATTTTCTTTGGCCTGAGCCGTCGCTTGTCTACAATTCATGGCTAACTGTACCTCGCTAAGTGCATCCTGCCAGGAACGTTCACCTATCTCTACCGCTGTCAACATTCATTCTTTTCATCGTGCTCATGACCCTTTATATTTGTCCATTGGCCCTTATTGCATCTGTTGCTATCAAATGTAATTCTATTTTAATCATTTAACAGAACTCACGAAATTTTCCACCAGCAAAACTCGTACCTTGATCTGCTATGATACGGTTAGGTACCCCAAAAAAGTGATGTTGTTGATTTTTCAGCCTTAATACAGTTTTTTGCATGTAAATTAAAAGTATTGATTGATATAAGTGAAGAAATTTAGCGAATGCATCTATTTGTACTATATATATTCAATATACTATACTATATATATTTGTACTATATATTTATATAGAATATGTCATTCCTTGGTGTCATTTTTCTCACTCAGATTTCTACTGCTATCAACATGCAAAGTATGCTAAGGTATTTCAACTTTCGGAATTGAATGCAATTCCATTTGAATTTTCCCCTGCTGAAGGCTTTGCAAGTAAACAGCGTGTCTTTCCATTTCTCTGAATTTTCTGATATAGAATTCCTGCCCTTAACTCATCCGTCTTCGCTAGGCTCTCCTGCATCTATCCATCATTCCTTGTCACCTTTTCAGGTCTATGCGAACTTCAGGTATCCTATTCATTGTCTCACATTCAGTAACAATCAGATTTCAAGATAAGAAGTCCACGTGCGCCATGCGATTTTCATAGCGGTACTCTAGAGTGAAGTCAATAGATTGTAAATATGCCTACCAACGGTTAGTTCTACTTTGGTTCGAATTGCTCTCAATGATTTACAATCTGTAAATACAACAAACTTTCGACCGTGAAGGTAATGGCGAGAACTTTTTACAGCGTTGTATACTGCGAGGGTCTCTAGTTCGTAAGAATGATACCTTGATTCTGGGGGCGATGTACATTTGCAAAAATATTCGATCACTTTAGGTTTACCGTCAATTTTGTGCATGAGAATCGCACCATAGCCACTTGGAGTTGCATCTGTACCAAGATCCATGAGATATAGCGGATCAAAGATCATTAAAACCGGATTATGAGTTAGTACTGAGATAATTTTCTAGCAGATCTCTTCATGCTCCGATTTCCGCGGATTTGGTTCAACACTACCGTCCTTGACCAAGTAGCCAAGATATTCTATTTCAGTTTTCAGAAAAGAGAACTTTTTTATATTAAATAAATATTGTTGGGCTAAGCAGCCACCAGATAGGCTAATTAGAATATTGATAATTTGTTCATCTGCAGTGGCATTTAATCTTCTCTTTTGACTCCCAGATTCGCATGCACTTTGTTGTCATTTTTGTAGCGCATGCGCTTTTGGGAGCTTTGGAAGAGCTTCTGCGCCAAAGCTGTTCTTCTTCTTTGTAGTTTGGGAGTTGTTATTGACGGGCCGCTATTTGTTTTGTTGTGCGGAATAAGCTCAATAAATTAAATATAAACAATTGAATCTCGTCTTTAATTCGGTCGCTATCAAAAAGCTGATCGCTCAACAAATATCCTGCTTCCGATACAGACTTTAGCACGACTGTCAATCATTTAAATGCCTTTTCTATTTACCTCGCTACTATCACTACCTCATCAATGTAAACAATTACATAGGATTACGCCAAGTCACCTAGTGCTCGGGCTATAGCTCGCTAAAAAATTGAAAAGTCATTCTTCAGCCCAAATGGCATAGATAAAAACTCATACTGGCCCTCAGGAGGTACAAACGCGGTTCGCTCTATGGATCCTGCGTCTATCGGAATCTGATAAAATCTGAAACATAACTCTCTATAATCTAGGCTCAAAATGCTCCATGAAAATCATATCGGCTGTTTTGCGCTGGCGTCAGCTTCAGTCGCGTCTGGATTGAACTTTGGCAATCTGATCGATCTTTCACTTGTTTTTGTTGAAGCAGGCATTGTTTTTAATATTTCGATGAATCGTAGATTTTGTGCTTCTAACAGAGATCGCAATTCACTATCAAGCTGGGCCTAAGCCGATCTTACTTCTAATGCCAGAGGCTGAGACATTTGTTGCTCTTCTTTTTGCATTTTTAATTCTGATGCGCAGTAAGTCGCAGTCAAATACCAGCACTTCACCGTTTACTACTTCTCAGCAAACTGAAACTCTGTTTCTGTTTCGCCCGCTTCCCTTGACACACTCCATGCTGTATGTCATCATCCAATATTGTCCATTCAATTTTGATTTCTCTCTCTCTTAGAGCAACCAACACCCGACCACGCCACACTCCGCTGAGACGACACTCTATCTGGATCTGGAGTTCGGAGTCTGGATCTGGAATACGGAGTACACCGAGATCACATAGAATCTGTAAAAAAAACTTCCTGACTTTCGCTCTCAGGGGACTTAATTGGGATTCGTAGTGAACTTTTACTAATCACCTTACCATCATTAAGAAACCGTAGAACGATGCTGGGTGTTATGTTTTCATATAATCTTATTTATGGAATTGTAGACAGTAGTAGAAGGACTAGATACTAGAAAGGACTAGACCTTCCTAGTAGAAGGACTAGAAAATTTCGTCCTCTACTCCTTAGCCATAGTAGTTCGACATATGCCCAACACGATCCGTTCAGGGTATTATGTTCGGACTACAATGGTCTCTACCACATCTTATTGCTTTTTTCTACTTACAATTTTAAATCCTTTATTCTCAACGCCTTATCTGTGCAACACTCTTCGAGATATTTTACTCTATTCTTACTCTATCTCGGGTCTATTCCCGCGATTCGAGCCGTACGTTATGGGGCCAAATCCCTCGGTCAGTTGGGCGGGAGGTGGGCTATAAGTGTGCAGCGGGAGCCGCGCGAATAAAGAAACAAAAAGTAGTTAAAACCAACTTTGAAAAATTATGGCCGTTAAAAACTTCCCGATACCTAAAACCCTAAAGGAACTTCTATCATTTTCAGGAGTTACAAGCTATTATAGGAGAGTTTTTAATGTTCGTTTATTCGTTTTTAACTGTTGTACGTAGGCCTAGGAGGATTAAGTGCAGGGAACTGCTCCAGTTAATAGGATCGGCGCATTTTAAGGCAGCTTTTAATGTTCTGTGCCAGCGTTCGATCATCCCGTTGGCTTGTGGGTGGTACGCCGTCGTGCGCAGGTATTTAAAACCGCAAATTTTGGCGAGCTCTTGAAATAGTGTGGACTCAAATTGTGGGCCTAAATCCGTTGTGATGTGGAGAGGGATTCCGTACAGAGCGAACCAGCCCGAAATCAGAGCGTTGGCCACCGATTGTGCTGTGATGTCGACTAAAGGGATTGCTGCGGGCCATCTTGAGAAGCGATCGATACACGTGAGGCAGTATCGGTATCCGTTCGATGATGGCAGTGGGCCAACGATGTCGATATTGATGTGCTCGAAACGGGCGTCGCTGGCGGCATACTCTCCCAGTGGCGATTTTGTGTGTCGTTGGATTTTAGCTTTTTGACACGGGCTGCAAAAGCGTACGATTTTGGCCACATCCTTTGCCATGTGGGGCCAAACATAGTGTTTGCCGACCAATTTATTCCTCGCCTTAACTCCTGGATGGCTCAGCGAATGCAGGGCTTGAACCACAGTTTGGCGTAGACATCTGGGCACGAACGGGCGTATCTGGTTATTGGCGACGTGACAGAACAATTGCTTGTTTGAGCCTGAATGGGATAATTGGGTTAGTGAGATGGTATTTTCTGGATCAGAATAAAGTAGCGATTGTATTTCGTCGTTGTTTTCCTGTTCCAGTGCCATCTCGTCGAAGTCGATGTGTTTGATGGCTTCGATGCGTGAGAGAAGATCAGCCACGTTGTTTTCCTTTCTTGTGATATGCCGGATATCGGTACTAAATTGGCTGATGAAATCCAGTTGACGCGCGCGTCGCGGTGATGCTTTCTCGATGTTTTGATTGAAAGCGTACATCAGCGGCTTGTGGTCGGTGAAAATTATAAAGTTTCTGCCCTCCAATGCGAACTTGAAGTGCAAAATGCCCTGATAGATGGCAGTCAGTTTTCTATCGTAGGTGCTGTACTTCTTTTACGTCGGTGTGAATTTCTTGGAGAAGAAACCCAGTGGTTGCGTCTGCTCGTTGACAATCTGATGTAACACGGCACCCATGGCGTCATCGGAGGCATCGGTGGTTAGTGTTAATTGAGAGTTAGGTGCCATGTAGTTCAGCAACGTAGCGTTTGCAAGCTCGTTCTTGCAGGCGTCGAATGCATGGTCGGCTTCTGTAGAACAGAGTATCGGGGTTTAGTCGTTCTTTTTATTGCTTTAGATTAGCGTCTGGAGTATGTGTTGGTTATCAGCAACACGTGGGATAAACGGCCGATAGAAGTTGATCATACCCAGAAACTTTTTTAAATCTTTAGCTATAGGCGGTTTTTTAAAGTGCCGAATGGCTTCCACTTTGGCTTTGGATGGTTTCAAACCGTGCTGGCTGATGTCATGTCCCAGGAACGTGAGTTGTGATTTACCTAATTGGCACTTTTCGAAGTTCACGGTGAGATGTGCCCTTCGAAGGCGGTCAAGGGTCGTACGGAGGTGCGTCTCATGCTGCTCCTCGGATTCTGAAGCGATCAGAATGTCTTGTCAGAATGCTTGTTACATACAGTATGTACGGAATAGGGTATCGATCCGGCACTGTTACGTTGTTTAGTGCTCGGTAGTCGCCGCTTTGGCGCCATTCTCCGTTTGCTTTCTTTACCAGGTGTAATGGACTGGACCAGTGGATTTTTGAGGGACGACATATTCCTTTTCGATGAGGTAGGAGAACTCAGTTTGTGCGGCTTTGAGTTTGTCGGGAGCGGGCGTGAGCAGGCCGTTGGTCGAGGTGCGTTACTTCGGACTCTGCTGGCAGCCGGTTCGAGTTGATCGTTGCGAGATCGCGGTATTCGTGAAGCAATCTAGCGTATTGGTTGCTCGTGTCGTAGGATAAAATCGCGTTGATTTTACGTTGAGGCGCGTGACATGTTGATTTGTGCAGCGTAGCTCGATCGATGAGTTTGCGTCGTTTCATATCGACGAGTAAGTCGAAATGTTGAAGGAAATGTGGTGCCAACACAAGCCTGAAGTCGGGACGCTGTTGCGATCCGTTAATTTGGATGAACTGTTCTTGCGGTAACGGTTTTTAAACAGCGCGTTGATGCGGTCGAGACGTTCGCCGAAAACGATGCTGCTGGGTGGCGCCGATTTGGCGTCAACGGTGCGTATATGATGAAAATCGCCGACTTCCAAGACTTTGTCTGCCAACTTACCTAAATCTGCTAGGCAGGCGTCCGATGCTTGCAAGATCGCTTGCTCTAGTGTTGGTTGGCGCTGCAGCCACAGAGCTTTTAAGAAAGTTTCGTCAACTTTGTTTGCGGCGAGTGCGTTTAACTCGTTGAGCAGTTGTGTGGGGCGCTTGTCACCAAGGTCAGTCTCCGAAATCATGTTCTAAATTTTCTTCTGCTCGCTTTCGCAGAAGCGTTCCAAAATGCACGACTTTAAGTTTTCGTACTTGCCTGTGCCTGGTTGGTTGACGATGGCGTCGGTATTTCGGGCCAGTACCGTTGCTTCGATTGACGCCAGGATCGTGTTGAATTTCGTGTCCCCTGCAGTTTTTCCTGCCAGAACGAATTGGGCTTCGATTTGCGACAGCCATAATTCTGGGTGCTCGGTCCAAAAGGGCGGAATTTTAACCGCTACGCGGTTAATAACTGCGTCGAAACCGAGAGTAACGGTATCGTGAAAGACGTCGGCGTCGTCTTGTGTGGTGTCGTTGTTTGGCATTGTAAGCACCGGTGCTCGCGTCTATATAGTGATCACGTCGGGGCCACCAATTTAATGTTCGTTTATTCACTATATATTTGCTTAGAACTAATAAAAAATAACAAAAGCGTTGCAAGCTGCGGATGAGGCTGTCGATGTCGTGAGGCACAGAAAAGGTTGTGGTTCTAGAGATGGCCTCATGCGATATCGATACTCTCATATCGATCGAGGCCTCATGCGAGATATCGAGTTCGATTGTGCTATGGTAAGCACTTAGGGTTGCCACAAGGTATTAGAGATTACGCGAGATAGCCAAACCATTAACTGTTCTTGTTAAGGGGAGAAGAAAGACGCAGATCCAAATACAAGTCAAGCAGAATAGCCATTAACTTGGACCAAGAAGATGCAAGTGCATTCGAATAACTTAAAAACACACTTATCTTTAGGGATTTAACCTTAGCGTACCCACACTTCACGGAGGAATTCCAACTTACTACAGACGCTTTAAACAATTTGTACAGATCACCAACCATTGACCATTTTTCGAAATAATCAAATAATCATAATGCCACACTCAAACAATGAATAGATATTATCGACGAGATTAAACACAATCTCGGTGTGGCTATCCTATCCAGATCCAGAGCTCGACCACAAATTAATTCAATTCATACTGATTCTACAATCCACAGCGCCGAAAGTTCCTCCCACAATTTAATATTCTCAGTAGAAGCCCCGATATATATATTTAAAAACAAAATTTGTTATTAAGTGAAAATCGTATAATTTCGAAATTCCATTTCCAACTTTTCATCGCCTAAAAGAGAAGTCTTACACAGCACAGGAAATCAAAAATTGAAGAAAAATACGAATAAAAGTCGAAAACTTCAGTTTCAGGTGTAAAAGTTTTGTCCTTTTTGTTTAACAAAATCGAAGATATATTTTTTTTTCAAAAGCTACAGCATTTAACTATTGAAAAAATAGCTTGCAAATAACTGTTAACCGTTTTTTTGCTTACGCTCTGTTTGCAAGAGCAACCGAAACAAAGCATGCCGTTTCGGTTCCTCTCTGAGCAGCAGGCTTTGTTTTGTTTTGTTTCGGTTTTCTGTTAAACGAATTACGATGAGCAAATCATGAAACTCTCATCTACCGAACATCGCTCAATGAAAGATTTGAGTTTCACTCGCACTGAGAGACTCAGTAAAAGACCGATTGAATGAAAAAGTTAGCGCAAAAAGTCTTTTCAATAATTTGTTTTCGTTTCGCTGCACAGTGGTACATGGTGCATGAAATTTGACGAAAAAACTTATTAAAATTTTAAACGTGAATTTTCCAATTTTAAACTAATATATTGATTATTTTAATTAAAAAATGAATAGTTTCCTTTTAAATTCATTTATTTTGAGTTAAGCTTAAAAACTAAACTTTGGACAACTTTGTTGTCCATTTTGTTAAATATAAAAAATTGATGCACTTTTTTATAAAGTTCTCGTCCCATTTTCAATAAATTTGATGAATCACTGTTTACACGAGAGATTTACAAAGCAAATTGACAAGTTGAGCCCACTAAACTTCACATACACACATACATGCACAAAAGACTTTTTGAATCGTCGAACGCAAGCAAACGGTCCTAGAATGAACAGACCAAACGAAAACAGAAAAAAGTGTGCTTTGACTGAGCGCGAGCAAAATTTGTTTACGAGCAACTCAATCGGTTGCTCTCAGACTTTTTGCTTAAAGTCTCAGTGACAAACACTTATTTTGAGACCGCTCGAATCGGTTAACAGTTATTTGCAAGCTATGATTGAAAATTACCAAAAATTTTGAAATCGGTTGAAAAAAACGCGTTCAGGAATTTTTAAGCGCAAACAAGTCCCGAAAAACCGGTTTTTAACCATATATCAAGATTTTGAGGGTGTTACAAATATTTCGAACATGGTTTTGTGATATACTCGACCCAATAAACAATTCCTACTATGTCACTTCAAAAGTTCAAAATCACTGTTACACTGTGATATCAGTCCACACAACAGCTCCATATGCTTCAACAAGCAATAGGCAAGTATAAATATTTCATTATACACTAACTGAGATCATAAGATGCATAAAAAATGTAACAGCAGAAAAAAACCATCGATTACTGAACGTTTTGTCTATCAGCTCCAACGATCGCACAGTCTCCAAGGCAGACTCACGACCGCAATCGCTGAGCTTCCCCAATAATAAATGGGCTTATGTCCATCATGGTAGAAAACAGTGACCGGAATTCAAGCCGCCACTCCGCATAACCTCCAGTGAAAGTGGAAAGCATTATAATTGGTGGCGGAAGTCGTAGGCAACAAACTAGAGCGCCGAATAATCTTCTTGTCCAGGATAAATTGTGCCTCCCTCGCCGCATCGTTGAAGTTGACGCGCAGATAGCTCGTGAGTTTTTTAACATCCAAATCGGACAGCTCTTTGTGCGTGCTCTTTGAATCCCCGATGATGCTTTCCAATTCGTTAAGCCACACGTTTATCATTGCCGCCCGAAATGTCTCCACCGCTTTTAAGGAGGACAGCAATCCTTGATGATCTTCAAAAAGGACCACAGCACTTCGACTCGAAAAAGCTTCGAAAAACGGAATCATTTTCGCAACAATTTGTTTAACGGTATAATGTTGTAATATATGTATGAGTGATTAAACCACTCTGCAAACAACGGATGCAATATGCGTATGTATGTTAATAGTTTATATTTCGCGCATAGATAACAACCCAAATAATGTTTTTTTTTTTTTAATATCTTAACTTCCTATATATTTTAAGCCGCGCAGCACAAATTTTCAATGGAAAATAAGTTGAATAAATATTTTCTTAAGCACAATCACGTCGGGGCTCACCATTTGTTAAGTTATCGAGAGTTTTCTGGCAGCTGTAAATTTGTTCAGAATTCCAAGTTTTTAAGTGAATACAAATTCAGTTTGATTTATGCTTATAAGCCCTTTTTTTGAATTTGTTGAGGATTTTGTTGATTAAAAATTTGTGCTAGGTTTGAAGGGTTGAAGACCGACCGAAGAAGTGAAGAAATACGCCGAGTGATGCTAAACGCTTGATGCTGCGAAGCGATGGATATACCGCGAGAGAGCGAAACAAATTTAGCGCATGACGACAGATGCAGGCCGATCGAATGCACGAGAGCGGGCGATGCGAAAAGAGATACAAAGAGAACGAGAGTGGACGGCGGTATCATAACATAGAACAGACTGACGTAACGGATGTCTTATTTAATAAGTTTTCGACAGACATGCGGCGGCTGCTTGACAAATAATTCGTCTGACATCCGACCTATAAACCGTTAAGACCATTTGCGATCATCCATAAAACCAATTAAATGACGAAAAAACTTGGTAGATAGGATGGAAAGCCTTCCAGGATTCTCATCCTCTGTATGGACGACTGGGAAACTTCTAAATGAAAAAGACGGGGAAGAGAAAATTAAGGACATTCTGTATGATAACTAAGCCGGTTTGGTTAAGAAAATCCCGAATCCAAAAAAGGACTTAACAAACTTTTTAGACCAAATAACTAAATGGGAACTAGCTTAAAACATCGGTGAGCTAGGTAAATTACCAGTCTTTTTTCGAACGCTTAGAGACTTTTCAGTGAACAAGATCAAAAACTCGTCAAGAAAAAAAAACGTAGAAAAGGTTTTAAAAATATGTGACAACAAAATTGGATCCATTTATTGCAAAATATTACGGCATAATATAGCAACTAGGACCAAAATAGTTGGACAATCCTATGACTCACCTTTAGATTAAAAGTACTGTAAGCTATTTTAATGTTGGATCTTTATTACTTCTGTTAATTCTTGTAATGTTAGTTCTTTATTATTTCTGAGCGCAACATGTCGTGTCGCTGCTCTGGTTTTTTTTTTTCAATGTCTGTTCGTTACAATTTTAATTATTCTAAAACTTAAAATGGCTGCGCTGCTACAGAGGCAGCGGTGGAGCGTTGACAATATATATATTACTTATATATGTATACTTGCTAATATAGAAAAGAAGGAATGGTATTCATGCATATGTTTATGTCGTTCAACAAATGACAAATGAAACAAATGAAAATGCTGATGTTACATTTTATGGGAGCCTTGTTACGAACCTCCGACTTATAGAAGAAAGGACCGCAAAATTCGATGCCGGTTACATTGAAGACTTGATAACCTTCCTCTCTCTCCTTCGGAAGATCGCCCATTACATGCTCCAACAAACGAGGTTTCGTCCGTAAGCATCTCACACATTTATTTGTCGCCTTGAGCACAGTTTTTCTCCCCCCAATTGGCCAATACTGAGAACGTATCATTGCCAATAACGATCGAGGTCCAGCGTGCAGGTTGTGGTCATGAAAGCTAAGGATAATGCTTCGCCTTACCGGATGGCTCCTGGGCAAAATTACTGGGTGACGACCATCGTAATCCAAGGATGAATTCCTGGGACGCCCGTCTACTCGAAGCAATCCAAATTGATCCAAAAAGGGGGATAACGAAGCCAGCGAACTGGAGGAGGCAACCATTCCCTCCCAACCATTTGTCTGCAACGTTCTTATTTCATCACCCAAATGAACGCATGCCCACAAAGCATGCGACTCGGTGTACGATAATACTTTTATGACGGACATGTCTGCCAAACTTATAGACGTACGAAAACACTCGTTGAAAAGCTGGAAAGAATTTAGAGTATTTGCATGTCGGCACGAGCTTTGTATATGGCGACTTTACCAATAAAATTAAAGGGCGAAGTTCTAAAGCTGGCTTCTTGATTACTATTGTCGCAGGCCAGTGCTCCTGTGTCAGATAGAGCAGCCCCTGACACCATAACCAGGATCCGATCAACTCAGTAGGATGGGCTCCTCCGGACAAGATATCAGCTGGTTTTTCCAACGTAGGCACATATCGCCACTCCATGGAACTCGTCAGATTTCGGATGGTTGGCACGCGGTTAGCGACAAAAACGTTAAACCTGGTAGGCTCATCTCGAATCCAGGACAGCACGGCTAAAGAGTCACAACAACAAAAGTACTTCCCTTTGTAAGTGCCTAGACTGTGAACCTCTGCCATCATTCTCGCCATCAACTCAGCTCCAGCCAGCTCTAACTTTGGTAACGGCACAGTTAACGTCCTAAGAGGTGACACTCGAGACTTCGCACATAAAAGGCGGCACATGAAGAAAGATGCTCTCGGCACAACTTCTGCAAGAATATTTTTGCTTTAGTAACAACTGGACCAAGAAGGCCCAGAGGATCCTATAACCGCGCTATTGATGATACGACAGCACGTTGAGACTGCTTCGAAGTGGACTGAAGAGCAGAAAACAAAAGCAGCAGCTGATCAGTGGAAGGATCCCAAGCCAATCCTAACGTTTTCGTGAAGTTACTGCGGTCATCAAAAGTTAGATAAGACTCCCGATCCTCTTTAGGCTTGCCGTCCAAAACGCTAGGGATATTGGCGCACCATTTCCGCAGCTGAAATGCGCCCTTGGACAAAAGCGCTGAAAATTGCCCTAAAATGCCAACAACCTCCTCCTTGGTGCTGCCACCAGAAATAAGATCATCGACGTAAAAATCTCGAAGCAAGATTTCGGATCCCACTGGAAAGTCTTCCTCCTCGTCCTTAGCCAATTGGTGCACAGCTCGCTCAAATAGATAGGACGCCGGCTTTTTTCTATATGTAATAGTGTCCAATTTATAGGATTGTAGCTTCTCCAGAGGGGAATCTAGCCACAGAATAAACTGCAAGTAGCTGTCAGATGACGCCATCCTCACACAACAGTACATCTGACAAATTTCGCCAGTCAGCGCTACCGGATACGAACGAAACCTCAGCAGGATGTGAAAAATCTTCGGTTGGATAACCGGCCCAGCCATTAAGATGTCATTCAAAGAATAACTGCAGGTGGTAACAGCGGAACCGTCAAACACCTTCTTTAGCGCATAGTGATGTGGCAGAAAATTTTTGCAATCTTGATGCAACTCCGGCGGAACCATTGACATATGACCTAGGTTAAAATACTTCTTTATAAAGGCCGATTACTGAACGCGCCAACGACTGGAAACGACTGGAAACAACTGGAAACGCCTGTGAGTACGAATCACCCAGTAAACCGGAGTTATGTTTAATCGGCAAGCTGACTGTATAAGCACACCTTCTAACCGCACGAAGTTCTTAACAAAGTGACTCACAATCCAGTTCTTCCTTTGACGCCTTCACAATCGGATCGGTGCAGGTTTCCAATTCCCAGAACTGTCAAAGAAGTTGATCGAGCCGCTCATCTAAAGGCCCTTTTGGGCAGATCAGTCCCGACCACTCAGCAGCCATGAAAACCTTGCCATTTTCAGGACCTCCGTCTCCAAAAACAACCCAACCCAGCCGAGTTTTTTGGATTGAGGGCAATTTGCCCCACACAAAGCAGCTCGTAAAATAATCTGGCTCTATTTAACTCGCTGAGGCTGGTGAAAATGAAGATCCTACAAGTCCCTTTTTAGAGATGACGCACGCAAATAATGTGAAGTAGAAGGGCCGCTAAGTTATTTTCAGTCACTGTAATGTTTGCAATCTGGACGGTGCCAAAAGTTTATGGTGCGATCTTGCACAGATTTGACATCTAGTCGATTTGCACTTCGCTACGTGTCCACTTCGTCGAATTTGAGCTCGAGGGCATGACGGCAGGTCCCAGAATCGTAGTCATAGAACGTATAAAAGTTCTGACTAAATGTACCTGGATTCTGCAAGGGACTGATCGGGTTCACAAGACGCTTGCTGTGATCCGGCTAGAGTTGATGTGAGATACTTGAAGTTGGTTCTCCTCAAGAACAGATGGTACGGGGCTTCGGCTGATTCCTTATCAGCCGGTTCTAATTGTGGTCCGTTTCACGGGAGCAAACTCGAAGTAATTTGGGGAACGCGGGTCCTACTCGTGGTCCGTTTCACGAAAGCAACACTCGAAGTAGGGTACCGCGGGTTCAACTTTTGGTCCGTTTCACGGAAGCAACACTCGAAGTAGATAAGATAGGGAAGCTGTCCTTGTGGTCCGTTTACACAGGAGCCACTCGAAGTAGGTTCGATGACGAAAGTTCTACTAGTGGTCCGTTTACACAGGATCACTCGAAGTAGGTTGGTATTAAGTGCCGTACATTGACACTGAGTAACGAACCATGCATTCATGCATTGCTTGTACATGCATTTCGGCTTAGGTAGCTGGCTTTGCTTGCTTCGGTCTGTCGGTCATTCTTTCCGATGATAATGCTCATTTCTGCTTCTGGCGTTTTCTAGTAGTGCTGGTTTATTAGGTTGGATATTGTTTCATGCTTATTGCTAAATATTACTAGGTGTACCAATAGGTAACTGCGTCTGATTATTGTGTATTGCGACATGCTGATGACCATTCATTTGATCAGATTACTAAGTGTGAATATAGGGTAGTAGGTCTTGGCACTAGGTGCCAATATTCTCACGACTAAAGACGACTTGTTCTGATTTGACATCAGGAGCTGATTTCTGTCGCATTGGCCTCAGCACAATCCACCCAAGCGCGGTATTTTTGAGTAGTGGATGTCCTTCTCCCAAATATGCCTGTTCTGGCCTCATAAGCTGCGAGACGATTTCGGCACCCAACAACAGGTCAATATTCTGAGGCTGCGTATATTCAGGAACGGCTAAGCGCAACTGAGGCGAGATATTCCTTGGCGCTTGAAAATGGTGGGATGGTTCATTGGACATTATTGCAGGTAGTACAACTACGTTAATTTTTTTTTGGTAATCAGTGTCTAATAATGATAGGGTCTCCATAGCCCTTTTTGGTGATCTCTTAGTTGTCCCTCCCAGTGCAGCGATATTCAGGGTTGATGGCTCCAATTGTAGTCCAAGTGTGTCAGCCATCCTTCTGGTGATTATGTTAATCTGTGATCCAGAATCTAGGAGTGTGCGGCATTGCTGATGGGTTCCGGCTGGGCCATGTATTGCCACTTGGGCGGTTGGTAACAGAACGGTGGGTTTATCTGTAAGCAGGGCTGTGGGTGAACACACCCCTCGTGATGAACTGGATCGAAGTGGAGCGGTCGACGTATTTTTCCGCATTGTTACTTGACTGGTAGCCTGACGCTCAAGGTTTTCTAACATCTGCTTCAGAGATTGTCGATTGGTTGGATCGGTGATGACTAGTTCTAAAGATGACAGCGTGTGTGAGTCCAATCTATCCTCAATGATGTGTATCAAGATTGGGTCCCAGTTGCCTGTTGACACTTTGAGTGCGTCGAGAGTGGCGACCGTTCGGAGCACGGTATCATGTAAGCTGCGCAGCTGGTCCGCTGAACCATTTGTTCTGGGGTGTCCGAAAAGCTCTTGAATCGCGGATTTAATTAACAGCCGTTCATTCTGGTATCGATTTGGACTAAAGAGTCGTTGCCATGCATCCTGGTAACTGGTCTGTCCGCCAATCGACGTTGCGATTAGGTTTTTGTGCTTCACCTGTTACATGATTCTCCAAATGACGGAATTTTACTGCATCGCTGTAGTCTTGATCGTGGATGCATTCCGTAAAAATTTCGTAGAATCGTAGCCAATGCCGGTAGTCTCCGTCAAACTTTGGAATTTCTACTAGTGGTATTACAAACGGAGGTGCAATCGCGGGTTTTTGTGTTACTGCTGAAGTTGATTGCGATTCTTCGCTTAAAAACGAAAAGTATTCTGCTCGTACCACCTGAAATCTTTCATCGGTGTGTCCATCATTTTTTATGGCTGGTTTTAGGTCGATGAGATCATGGTATCCCGTGACGATTTCCTTCCATAGCTCCTTCATGTGTTGTCTGACGTGTGTGGACACATCCCGTCCTTCGGTATGGTTGCACAGAAAGTCTTCCATATCATCTAGCCGTCCTTCATGTCTGCGTTTAAATGATGTTACGTGAGGGTCTTCTCCCTCGGTTCCTTGTACTTGTGCCATTTGCTCAAGACTTTCTCCTGTTTTCCGGGGCCTTTGTGACGGGCCTGACACTGATGGAATTCCATCCGAAAATATGGCTTCATATTTTTTCACAAGCTCTTCTAGCACTTTGTCCTTTGTGAAATACACATTCTGAGTCCTTCCTTGAGTTTTCGCTCTGCGGAGTCCTTAGTAAAGTTTTTTATTAGCCTTTGGATGGCTCTGTTGCTTACAATTTGCTCTGATTCTGATCCCATGGTTGAGTGTATCTTTTTTGACGGTTTTTTTAATGAGTTTAATTGCCTTGCGGCTTGTGTTCAGGTTGTGATCCTATAGAAAAGGATCACGTCGGGGTCCCCAAATATTCGTCCGTAGAGCGTTGTGCTGCCACTACGTCAAATTTGAACTCGCTGGCTTAACGGTAGGTCCCGGAGTCGTAGTCAAAGCATGAATAAAAGTTCTGACTAAATATACCTGGATTCTGCAAGGGACTGATCGGGTTGATCAGGCGCTTGCTGTGATCAGGCTGGAGTTGATGTGAGATACTTGAAGTCCTGAGTTGGTTCTCCTCAAGTACAAATGGTACGGGGTTTCGGCTAATTTCTTATCGGCCGGTCTTACTGCAGTCCGTTTCACGGGAGCAACACTCGAAGTAGTTTGGGGAACGCGGGTCCTACTTGTGGTCCGTTTAACGGAAGCAACAGTCGAAGTTGGTTGAGCTATAGCAATTTTCGAAGTAGATTGGGTACCGCGGGTTCTACTTGTGGTCCGTTTCACGGGAGCAACACTCGAAGTAGATTAGATAGCGAAGCTCTACTTGTGGTCCGTTTATACTGGAGCCACTCAAAGTAGATAGCTTTAAGAGAGTCCGATTTTGTGGTCCGTTTTACACAAGATCACTCGAAGTAGGTATGTTTTAAGTGCCGTAGTTCAGACCCTGAGTAACGAGACGATTCACTCTTATTTCGCAACTTTCTTTATTTCAGAAGAACAATTTTTATATAAGATGCTAAATTATACATAATTAAATCTAATAAAGGTCAATTTTATTGACGTGCTAAAATTAATGTTAATGCTCGGGTCATACACATCTGGGTCTGCGGACTCAGATTGCTTGTTCATGCATTGCTTGTACATGCATTTCGGCTTAGGTTGCTGGCTTTGCTTGCTTCGGTCAGTCCGCTGATACTGCTGATTTCCGCTTCTGGCGCCGTCTGGAAGTGCTAAGTTATTAGGTTGGATATTGTTTCATGCTTATTGCTAATTACTACTAGGTGTGCCAATAGGTTAGTAGGTCCAATTATTATGTATTGCGACATGCGGATGACTTTTGATTAGTTAGATTACTAAGTATGAATATAGGGTAGTAGGTCTTGGCACTAGGTGTCAACACAGTAACTCTTCCCATTTTTGCCTAGTCGCTGGATCTACTCTACTCAAAACTAAATATATAATCATTGAGTTTGTAATTTTAGCGTCATCTCCTATAGATAATAATGATCCATAAATCGCTGACACAGTGTCGATGAGACCCCTTGGGCTGGGCAATTTTCGAAAGGCTGAACAATTGACTTATTTGAGTCGCTAAGATGAGACATTCGTTATCATCGACTCTTTTTTGTAATAGGTAACGAACTAGCATCCAGCCTGCTGATTTCCAGCTATAGCCCGCACGCTCGATGGTTCCGACTCTGGCTCGTCGGTGGCGTGGGGTTATGGGGTTCGGCCAATCACGGGTGCCTTGTCAGGACTTATTATTACTTAAATTAAATAAACGTGCGAAAAACGTGAGCTACCGGAAGAGCTATGACCGAAAACTTTGTAAATTACAAGAAGAAAGGAAAGAAAAGATGAAGACAAGCTCGTAGCATTGGTCAATATATCACTCCTTGATAGTTTATTAATACTAAAATGGACATGGTAAAATTTTCCGGGGTTTTCTTTGTTTCTTTACATCTAGGATTTTGAGCAAAATAAAGTAATGAGAAAAAATTGTATACATTTTTTAATATGTGTTGTAAGAATGGTTTGGATATAAAAAATTAGTTTTAAAAAACAAAACAAAATTCGTTAAAAATAGAATTTATCATCAATTAAAGGGTATAGATGTTAAAAATGGTAAAAGGTGAAAACTTATCATAGAAATATGAAAAAATTATCAGTTGGGTTACTTCAATTTAGAATTATTCAGGTTTTAGGCTAACTCACTCTTTTTTTGCGTCCACCGTCGAAAGCTTTTGGCTGGTTGCTGCGCTGTGAAAAATATTTATCGCACAAAACAAAAATATACCAAAAAAATAATAATTCTTTACATCGAACATCATTATTATGCTAATTAGGAAAATTTTTTTTTAGTATCGGTTTCACTCACTTTTCACCAAAATTTGTCCCTAATTTTCAATTTGTTTCTCTTCTTTTACATTAAAACTTAACTTAAAAATAAGCTCATTACAATTATTTCATGACTTCTTATGCTATCCCTCTCATTTTTTTCACCTGAGTTCAATGAACCCTCCGGGGAACATTTGGGAGCTATGCTCCATCGCACCTTCACTACCGAGATGATTCACCGCGTGCTATCACCTATTTCGCTTTAGTGACCAAAACTGCAACGTGGCTCCCTTAACGACTCCGTACGTCCCGATTACTCCTTCATCCGTGGATGGGGGCCTAAATTTGGAGCTTTTTTTCGTCTGTCTCGTTCAACAATATCGCACTAATAACACATGATTATCTTGCAGCTGGAGCGGATTTCAAGGAATTTTTTTGAATGGATTTTATTTTTATTTTAAATCTTTCTTTAACAACTTATAACTACTTAGTTACTAAATACCCAAGGTATCAACTAGTTAACCAATTTTTCTGTCGGGGGTCGGGGAGAGGTAAGGTTAACTTAAGGGTCAAATATTCACACCTTACCCTCTAGCAAAGATTTTCTTTCTATGCTGATTTAAAGAATTTTTCTTATAAAGACACTAAAGTCTCCTTGCGCCGAGGACCTCCCTGCAACCGCACCAGGAGTTTCGCCAAAATTTCGTCACGACTTCGATGAGTTTGGACCGCGGACTGATCTGGTCTGGTATTCTGCACTTGCGAGCGATGCTGTTGCAGGCCTCGTCAGTGCCAACTGACTAAGTTCCAAATTTTTACACTTTATCTGCTTCCCACTTTTATATGAATTTAAGTTTTTCAACTTTAAACTGCACTGGTCTGAGTCTCGATGTGAAAAGAAAAGAACCTCCAGCCGAGTGATACGAGGAACCCAGGGCCAGCTATTAGGGAGTTTTTGCAGAGCTTACCCGGATATAAATTTCTCCATTTCTCTCGCTGAGTAAGAGCGCTGCCATTAACAGTCCCTAAGCCTACCCGTTTCTTCGCGACCGTTTTAGAGCCATTCGCTTCAAACCGCATAAGCAATCCATCCATCCAATAAATGATTAAATTTCTTGATAACAGGAATGTTCACATCTCTGTGTAATAAGGTCTCGAAAAGACTTATAAAATTTTGGAACCCCGAATAATTTCCACTAAATTTTGGTAATGTCAAAGTGAAAAGTTGAGCTCGAGTTGGGGCAGCAGAAAATTGCTAATTCTTCCAACTCGGTTTCATCCAAAATTCATCCATTTCGTCTAAATGCTCGATCTGGTCCTGCAACTCATTTGTTTTAGAAATTGTCTCATCTAAAACCTGAAGCCTGCATTCTACTCGGTCTTTTCTGGAGGAAGTGATGCTTTTAACTTTAACATAATCTTTTTATACCCTTGCAGAGGGTATTATAATTTTGGTCAAAAGTGTGCAACGCAGTGAAGGAGACATCTCTGACCCTATAAAGTATATATATTCTTGATCAGTATCACCTCCTGAGTCGATATGAGCATGTCCGTCTGTCCGTCTGTCCGTCTGTCCGTCGGTCCGTCTGTCCGTCTGTCCGTTTCTACGCAAACTAGTTTCTCAGTTTTAAAGCTATCGAGTTGAAACTTTGCACACACCCTTCTTTCCTTTGCAGGCAGTATATAAGTCGGAACGGGATCGGTCGACTATATCCTATAGCTGCCATATAACTGATTGATCGGAAATGCCATAACTTCGTTGTTTTTTAAGTTAGAGGGTTGGGAGTTTCCACACATGTTATATTTGACCAAAATATCTTGTGTACAAAATTTGAGAAGGATCGGCCGACTATATCCTATAGCTGTCATAGACCGATCGGAATTGGCATAACTTCGTTGTTTTTCAAGTTAGAAGCATGGGAGTTTCAATGGATTCCTCTTTTGGCAAAATAATTCGATATGCCAAATTTCATAAGGATCGGCTGACTATATACGATCCGCTATATATCTAATAATATAAGATGCGTGGCGCCACCTAGCGGACTGCGACGGAACTGCAAGGGTATATCAACTTCGGCTCCGCCCGAAGTTAGCTTTCCTTTCTTGTTTTTTAATCATTAAGGGTAGTGGAATTAAGTTTGGGTATATTACTCTTCATTCTTTAAAAATGATTCCTTTCTAAAAAGAAGATAAATCGATGCAAATTTTAATATTTAATCATTATCTTTTTTAATATATTTTTTTAATTAATAAAATTATATATATTTTAATTTTTATTTCGATACAAAAACGAAAAAAAAGGGTGTGTCAAGCCTACGCAAGACAGAAGTGAAACTTCTAGTATTCCTCTCTCTCTATTTTCATTTCATCATCTCTATTTTCTCTCTTAGGTTAGCTTAGGTCAACGACGAAGCATGAATTTGCTTTTTCTAATATTTTCTTATAGATGAATGACGTTCGATTAATGTATAGTTCCAAAAATTTTCAATTTATTCACAAGTATACAATATTACATAAATAACAATATTACAATTAAAAATTACAAAGAAATTATAATGACAATTTACCGATCATGTGCCATTTTCATTGTCAATTTCATGAATATCATTTCCTAATGTCGTGATAATTGGGTTATGGTAACTAAAGTGCGAGATATATACGTGAGCACTTAAATCCTTAATGAATCGTGCAAAAACTGCATCGATTGTTGTCCCGTGTCTAGTCGTGCTAGTGTTCCTATCATTAACGATATCCAAATTGAGTGTGTTTTTGAAAAAGTTCAATAACTCTACAGATTCTTCCCTCGCGAAATTAACATTAAAATCTCCCGAAATGATCATAGGAATTTCGTGATAATTCTTATTCAATAGCCTCGAACCACCCTCTGTATATGGCAGAAGCACGTGGTGGATAAAATCTTTGATATCAGTAATCGATTTACCTGGTGAGAATAAATCGACACCATAATAATTGTTTTCCCATTAGCCAGAGAGCATTCTGAGGCGTGGCGCAGTTCGCTGGTGTCTGAGAGAGAGGAAAGAAGAGAAGAGAGACAACGTTCGTGAGCGGCTCCCCCACCTCAACAAGCGCATATGGTGAGAGAGGGACAGTGAACGGTGAGCGGTGGTGGGGGTCCCGCATTTTCGTGTCGATCCTGACTCGGTTTTACTCCGTCCCCGAAAATCCATTACGCGCCTAAAGAAGTTTCACTTCAACAACATTAAATAATTCATTTAATAAATATTACTTTTATTTAAAATTTTTATTTTAAAGTAATACTGCGAATTACAATTTTTTATTTTTTATAAAAAAAAAAAATTATTAATTTGCAACCGACGAAAATAATTCATTAATTAATAGATAGTCGAATAAATCGATAGTCGAGGCACTGAGTATTTAAATATTTGGTCGCCAGTGATGCCGAGATCAATATACCCAACCAAATTGTATGGTATCGCGTCACTTGGCGTTCCGTTAAACAAAAGGCGTCAAAAGGTAGGGGGCGACAGTGATTGTAGAATAATATATGGGTTGTAATTTTGTCCACAGGCAATTGTTCATTTATGTTGGCAATATTTTAATGAAATTTATACATAAACTTTCTTATTGACTAAAGCTCGACTACTTTTAAAGTACTTACGGGCAATAGGGGTAAGGAGCACAGAGTGCTGCCAAAAAGTGGGAAACGCGCAGCGATCTCAGCCCTAGAGAAAAAGGCAAAGATCGCAAGATGATGCCGATCAAAACTATTTGGAGGGTTATCAGAAGTCGATCAGCAGTTGTCGGTGGTCGTCAAGGTCGAAGGAGCAGAAATTAAGGCCATGATAGACACCGGTGCAGCAGCTAGCTTCAATTCTGAAAAGTTTGCGGAGAACCTGGAAATCGCCGGAGAGAGAACATCAATAAGAGACTGGTAAAGTTACCATACACAAACTCGAGTGGTATACCACACGACGGCAACAAGGAAAATAATTTTAACATGTTGGTGTTGCTAGGAATGGGAGACAGTGACGATTTCCTTCCATAGCTCCTTCATGTGTTGTCTGACGTGTGTGGACACATCCCGTCCTTCGGTATGGTTGCACAGAAATTCTTCCATATCATCTAGCCGTCCTTCATGTCTGCGTTTAAATGATGTTACGTGAGGGTCTTCTCCCTCGGTTCCTTGTACTTGTGCCATTTGCTCAAGACTTTCTCCTGTTTTCCGGGGCCTTTGTGACGGGCCTGACACTGATGGAATTCCATCCGAAAATATGGCTTCATATTTTTTCACAAGCTCTTCTAGCACTTTGTCCTTTGTGAAATACACATTCTGAGTCCTTCCTTGAGTTTTCGCTCTGCGGAGTCCTTAGTAAAGTTTTTTATTAGCCTTTGGATGGCTCTGTTGCTTACAATTTGCTCTGATTCTGATCCCATGGTTGAGTGTATCTTTTTTGACGGTTTTTTTAATGAGTTTAATTGCCTTGCGGCTTGTGTTCAGGTTGTGATCCTATAGAAAAGGATCACGTCGGGGTCCCCAAATATTCGTCCGTAGAGCGTTGTGCTGCCACTACGTCAAATTTGAACTCGCTGGCTTAACGGTAGGTCCCGGAGTCGTAGTCAAAGCATGAATAAAAGTTCTGACTAAATATACCTGGATTCTGCAAGGGACTGATCGGGTTGATCAGGCGCTTGCTGTGATCAGGCTGGAGTTGATGTGAGATACTTGAAGTCCTGAGTTGGTTCTCCTCAAGTACAAATGGTACGGGGTTTCGGCTAATTTCTTATCGGCCGGTCTTACTGCAGTCCGTTTCACGGGAGCAACACTCGAAGTAGTTTGGGGAACGCGGGTCCTACTTGTGGTCCGTTTAACGGAAGCAACAGTCGAAGTTGGTTGAGCTATAGCAATTTTCGAAGTAGATTGGGTACCGCGGGTTCTACTTGTGGTCCGTTTCACGGGAGCAACACTCGAAGTAGATTAGATAGCGAAGCTCTACTTGTGGTCCGTTTATACTGGAGCCACTCAAAGTAGATAGCTTTAAGAGAGTCCGATTTTGTGGTCCGTTTTACACAAGATCACTCGAAGTAGGTATGTTTTAAGTGCCGTAGTTCAGACCCTGAGTAACGAGACGATTCACTCTTATTTCGCAACTTTCTTTATTTCAGAAGAACAATTTTTATATAAGATGCTAAATTATACATAATTAAATCTAATAAAGGTCAATTTTATTGACGTGCTAAAATTAATGTTAATGCTCGGGTCATACACATCTGGGTCTGCGGACTCAGATTGCTTGTTCATGCATTGCTTGTACATGCATTTCGGCTTAGGTTGCTGGCTTTGCTTGCTTCGGTCAGTCCGCTGATACTGCTGATTTCCGCTTCTGGCGCCGTCTGGAAGTGCTAAGTTATTNAGAACATCAATAAGAGACTGGTAAAGTTACCATACACAAACTCGAGTGGTATACCACACGACGGCAACAAGGAAAATAATTTTAACATGTTGGTGTTGCTAGGAATGGGAGACAGCGTGGTGCTTGGATGGGATTTCCTCGCAGAATTCGGCGCAACAATAAACTGCGCAGGCCACCAAGTCACGATCCCGAGAAGAGAAAGATGGAGCGGTTGCCTGGAGGATAGGCTGTCCATAGCCATAACTGGACCCTCGGAGGAATGGGAAAGTGAGAGGGACAAAAGGTTCATCGAGGAAGAGCTAGCGGCGTTCACAAACCAGAAAGGTTGTTCGAACATAACGCAGCATAGGATCACGATGAAGGACGGCATCCCAATAAAGCAAAGGTATTATCCAAAGAACCCCAAAATACAAGGGGAGATCAATGAAAAGGTAGAAGAGCTGCTGGAAAAGGGATGCATAGAGCCTTCAAATAGCGCCTACAGCTCACCCATCGTCATGGTGAAGAAAAAGAAAGGTCAATGGAGAATATGCGTGGACTTCCGACAAATAAACGCAAAATTGATAAAGGATGCGTAACAAATGCCACGAATAAGCTTCATACTCTTGCAACTGAGGGAAGCAACATTTTTCAGCAGCCTCGATCTTGAAGACGGCTATTGGCAAATCCCACTGGAGGAGGGGAGCAGGAGGTACACAGCTTACACGGCTTACACAGGTACACGGAAAGGTCTGTACCAGTGGAAGGTGATGCCGTTCAGTTTGCATTCAGCCTCGGCAACATTCTAAAGGGCTTTGGACCAGGCCATAGGCCCGGATATGGCTCCGCACGCGTTTGCATATCGAGAAGTAAGGAGCATATGGCGAACTTAAAGGAAGTATTCCGTAGACTGAAGGCGGCAAAATTAAAGATAAACATGGACAAGTGTCATTTCTTCAGCGAGGGCTATTGTACCCGGGCCACTGGATAGCGACTCAGGGAATTGGCATGGATCCCGGAAAAGGGACAAGAGTGGATGGGCAGACACCAAGAGGCGTTTGATAATCTGAAGTCGCGGTTGGCAGAGAATCCAGTGTTGGCATGCCCGGATTTATCAAAGAAATTTTTGCTTCAAACATACACCAGCGACTATGGCGTGGGTGCAGTTCTGGCGCAGGACACGGATGAGGGCGAGCGAGTGGTCGCTTACGCCAGTCGATCGCTGATAGGAGCAGATAAAAATTACTTGGCGACTGAGAAACAGTGCCTAGCTTATAGATAGGAAATTCGGCAGATGAGACCATACCTGGAGGGGTACCAGTTGGACGTGATCACCGACCATATAGCACTGAAATGGATGAATAATATAGAGCCCACTGGGTAGGATTGCGAGATGGGTCTTTGAGCTAAAACAATACGATTATGTTATCAGCTACAGGAAAGGTAAGCTGAATGTGGTTGCAGATGCACTTTCCCGCCAGCCGATAATAGAAAAGTTAAGAAGTGCCACAGCAAGAGAAGACGTTGAATGCATATGGACCGACAGTGGGACATCTAGGCGAAAGAAAAACAATTGCACGAATAGTACCAAGTTATTTTTGTAAGGCAGTGCGAAACATGCTTGCGGTACAAACCAAATCAGATGCAGGCCGCAGGGAAAGTGCTGACCCAGATCCCAGAGGATCCATGGGTGACGGTATGTGCGGATTTCGTAGGACCTTTGCCGAGGTCCAAGTATGGGAACACCATGCTGTTGGTAATGATCAATCGATTTTCGAAGTGGACGGAGATGGTTCCAATGCTAAAAGCCACAACTGAGACACTGCAATTCGCGAAAGGATTATCGCTAGATACGGGGTGCCAAAGGTGATAGTAACAGATAATGGTGTCCAGTTCACCAGTAGAACCTTCGAAAAGTTCCTCGAGGAGCTCGGAGAACCGCATCAATTTACCGCACCATTTACGCCGCAAAATCCTACGGAAACAGGTTATATAATTCAGTATTTGTAATTTTAATTATTAAGGTTAAAAAAAAAAATGTTCAATCTTTATTTAGTTTGACTTGAGTGAAAAGGGAGGAAGCGCTTTACTCACCCTTTACAAGATATAGGTATATGGATATTGTGGTGTTTGTGTTCATCTTAATTATATTCTTCTTATGATATAGGAAAAACAAAATTTTAATTATGAAGAATAACAGAATGTAATATTATTTAATTATAGTAGTGTGTAAAGTGAACGTGTGTACTTTTAGTTTTTTCTGTGTTGTGTATTTTGTGAGTTAAGTTTTTTATGTTCTTTTTTATTTTTTTGGCACTGGGTGCGGTGGTCCGTATTGTTCCGTTTTGGTTTTTAGGCCTACTAAGGTACAGTTGCACACACAACTCACTGCGCAGCTTTTTTTGGGTATATATGTACATACAAATATAAAACAATATTTTAACACTTGCGGATATGCCGTGGTGGCAAACCGCCGCAGTGCGTAGTTGCTTCATTACTTTTATTTCAAGACAAATTTTTTTTATTTTTCCTTTTATATTTATTTCATCCTCTTCTCACTTTTATATTCTCTTCTTTTTTACTTTTTTTTTTTTTTTTTTTACGGCACTTCTATATTCTCTTACTTATTTTTTCAGTTTTGACAAAAACCTTTATTAACACCCATAATTTACATTTACTTTAATTATCTGCTCCGGCGCCAGTTAAGGTGTCCATCCATTGGTCACCTGATGATGAGTAGTCATGTTTATGTGACGTTAAAGATACAAATTTATTATTTAAGTAACTTAATTAAACAATAAATTCGGGAAAGTTTCTTTATTAAAAATGAAAAAGTAGTTTATTATAACAATTCGTTGTGGGGAAGTATTTTTAGGAATTTTAGAGAAATATCAGCTTGACGTTTTGGTGGTCCAAAATAGACTGACTACACTGAGTTGTGGACCTGCGGTCATTAGTTCCATTCTGCCCGATCTCCCATTCCAACTCCGTGTGTGGTGTCAGCTTGTGTGAAGTCAGCTTTTCGGTGTCAAGAGTCAGCGTAACACTCCGGTCGTAGTGTCAGCTATCTTCCAACGTTTTTGTCAGCGCAACAAAGTCTCACTCTTGCGACATATCCGGCGTAATTGAACCCACAATACTTGAATATTGAGTATTGCTTATGCTGTGGATTTTGGGTTAAGAGTCTGGGGTCGAGGCGTAGTCGGACAAGGGGCGCATAGTGCTGAGTGCCTGGTGATAACTTATATGATAAAAACAAAAAAAACAAATTTATGAAAAATATATATATA
>JAJJHT010010351.1:46290-86897 GCA_021223865.1 Drosophila pandora
TCAAAAGAGAAAATATATACAAAGAAAATAAATTAAGGTGAAAATGATACAAAACAAGAAAGGAAAGCTAACTTCGGGCGGAGCCAAAGTTTATATACCCTTGCAGTTGAGTCGCAGTTCGCTAGGTGGCGACACGCATCTTAAATTATTATTTTATCTTAATATCTTAATCTTATATTAATATAGCGGATCGTATATATATTTGCCCAAAAGGGAATCCACTTGAACTTAAAAAACAAAGAAGTTATGGCATTTCCGATCAATCAGTTATATGGTAGCTATAGTATAGTCCACCGATCCTGGCCCTTCTGACTTATATACTGCCTGCAAAGGAAAGAAGGGTATGTGTAAAGTTTCAACTCGTTAGCTTTAAAATTGAGAGACTAGTTTGCGTAGAAACAGACGGACATGCTCATATCGACTCAGGAGGTGATCCTGATCAAAAATATATATACTTTATAGGGTGGAAGATGTCTCCTTCACTACGTTGCACACTTTTGACCAATATTACCCTCTGCAAGGGTATAAATATATACACTAAAAAGAAAAATAAAAAAAATTGTAAGAGGAACGAACCTAATGCTCGTAAGGAGAACGAGCAGGTAAGCTGACACGGCTGCGCACACAGACAAAGGAGGAATCCAGCATGGAACGTGACGGTTTCGATGGGGCCAGCGCGGCTGTGTTTAGAAAGTACGAAAGGAAAGAAATGCGTTTGAAATGTAGGTGGTATGAAGGGGCAGCAGTGGGGGCAGAAGAACTAGCACGGTTTCGCACAAGGAAGAAGGAGAAAGAGGAATCGCCGTGGAACGTAACGGTGCCGGGCGTAGGAAAAAGCGGAAACGGAGCGACCCACGACAGCGCAGTTGTTTTTAGAAAATGCAGAAAAGAAGAAATGTATTTGAAATGACGAAAGGATGAGGGCGGGAGTATCTGGACGAAGTCCGGTGACCTACATAATAACAATATGAATCGGAGGCCCAAGCGAGGCTAAAGGGGGCAATAAAATGATCCCGCCAATGGAAAAGCGACGGGAAATACGAAGGGTTAACGGCGAGAACAGATGAACGAAGGATTAATGGCAGGAAACGAGATTTGCAAGGATAAACGGGCGCCTCAGGCGCTATAGGGGAGTCTTCTAAGGAAAAGTTGAGTGAAAGACCTCCCGTGGGTAAGTCTAACATTCAAGCGGGAAATGTTTCCTTATTTACACAGATCCTTGGGATTTAGAGCGAGTGCCCAAGGATCTGCGATCGGTGGTTCAAGGACCCCCTGTGGGAAAGTCCGGTGGCTGTACATGAGTCATCAAACAAGGATAAGTCAAGGAGCAAGTACGAAAAGGATCAAGGATCCGTGGCTGAACTGAATCCCAAGGGTAAATCGAGTCGGATTGGTTTATTCCCGGACACGACAGGTATCCTGGTGTCTCAGCAACAGCGACGGATCGGTCTGGCGTAAGCCTCATTGATTGCCGACCGTTACGACCATGTGGGATCCTGTAAAGCGAGGGGTAACCAGCTTGGGAACTTAAGCCGAACAATCAAACCAAACAGGGACAACCCGGTCAAGTCAAGGTACTTCTGATCCTGGCGCTGGGGTATGAAGGAATGAAGGAGGCGCGACGCCAAGCCTCTGGTCAGCCATAGATCCTGCGACCAGGCACGCAGGTGTTTGAAGGCGAGTGACGAACGTAACCAGGGGCGTGTCCTGTGGGGTATGTATGGTTGATCTGGCCGCCAGTCACCAAGAAGCGTATCGTGCCCGGAGTATGCCTTGGAGGTGAGCCTGATGGTCTGCTAACACGAATTAAGCCACAGCAAAAGGGCATTCCCAGTGAGCAAAGGATATCGACGATCCACGGCACCCACAGAAAAAGAGCAGCGACAACGAGCAGAAGATCAACGGCGACAAAAGCAGCGACGACAACAAAAGCGGATCGACGGCAACAAGAGCAGCGATGACGACGGGAGCGGAGCAACGGTGCCACGAATAACGAAAGCGGCAACGGGGCAGCGACAGAGCAGTAGAGGGGCAGCATAGGCCCCAAAATCAGAGCACGTGAGTCCAAACGGAGGGAACCGTGAACCGAAACGGTGTCAGGCCCCAAAACCACACGTCCTGCTGGACGAAAGCATCGGGGTGCGTGTATATTTTCATTAACCCTGAACGGTGACCGGGGAACGACGGGAGGACCAGCGGTTGATCGGAAATGGCATAACTTTGTTTTTTAAGTTAGAAGGATGGGACTTTCTACGGATTCCATTTTGGGCAATCTTATTTGTTCTGCCAAATTTAATCTGGATCGGCCGACTATATCCTATAGCGGCCATATGACTGAACGATCGGAAATGGCACAACCTTAACTG
This sequence comes from Drosophila pandora, assembly GCA_021223865.1. Taxonomy (NCBI): domain Eukaryota; kingdom Metazoa; phylum Arthropoda; class Insecta; order Diptera; family Drosophilidae; genus Drosophila; species Drosophila pandora. The sequence continues at coordinate 48,657 of JAJJHT010010351.1, forward strand.
CAAGGGTATATCAACTTCGGCTCCGCCCGAAGTTAGCTTTGCTTTGTTGTTTTTTGGTTGAGTTTATTGTAGGCTATGACAAATAGGGTTAACCGACAAAGGTGAGCCTGGCGGTATTCCGTTGTCTTATGGTCGGGAATTGGAATAAATGTTATTGGTAAGGACTGTTATTTTTCTTTTGGTAAAGAAGTTGAATATGTATTTTTCTATCATTGGTCCTATTTTCCAAACTTTAAGTTCGTCGATGATAGTGTGGATGCTTACCCTGTCGAAGTCTTTAACGAAGTCTAAGGAGATAATGGAGACGCGTTTTTATTTGATAGGAAGGAAGTTATCTGATAATCTAGCAAAGCTAGTGAATCAGACTCCGATTTCCTCTTTTTGAATCCAAACTGACGGCTGTCTAACAGCATGCCGTTTGTAGCCAGCCACCAGAGCCGTTTAGAAATGATTTAATCTAAAACTTTTTCTAATCACGGGTTGAGGGAGATAGGGCGATAAGAGTTGGTGGCAGTCTTGTCCGTATTTGGTTTATGTGTGGGTATAACTCTGCTAAGTTTAAACTGGTGAGGTATTTTTGAGTTAATGATGTTGTTGAAAAGCTTGAGGAGTCTTAGCATAAGGCTTGTGTGTAGGCTTTTATCATGGGGTATCTAAAACGATCTCACTCAGGGGTTTTGCCTTTTAATTGGTTGATGGAGGCTAACATATTATTCATAGTGATGTTCTTTTCGATACTCAGTGCTAATTGAGATGGGATGTGAAATATGTTGGGGTTTGGATTATTTTTGTGTTGTATGAAGGTTGGGTGGAAATTACCAAATGTTGGTTATTTCCTTTTTGTCGAGAATGTTTTGAGATGAGTTGTTAGGGTCATGGATGCAATGGATGTCGTGTCGAATCTTCAAGCCGCAAAATCGGTTTATGTTTGATCATATTTTGGAGATAGATGATTTTGGGTTTATCTTGGCGGTGAAGTTTTGAATAGATTTACGTTTCCTAATCTTAATTGCCCTTTTAAGTCTGGCGTTCGCTTTTTTGTAGGCAAGTGTAGTTTTCATGTTAAAGTTTCTTTTAAGATTCTGCACATAAGTTTTTTTCATTTTTAAGTTTCTGAAGGGTTTGGTCCCACCATGGGACAGATTTCTGTATCTTAAATGTCTGTGTTTGGGGGATAGTTTCGTTAGCTGCTTGTATAATTATTTTAGTTATGATGGCTGTTTCTTTGTTGACGCTTGAGCTGGGGAGAAATTTCCTGATTTTTCTAATTTTTCAAAAGTTTCCTGAAATATTGGCCAATTTGCTTTTTTAAGTTTTAATCTGGGTCTTTTAAAAGGAACGGTGTTGTGTTCTTCAAAAATGTCTATGTGTATGAGGTAGTGATCACTACCAGCTAGGTAGTTTTTTGTATGCTATTTAGAGTTGATAGAGAGGGGGGCGATGCGAGGGAAAGGTCTATGTGGGTATGATGTGTGGAAAAGTGAGTTGGTGGGCCATTATTGAGTGTTATAAATGAGGACTGGTTGATGTATTTGAATAATATGTTGCCTCTAGTATTGTTGGCTGGTGAGCTACAGCTTCTATGCCAGCTGTTAAAATCTCCAGTTATAAGTAAGGGAAGGTGTATATTATCGTATGTGTTTCTAAGGTTTTGAATCTTAAAGGTTTTATTCGGTGGAATGTACGAGGAGACTACAGTGAATTTGATTTACTCTTAATGTGTCGAAGTCGGAAGCATTGATCGTGACGTTTTGTTGTTGTATGTAGTTGTGGATAAGGAGTGCCACCCCTCCATATCCGTTAGTGGCAGTACTTTTGTGGTAGAGGGTATAGGTAATTTGGATAGGGATATTTTGTATAGGGTGGGTTTCTCGTAGGGATATAATTTTTGGATTGTGGATTTTAATGAGAGTTTGCAATTTATTGTAACTATTTATCCATTTAAATTCCATTTAAATTGCTTTTACCATTAAGATGTAGGTGTATTAGGATTGAATTAGATATAATAAAATGCTGTCACTGTCACTATTGAGAAGAGGGTTTTTGTTTTTATTGCTTTTTTCAGATTTTTGCTCTTTGGTTTTGAGGGGTTTGGCAAGTGTGTGTTGTTTATTTGAATAATATCTAAGTTTAAGATTTTCTGAAAGCGATGAGTTGAGTGTAGGTGTTGATGTTGATGCTGATGTTGATTTTATTGCTGCGTGAAAGATAGGTAAGGTGTTTATGGGGGTATCGAGGTCATCGTATGTAATTGATTTCCTTTTCTGTGATTTTAGTCTTTCGCCGGTTGGAGGCGGATTTGACGAGGGGCCAGATTGGTTTGAGTGTATTGTTGAATTTTTGTTGAATCGTATGTAACGAACAGTGAGGTGGCATCGCTGAAAGTATCGGACAAGAGGAAGGGGTTGCACGCGGTGTCCGGCCAGATCTCGCCGGCTAGTGGGAGGGTTCTGAAACACCCCCTTCTCTCCCCTCGATGCTGCCTCGGGAATCATAAATTAAATCGATAGTGATGTGTGCGCGACCTCACGAACAGCGTGGGTCAAACCTGAGCTCCTCAGAACGGAGTGTATTAGGATCCTTCGGAGATCCCTAATAAGGTACATGGTGTAGGTTGGCGGCAGGACGGTGGCGACCCAAACGAGGCGAAATATGTTTTCTTACTCCATTATAAACTTCATTGTTTTATTCCTTAACAAAAGACCTTAAAATTCTAGATAACATCCTTAACCCTAAGTATCCTAATACTTCAATATATGTTCCTTCAGGCTATGCTTAATAATATTTTATCGCTAAAGGTTTACGAACTTATAAGGGTATTCAATTTGGTAGAATTCGTGGACGCGCACTCAAATTCATGACATAGGATTTCAATTGCTAAAAGAGCTCCACTACAAAGTCCGCGTACGGAAGTGGGCCATGTTCGGTTTTCACTACTTTCTCCTCTCTGTTCAATGCCACGGGGTGGTTGACTGTCTAACTGGTAAAGCCTCTTGGGCAGGAGATCGGAACACGTGGAAAAGTACTGATCGGAGAATTCCGCATCACTTTAGCTGGCTTGGCATATATTTAGGATTACTTACTTAATACATCCGCGACGAGTCGTTGAAGCGCTTCCACCACTCGAGGCTGGAAAAGAAAATATACATGTCGGGAGGACTCTCGCCTATCCCGTAAAAAAAATGCCAACACAAAACACTCAGCCGGCAGCAGTGCTCTAGCTCGAAATCTCCGGACACTATTCCCTCTCCTCCGCTCTCGACCCAGTTAGGCCATCAGCCGGACGAGTCTCTCCGCTCCCTTGATCAACAGAGCGCCTCTTGAAAGCGCCGCAAGCACCCTGTCCCTGCTTCCTATCCTATGGGTGAAGGCTAGTTCACGCCTGCTCCTCCGAACAACGGAAGGCTCCTTGAAAGCGCAGCCAGCGCTCCGCTCCCGCTACTGCTCCTATAGGAATTCGCCTATTTCGCGGCGACTCCTTCGTTCGACGGCGTGCTCCTTGAAAGTGCCGCCAGCACTCCGTCCTTGGCTTCGCTACTCCAGGATGACGCCTGCTGCACGGCGGCTCCTGTGATCGACGGGGTGCTGCTTAAAGCGCCGCCAGCACTCCGTTCTTCGTCACTATTCCAGGATGGCGCTCACTTCACGACGACTCCTGTGAGGTTAGGGCCAAACCCTATCCGAATCTCCGGCGGAGCGCCCCTTAAAGCGTCGCGAACGCTCCGACTGCTTCAGCTCAGTTCGAGCTCACTGTGTTTCCAGCTCCTACTTGGTTTTGGATGACTCCCCTCAGCCCCGCCACGTGGGCGGCCTGACTGAGAGATTCGCGCCGCAACTGTGACCCGCTCTTCTCTTCTTCTTCTGGCCAAGCGTTGCTCGCACTACGCCTCTCTGCCACTAGGGGTGTAGCTTGTACGCTGGTACCCCAGACCTAGCTAGCTTCTCACTCGCGCCCTGCCTTGACTGAGCAGCACGTACACCGCCAAATGGCCGCTTGTGGCCTTCTTTCTGTATGACTGCTGGTCCTGCACCAGCACGATGATTCCTCAGCGGGTAAAACTACGCTGCAGTTGTTCGAAAATTTCCGGATGCTCCTCCTTGCTCGCACGAACTTGCTTGTTTCTGGTTACTTTAACTTGCTGGTTAGAACGCCGCTCCCACGCGGTTTCCTAACCTTAGCTTTGAGCGCGTTACCAGATCGATCAGACCCTCCACGAAACGCTGAATAGGGTCCTATTACGCGATCGGGCTGCCAGAAAGGCTGAAACACCGCACCCCCCCAGGCTGCCAACCCGTTCGATCTATCGCCAACGTTACACGTAGATGTGACGAGAGTAGTATATATTAAGAGCTGCTTTGTAGTCAACTTTTTCCAGAGTTTTAATTGATGTAAGCTCTTTATGTTTTATAAATGCTGGGCATGTTTTGTCCATTGGGCTGTGTTTGTTGTTTGCCATTTCATTATTCAACTTATGCAGAATTTTGCGTTGTAACAAGTTTCTTCAGTGGTTGTGTGTTTCTCGGCGGAACAGTTGTTGCATAGTGCGGGTACTTTACAAGCGGTTGTGGGGTGTCCAAGTCTGAGACAGTAGCGACATCTGAGGAGAGGAGGGGGTATGGATGGCCGTATGTTTACCTTTTCGTAACCGATCATCATTGTCTCTGGGAGAGTCAATGAGGCAAAGGTTATAATGATGAGTCCTGTTTCTTTAAGTTCATTTCGGTCCAATTTTTTATTTTGCGTAATTCTGTTACTTTTTGAGGTTTAATTTCATCCAATATAGTTTCAATTCGTTAGAGTAAATAACCCCCATGGAAAAGTTAAGAGTATTATACTTACAAACTGATTCAGGGAACTCGTGAAAGGTCTTTAGTTCTTATTTTTTTACACGATTTCACTACTCTGTTGCATGTGTAATCAATTACTTGTTTTATTAGAAAGGGGTTTGTTTTTTTTAAATGATCCGTTGTCTGTTCTTTTTATGATGATGAATTTGGATTCGGTTTCGCTTGCTTTAAAAAGTCTATTTATGTCGGGAGGGATTGTTGTTGCCGTAGGGCAGATGCCCTGCAGTGACATATTATCTACCTTGTCTGAAGCTTGTTGGTGGTTGTTGTTATATCCTTGCAGAGGGTATTAAAATTTTGGTCAAAAGTGTGCAACGCAGTGAAGGAGACATCTCCGACCCTATAAAGTATATATATTCTTGATCAGGATCATCTCCTGAGAACATTTATGCATGTCCGTCTGTTCGTCTGTCTGTTTCTACGCAAACTAGTCTCTCAGTTTTAGAGCTATCGAGTTGAAACATTGCACATATCCTTTTTTGTTTGCATGCAGTATATAAGTCGGGATCGGTGACTATATGCTATAGCTGCTATATAACCGAAAAATAACACATGTTATATTTGGCCAAAATATCTTATGTACAAAATTGCAAAAGGATGGGCCGACTATATCCTATATCTGTCATAGAACGATCGGAATTGGCATAACTTTGTTGTTCTTTTAAGTTAGAAGGATGGGACTTGGTACAGATTCTATTTTTGAAAAAATAATCTGAACTTCCGAATTTTAAAAGGATCGGCCGACTATATCCTATAGCTGCCATATAACTGAACGATCGGAATTGTTATAACCTTGGTGTTTTTTAAGCTAGAATGATGGGACTTTCTACGGATTCCATTTTGGGCAATTTTATTTGTTCTGCCAAATTTCATCAGGATCAGCCGACTACATCCAATAGCGGTCATATGACTGAACGATCGGAAATGGCACAACCTTAACTGCAAGGGTATATCAACTTCGGCTCCGCCCGAAGTTAGCTTTGCTTTCTTGTTTTTTTATAAAATCTAATCCTAAAATTCCATCACACGCTATAGAAATGGTAGAATCCACAATATGAAAGTTTTGTGGAATTATATATTTAGTCGTTTGCAGTTCTAAAGATGTAAGTCCGTGGGATTAAAAGAATTCTTTGATTGATTCCGTGAATAATAATTTTATGTTGAATGTTCATTGAACATCATTGATGGTATCAGAATTTTCTTTTATCAATGAAATTTCTGCACCAGTATCTATTAAAAATATTAATTTATTGCTTATGGCTTCTTAGGTGCTAAATTTATCAGCATGTTCGGCCGGTAAACCTTCGTCTATATACGAGGCTTCCAAAAGCCTACGTAAATTATCAACTTCCGTTGTGAATTTTTCCGCTATTTTTTCTTGCTGTGTAGTTTTGGCCAATTTCGCCTATACTACATCGGATGGTTCGCCTAGAATATTATCTTGCAATAATTTTATAATTGCATTGATTGTTGTTTCATTCTGTACTTTGTACAGAGTTGATTAATTTAGTTTGGTTTTCTACCCCCTGACAGCTATCGGTTCGAATGTGCCTTTTGTCAGGTTTACTAGATTTAAAACTGTTATAAATCTTTGAAGATTTATCCTCTTCCCGTTAAATTCTGGGATTATAGATATATCAAAATCGTATTTTTTTTTCGCAGAAATAAGATTGGATCTTATCCGTATAAATTGCTTTGAGGCAAATGTCCAATGCTACAGGTTTAGTTTTTCTTTGTTATTATATAACACGATATATAGAATACATATAGCAGCACGAACACTAGGTGCTTTATTAGAACATTCCACTAGTATTTAAACATGTTTGCTTATTGCGCCTTCTTGGATATTTCTATTTTGATTCAGCAATTTAAAGGATTTGTCAAACGTACTCTTAACTTCTGTAAGCTTATCCTTTATTTCTTTCCAATCCATGCTGCTTTTATCAAAATTACATTATAAAGTTTTTTTTTTTTTTTTTTTCCTATTACTCCGCTTGGGAGCTTAGGGCATCCACATGTGCATTCCACCGGACTCTATTCTGCGCTGTTCTTTTTGCCAAGTCTCAGGTGATGTTATTGTCAGAGAGTTCGCGTAATGTTGATCGGCGCCAGGTTATCTTGGGGCGTCCCACTCTTCTGCTTCCTTGCGGATTCCACTCCAGGGCCATCCCAACTATGCTGTTTAGACCTTTCCTTAGTTCGTGACCAATCCATTTCCATTTCTTTTTCTTTATCTGCTGCTGTATTGGTGCTTCGTTTGTGCAGCGCCACAGATCATAATTGGTTATTCTATTTGGCCAGAATATACCTCATATGATCCTAAAGCACTTATTGACGAAGGCTTGCAGCTTCACTATCATTTTATTTTTGTACTGCAGTACGGATTTGATGCACTAATTGAAGATTCTCAGCTTTGTTTTTCTGCTGATCTAGTTTCTCCATATGCGTTGCAGCCTCCCGAAAGCAGATCTGGCTTTGCTTAGACGGTTCTCCATGTCTTTTTCCACTCCCCCGTTTGCTGATATAACGGTGCCTAGGTATTCGAAGCTGTCGACATATTCGACACTTTTTCCGCATATGGTGATCCTGCTTTGGTGGGAGTGGAGGATCCGCATCGCTTTAATTTTTGCTGCATTAATGGAGAGTCCAACTGCTTTGGCCCGAATTTTCGAGGTCACTGCATTTGGCTTGGATGTCGGTGAATCTATGAGCTAGGAGGCAGATGTCGTCCGCGTAGTCCGGATCCTCTAGGTGTCTGGTGAGGCTCCATGTTATGCCGCAGTTCGAACTGCACACTTCACTCATAATCTCATCGATCACCAAGTTGAACAACAGTGGTGACAAAGGGCATCCTTGCTTGACGCCAGTGTTCGTCTGGAAGGGCCCACTGATTTTACCATTGTGCAGTACCGCCAAATCCGCATCATCGTACATTGCTTTCACTATGTTTATGATATTGTGTGGTACTCCCTTCCTTGCAAGCGCCCGCCATATCGCTGCTCTATCTACTGAGTCGAACGCCTTCTGGAAATCGATGAATAGGAGGTACAGTGGCGCGCGCCATTCCACAGCTTGTTTGGTGATTGCGCGTAATTTGTTCGCCTGATCTACGCAACTTCTGTGTGGCCTAAAGCCTCCTTGTTCATCGCGTATAGTTGGCTCGATTTTTTTCAGTAGACGTTCATTCAGTAAAGTGACTAGCACTTTGTAGCTGGTGTTCAGCAGGGTGATTCCTCGCCAATTATTGCAATCACTGAGGTCTCCTTTCTTCGGTATTTTTACGATGATGTCTTTTTTCCAGGATGGGGGGATTCGCTCGTTCTCCCATATGCTCTCGAAATGCGGGTGCAACGTTTCGGCCATTAGAAGCGTGTCAACTTAGAGCAGTTCTGCGGGTAAACCGTCCTCTCCGGCTGCTTTTTTGTTCTTTAATTTCCTGATTGCATCACGAATTTCTCTAACAGATCGTGTCGTGTGAGGAATTCTGGTGTTGGGTACAATACTTTGTAACTAGTGTTCAGCAGGGTGATTCCTCGCCAATTATTGCAATCACTGAGGTCTCCTTTCTTCGGTATTTTTACGATAACGCCTTTCTTCCAAGATGAGGGGATTCGCTCGTTCTCCCATATGATCTCGAAATGCGGGTTTCGGCCATTAGAAGCGTGTCAACTTGGAGCAGTTCTGCGGGTAAAACGTTCTCTCCAGCTGCTTTGTTGTTCTTCAATTTCCTGATTGCTTCTCGAATTTCTCTAACAGATGGTGTCGTGTGAGGAATTCTGGTGTTGGTGTTGGGTACAATACTTCCGAAATCGTTATCTGTGCTGCTCACATGCTCTGTGTGACTGATTTCTAAGAAGTGTTGTCCCATTTACGGATCTGGGCATCATCATCGTCAAAGAGTGTTCCGTTGACATCTCGTACTGGATGGTTCTGCTTTTGGTAGCTTCCAGATAGCTTACCAATTGTCGGGTATAGTGAGCGCATGTTGTTGGCGTTGGCGGCGCTCTCTGCATTTTCTGTAAGTCTATCTATCAGTGTTCTCTTGACTGATTTCTTCACTAGCTTGCAGAGTTTCTTGTATTCATCACGGGCTCTGCAGTCGTGATTCGCTTTCGACTTGAGGGAATTTTCTATTACTGATAAGCTCCCATGTGCGTATCGAGATCTAGTCTGTGCTCCTGCGTTGTCGGGTGCCAAGCAAACCCTCCGAAGTGCTCCTCAGTGTGCTGCATATGTGTGTTCCCAGGGGTGGTTCTGCTGCGGTGTTAGCTGTTCACGCAGCATTGTTGCCAATCTGGTGGATATGACGGGGTCTCCATGACGGTGTAAGTTCAGGGGGGGTGGTCTTCTTGTGCTTCTGGTGACAGCTCTGGTAAGAGCTCTCCGACTAATAGTTCATGATCACTGTCAATTGACGCACTTCTCCTGTTCCGTACATCGCTAAGGGAGTGTCTCCATTTCCTACTTATGCACAGATGATCAATTTTGTTGCGTGATTCGGTGATGTCCACGTGTACTTTTGCACTTCGTCGTCCCACTGCATTTCCACCTCATCTCGCTTATGCCAGAAATTGCGATCTGCATTTTTTTCATCTCCTTTTCAAACTGCGCAAGTCTGGAAGGCTCCATTAGGGGGTCCTCACATTCCATTGTCCAATTCGTGTCCGTTGCGAAAAGCGGTGGTTCGTCGTCGGGTTGGGGGGGGTGATTGTTTTCTGATCTTGTGTTTGTTTCTGTAATCGTTATTTTTTCGGTCGATCCGGTGATTAGCCGAGTGCAACCTATCTCAGAAGTGGGGCTGCCACCTAACGACATCTGGGAATGCCGGTTTTTCGGGTTTCATACACATAATTATAAATAGAAAAAATCCAAAGAGAACTTTTACTATTTACATCATATGCGCGAGCGCCGAAAAACTTGCTGGGCCATGCACTTGACATGAGTGGGGCTCGAACCCACGACCTCACGCTTAGCGAGCTAGTACACTAACCACTAGGCTATGAGGCCCCTAACATTATGAAGTAACCGAATTTTATTTAATTCTGAAAAAATTTTTACACTTTGTACTGTAGACAGAACAATTCTTTTTTGTGTTGCAGTGCAATGGAATAATGGAGAAAATTGAAAGTTATATCTTTAAATTTTTTCGTTTTTGAGTTCATTTGTTGTCATTGGGGATTTGTGCAATCGAAGGATAGCTTGCAATCGATCAGAAAATTCGGGGTCCCTTCGAAAGGTTCCCCTTATTGCCTAATTTGTTGCCATATTAAAAAAAAATTTTTTTGTTTACATGTATTTTTCCCTTAACTAAACTATTATATTTTACATTTTTTATATGTTAATTTGTTTAAATAAAATCTTTTATGACAAGCCTTATCATTATTTTTAGAACGTCAATTTTTCAATGTATATACAAACCATATCTATTTCAATTATTTGGGAGTCTCACCTTATGAATTTTTAACCCACACACAAACACAAGCAGCTTTTTATTATTAAAGTGTCTTAAATCTGCTGGCTGAATGGCCTGCACTGCCTTCACTGTATAGTTTTTTTCTCACACTACACGTGTCCGCGGGATTTTCTTATTATTTCACAATATGTGCTCGAGGCTCTTCACTCGGCAAAAGATCAGAATAAAATGATTTTTGCGAGCGTGGGTATGTACAGCCATTCCCTGCTGCACTAAAGCTTCCCGACCTAACGGTAAGATCGCATGATTTTCTACCTACTTTCAGTCAGTGGATGCGTGGGTAACAGGGCTTTGCTTATGTCTCTTTCAATTTGTTTCTCCCTTCTCTCTCCATACAGTAAGGGTAAGAAATATTGGCTTGCCTAGGAAGTCAATTTTTTGTACTTTTATATATAGGGTGCTCGCTACAATCTTCATGTTTGGTTTGGATTGAATGTTTTATAGCACTGGAAAAGGTCAAATTTTCACTTTCCCTGTACTGGATATCACTAAATTCAAATAAAATGTAATTTAATTTGTATTAAGATGATTTATTCGAAATTTATTATTTTCTTTTAAAATTAAGATGTGTTGTATTAAGATGATTTATTCGAAATTTATTATTTTCTTCTAAGTCATTATTAATTGCAAAATTAAAAGATATATCCTCAGATGAAAGTGGACTGAGTCCAATGTTTCCATTTCGAAATTCTTGAAATCTTCGTGGTTATATATCATGGAAAAAACAAATCCGCTCAAAGTGGCTGTTTCCTGTTTATAATTAATTATTGCTTCGCATACTTCTAAATACTCTCTTCCTATCAGTATATCATATTTTTGGGAAAATTTGTGTACCCAAAATGGTTGGTCGATCGGACAAAGCTTACTTGATTTGAAATTTACGGACTTATTTAATTTAATTACACCATTAATTATGGTGTAATTTAGTGGGAAATTAAAATAATTTTCTTTTATTAGGTTGATTGAACTTCCTTTATCTATTACACATATAAATGTGCGTTTGTTAATAGTTATTCTGATGTAAGAATTTCTATTTCTTCTATTGGATCGGAGGCTATTTGATGAAAATTTTCGATTTCCATTTTAGATTGATTGCTTGAATATTCACGCTTTCTTTTCACTGGTGTGTTGGAATTAGTACCTTGTAAAGAAGAGGTTGGCTGTTGATAATTCCAAGGATTTTGAGCTCTACCTTGATTAAAGTTTTGCTGCAATTCCTTTTGATTGAAATTATTTGGTTACTTTGCTGATTGTAACCTTGATTATTATTATTATAAAAGGTATTAGTTCTTTGTAAATTATTATTTTTTTGATAATTTTTCCTATCTTGTCCGTTTTGATTTGAATTATGTTGTGATTTAACTTTATCAGAACCAGAATCATAACAACCTTCTTTTTGTGCTACTTTTTTAAGTTTACTGGCTGTAGTTATATCGTGCCTTGCTAATGTCATGAATAACCTGTCATGAAGTTTTCTCATTATTACATCTCTTACTGTATTATTCATGGCATTATTATAAGCCATTGTATTTAAATTATTGTTTTCTAACGACAATTTGTTTGTTACGACATATATTTTATATTCTAGATCCTCCACGAACTTACGAATGCTTCCATTGAAAGGGGTATTGTAGAGTCGTCTTAGTAATTCCTCGCATGGGGTTTGGGTCTTGTACTCATCGATGAGAGCAATCCTGAGATCGGGCCAATTGGTTGTTGCTGATAGTTGGGATACTCACTGTGCATCTCCTGATAATTGCATCTCAATTGCACTGAAGAATACAGCTGTTTAACGCGGATCAGTTGATAAATACTAATTTAAAATGTTAACCTTTTGGTTAATAAGTCACGAGAGAGAGTGGACGTGTCGCTGCTCCGCCAGCAGCTTTGCAAATACAAGAAAACTCAGTAAAAAAGCAAAAGAAGTGGTGTGCTCTAGAAATCTTATGTTAGGTACTGCAGGCAGGGGCGCCGCTCTTATTTCTTTAAATGAATGTGCACAAGCTGTTGCTTTAGTTTGTCGTGATGGCATTTGAATTTTTGAATTTAATAAATTTTTATTTTGTGTTAGTTATTGGACACTATAAGTTCGAGACAATAGAAGTAACAATGGAAATAACAACTTTCATATAATGCCACTGACCAAGGGCAATATACGGGAGACCAAGCTCCAAGTCTACACGGAGGAAAATCATCGCTTAGCCACGAAATACCTATACAACAACCAGAAAAAATATTACACCTACCAATTGAAGAGCAGCAAGGGCCTTTAAGTGGTCATAAAGGGTATTGAATCGTCGGTACCAATAAATGAAATCATCGAAGCCCTTTCAAGTGCAGGTTTTAAAGTTAAGGAAGCCATTAATATCATCAACCGACAAAAAGTCCCCCAGCCTATGTTCGAAGTTGAGCTGCAACCTGAAACGAAAACAACTCCTAAAAATATGATTCATCCCATATACAAACTACAGTATCTTCTGCATAGAAGAATCACGGTAGAGAAACCTCATAAGCGCAACCAACCTCTACAGTGTTCAAACGTACTGCACCTTGCGTGCAGTCTGTGTGGCTTGAGGCGGCCTCCATAACACTGCCTTCTGTACCATAAATAAAACGGACCATAACTCTAAGAAGTGTGGCAACTGCGGTGGAAATCATACTGCCAATTACAGGGGATGTCCAGTTTATAAAGAGCTAAAAAATCGTATGAATACAAAAAAACCCTTATAACAACGCCCGTTTGCCACTCACACTAACCACCAAACCACCACGGCGTCTTTGAATACACCTGGAGTTTCTTTCTCCAGCGCTCTACGATGGCCAGGACTATTAAATAGCGAAGGTTCGCCACCACTGGAAACTGAAACTGTAGGATATCCACCTCCACCTACGGGTACTACGAGGGAAAGAGTAGTCCAAGAATCGGCAACCCCCGAAATAAAGGGTATAGAAGGAATGTTGTCCACACTTATAAGTCTAATGGTCACAATGCAAAATAATATGCAGGAGCTCATGCGAAACCAAAATCGACTAATGGAGCTTTTAGTCAAACAAAATTCCAATTAGATGGTTTATTTGAGAATCTGTCTATGGAATGCTAACGGCATTTCAAAGCGCAAAAATGAACTTAAGTCATTTCTTGATGATAATAATATCGATATTATGCTCCTCTCCGAAACCCATCTAACGAACAAAAACAACTTCTATCTAACGGGATATATATTTCATGCAACAAATCATCCAGATGGGAAGGCTCATGGAGGAACTGGGATCCTCATAAAGCAGCGCATAAAACACCATTCCCTCCAACGAGTTGCTACAAATTCCTTGCAGTCAACTTCAATACGAATTCAGACCGTGGGAGGTAATCTAAACCTAGCTGCAATATACTGCCCATCACGTTTCTGCATATCTGATATGGAGTTTATGCAATTCTTTGATACACTAGGCGATTGCTTTATAGAAGGCTGCGACTACTATGCCAAGCACCCTCACTGGGGTTCTCGCCTAACCAACCCAAAGGGTAGACAACTATACAACGCTTTAATACAGCCAGGAAATAAACTAGACTTTCTATCACCGGGAAAGCCTACATACTGGCCAGCGGACCCACGGAAGAAGCCAGACCTAATTGACTTTGCGATCACTAGAAAAATTCCACGAAGCATCATTCGAGCCGAACCATTGGATGACCTATCGTCTGACCATTCAGTTGTCCTTCTTCATCTATTTCAACATGCCGAATTACAAAATAATAAAATTTATCTCACATCAAAAAGGACAAACAGGCTTAGGTACAAAAAGTACACAAGCTCTCATATAAACATAAGACCGTCAATTAACTGTAGCAAGGACATTCAAGATGGAGTCAACCACCTGGAATACATGATGACCTCAGCAGCAAAGCTCTCGACTCCTGCGACCACAGAAAAACCTCTATACTCCGCCACAAATTCCTATATAGAAAATCTAGTCCGGGAAAAACGGCATCTCCGCCGTGAATGGCAGGCACACAGATCCCCTTCTTCAAAGGAAAGGCTAAAAACAGCGACACGAATGCTCACAAAGGTCCTACGGAGCAGAGAGAAACTTGCTCAAAAATGATACATAGAACAGCTTTCCCCAAAAAGTACCAGGTGTCCTCTATGGAAAGCCCATCCTAACTTAAAGCCGCCCATAGAAGCAGATATGCCCCTTCGAAAGCCAGATGGATCTTGGGCGCGCAGCGATGAAGAAAAAGCAAGCGTCTTCGCTAGTCACCTTTGTAAAGTTTTTACTCCAAATCAAGCAGCCTCTCTTTTCATTCTTCCAGAGCTACCAATTCCAGATTAAATTCCAGCTATAGAATTTCAAACAACTGAAATCACTAAGGTCATCAAAGAGCACCTCAAGCCAAATAAGTCTCCAGGGTATGACCTCATTGCGCCGAAAATGATTATGGAGCTCCCTGCGTGCGCTATCAATTATATACAAATTCTATTTAACTCTATTACAAAGCTTGGCCACTTCCCCCAATAATGGAAAAAATCCATTATAATAATGATACCGAAACCAGGGAAAGACAAAGCTTTGGCCTCTTCATATAGACCAATAAGTCTACTTTCATGCTTATCAAAGCCTTTTGAGAAACTTCTACTGCTCCTCTTTCAGAACGACGTTCGACAGAATCTCCGACAAGATTGACTTAGTTGAACGCACCATGCGTTTCCAAGCGCCGCCCATGTGGGGTGAACCAGGTGGAATAAATGCAAAGGTCATTTGCGGATACTTACTTTCCACATCCAAAGTCGATATGCGCTCGATCTCCTTTGTCAATACTCTACTAGCGCTGCGAAAATCCATTCCATTATCTCCATTATCTTCCAGTATTTTATCCGTTCCATTATCTGATAGCATTTTAATAGGTACCCCTCGCCGCGCAGTAAATAGTTTCAGAGCCAGTAGAAATGAGTTCGTAGACAGAGAAGGGACCAATTCCAAATGTACTGCGCGAACTGTCATACACGTGAATAATGCGCGGTTCCCACTGCATACGTACAGCCCACCTCCCGTCCAACCGACCGAGGGACGCTGCCGCGTAACGTACGGCTCGAATCGCGGGAATAGATCCGAGATAGATAAGCGAGGATTAGGAGAAAGATATTACGAGGAAGGGTGTTGCATAGATAAGGCGGTTAATATAAGCGATTTAAGATTGTTAGTAGAGCAAAAAATATAATATGTGGTAGAGACCATTGTAGTCCGAACATAATACCCTGAACGGATCGTGTTGGGCATATGTCGAACTACAATGGCTGAGGAGTAGAAGACGAAAGTTTCTGGTCCTTCTACTAGGAATGTTAAAATTTAAACGTGTTAGTAAATGCTGGCTGTCCATATTTCCATAAATAAGATTATATAGAAACATGACACCCAGCATCGTTCTACGATTTGTTAATGTTGGTAAGTTGATTAGTAAAAGTCTACTATGATAAGAGGGGAGGTAAAGATTTGCATCCCAATTAAGTCCCCTAAGAGCAAAAGTAAGGAAGTTTTTTTGTAAAGATTCAATGTGATCTTGGTGTACTCCATATTGAGGACTCCAGACACACGATCCATACTCAAGAATCGGACGGACCAGTGATGTATATAACGTTTTAGTTATGTACGGGTCATTAAATTCTTTTGACCATCTTTTAATAAAACCAAGCACACCCATAGCTTTATTAACCATGGTAGATACATGGTCGGTAAATTTAAGTTTCAAATCTAATAGGACACCTAGATCGTTAACCTGAGTTAATCGTTCTAAGGCGTTCCCATAGAGAAAGTACATAGCCTGGTGAGGACTAGATCGGTAAAAAGACATAAGTTTACATTTCGATCCATTAAGCTTTAGGTTATTTGCTAAACACCAATTTTGAAGTTTATCCAAATCGGATTGAAGTCTAGACTGGGCGCTAGTGAATTTATACTGAAGGCATAGCTTAACGTCATCAGCGTACATAAGTACAAGTGAATTAGTTAAGGCAAAGGGCAAGTCGTTAATAAACAGAGTAAAAAGTAGGGGTCCAAGATGGCTTCCTTGGGGCACCCCCGATGTGGCGCGGACTACACGCGAGGTAACATCTATAAAGAAAACACGTTGGGTTCTCCCTGATAAGTAGCTCGAAATACACATAAGAAGATCGGTTGGGAATCCCAAAAGACTGAGTTTACTTATAAGAAGCGAATGGTTAACAGAGTCAAATGCTTTACTGAAGTCAGTGTATATGACGTCTGTTTGTAAGCCATTCCGGAAGCCATCCGTGATAAAAGATGTTAGCTCCAATAAGTTGGTAGTGGTGGAGCGGCGCTTCATGAAGCCATGCTGGCACGGAGTTATTATTGAACTACATAGGTGTTGCAAATGTGGAGTGATAAGTTTTTCAAAAAGCTTTGGAATTGTTGACAATTTAGAGATGCCTCTATAATTAGCAGCGTCGGATTTTTTCCCTTTTTTATGCAGCGGAATAATGAAGGATTCCTTCCACATAAAGGGAAAGATCGAAGTTTCCAGCGATAGATTAAAGAGTTTAACAAGCGGTTTGCACAGTGCCTCGGCGCAGTACTTCAGAACACAGCCTGGTACTCCATCAGGGCCTGGCGAATACACGGGCTTAACCTTAAGAAGATCCGATAACACACCACTTTGATCGAAAGATGGGCAAAATATAAGGTTGGCTGATTGGATATTATAAGTGTAAGGCTGAGCTAAACTACTGCTAGGTGAATAGGTAGTTTGAAAAAACTGTGCAAAGAGATCGGCCATTGCCTGATCGGTGTTCGCATAAGAGTTCTCAAACGTAAGCAGTGGGGGAAAAGATACATGTTTACGCTTAGTGTTTACAAAGTTATAAAACTGCTTCGGATCCTGAGTAAACTGAATCCTGCAGCGGCGAATATAACTCATATAACATTCTGCGTTATGCACGGTGAAATTGGACCGAGCTATTAAGTATCTTGAATAACTAACTGTACAGCCAGATAATCTATGTTTGTTTAAAAGTCTACTCATACTATTCTTTAAATTTATAAGGTGCCTTGTATACCAAGGCGGATTCGTTGAAGCGGACGGATATTTCCACGGCACGCAAGCGTCGAAAAATGTGTTCAAAGTGTAATAAAATTTTTGTAATGCGATGTTTATATCCTCGCATGCCAGTAAATCAGACCAATCAAATTCCAAAATTAACTTGTTTAATTTCATAAAGTCAGCCTTACGAAAGAAACGAACTTTCTGAGCTTTAACTGTAGACTTAAGGTCAAAAAAGTAATTATTTTCGATTGAAACCTCAAGAGTGGGATGATATGGATCCTCAGGGTTAGAAAGGGGCAAAGTTCTGGAAAGAGTAATTCCATCAGGATCAGAAACGAAACATAAGTCCAAATGCCGACCTAAAGAATTTCTAACGTGGTTAATTTGCCCGAGTGACATGTCGAACATGCCCTCAGGGAAGTCATGGTGGGAGTTAAGCTGTAAAGACGGTGAATTATCAACATTTGACCACATAAGTTCTGGGATATTAAAGTCACCCAGAGCTATCAGCTGGTCACCATCAGACAGACGATCGAAAACCAAACGAATAGCGGTTCGGACGAAGGTGGTATGTACGAACAGGTAACATACAAAGATTGATCGGACAAAGTGATTTTGATGCAAAGAAATTCAATGTCATCAAACTCTTGTGATTTTACCTCTTCAGAAGCGAATTTGGAGTCTACAGAAATTAGCACTCCTCCTCCCCTTCGCAAAGTTCTATCACATCTAAAAGTGGTGTACCTACTAGGAAAAACTTCGGAGCTTAAGATCTCCGGCTTTAACCAAGTTTCTGTAAATACAATAATGTGGGATGCAAAAGAAGAACTATCAGAATACAGTTTGGGAAGTTTACTACGTAACCCTCTTGTATTCTGATAGGTAAGTGTTAATGAAGACATTAGTTTTTTGAGACTGAGGAAGATGAGGTGGAAGGTTGATCAGTGGCCTTAATATGTGGGAGTTTTACACCCACAGGTTTGGTTATCTTTTTTTTCACCGTACTTGGCTGATGTTCTTGGACGAAAATGTTCTCTGGCCAAAAGCTGGCGGAACAGATCGTCTTGAACATCTGCAAAGGCACACGTATTTTGAAAGATGACGTGTGCCTGGTGTAAGAATATTTGAATTTTGTAATATCCACCACCTTTATGTCGGCTTTTGCTTTGGCTTTGATGTAAGCCGAGATATCAATCTCCGAAGTATCAGGGGCAAGCCGGGAAACAAAAATGTGTTTTGATGGTGGGATCACCGTCAAGGGTTTTGGTGCCACCGTAACTAATACTGCGGCATCAGTGCGTACCGGGGGTCCGGACGGTTTATTACCCTGTTTGGTGACTGTTACAGGAGTTTGAATTATTTGGTCTGGGATCACTTGAAGCGATGCCACAGAGGACATATCGGACAATTGCTCATTGAGTCCGAGACATTCGGAAGCCGAATTTTTCTCAGGTCCGGCCCTTGGGGTGGCCAGAGATATAAGCGGCTGCATAGTTGTCGGCTGAGCAGGCTGAAGATTATTCGACCCGAGCACATCACTAAAAGCGGATTTCTTACGCTTTGGAGACTCATTTAGTAGTTGAAGACTACTAAACTGTGTATCAAGCGCACAGAGTTGGTCATTGATTTTTCGAAAACCACTAATCAACTCCTTGAAACCGCTTTTAGTCTGCCTCATGAACGACCTCATTTCGTCCTGAACAGCACGACAACCGTCACAGCAAAAGTGGAGTCCAGACCTACGCGAGATTGCATCCGACACTGAGGCCGTGAACCCGGCACACTTAGCGTGTAAAACGTTTTCACAGAGCCAGCAATGGATGGTAGGCTGGGAAGACGAGATTGTCTTATTGCAAGACTTTAATGCACAGACCAATTTAAAATCCATAATTATTAAAAATTTGAATAATTAATTTATTAAAAATTATTTAAAATTAAATAATTAATTTATTAAAAATTATAAAAAAAATTAATAATTAATTTAAAAATATTATTTTATTTTATTAATGAGGAACCTTGAACCACTGTACCAAGGAAACGAGAAGGGGAGATTAAAGAGAGCAGTTAGTGCAAGTTAGTAAGCTTTAAAGAAATAGAGATAAGAATCTCTATTGAGCGAGAGTAGAAGCAAAAGAATAGCAACAACACCGTAGGAGATAAAGAAACAGAGCAGGGCTATGTTTGGAAAGTAAGTTAAATAAATTATTATTTTACCTCCAAATATAACACTGCACACGCGAAGCGATACGGATCTAAAAAATTGCAATTTGTTTTTATATCAATAAAGAAATAAACACCGATTGTTTATAGAAAGCTTATTGCAAATTTTACAAAAACGTAGTGCGCACAAAAAAAACACGTCCGTCCGCTTTAAGATAAAGAGAGGAAGTGATAATACATCTTTTCTCTCGTCGTCTTTCAACAGCGACTTCTATTGGTCCAAAGTAATCGACTCCAGTGTACGTGAAGGGCAAGGTATATGGTGATATACGTTTTGGTAGATATCCCATTTCCGGTGGCAGTGGTTGTGCTTGTCTGATGGAGCAACTTACACATTTTTTATCAGGCCTGGTATCCAAAAACATTGCCTGACTTCGTTTACGACTATTTCTCCATGCAGATGGTGAAACTTGCGATGATAGTATTCGACTATTAGATACGTTACTTGGTGATGACGTGGAAGTAAAATCGGTCGCTTCACGTCTACTTCTACGTTGCCGATAGCTTCGATTTGACCTCGCATCCGAATCACTCTTGACTCGTCAAGATACGGCGAACATTAAAATATGCTGCTTTTCCGGTTTGAGACACGACCATCTTTCTTTAAGCAGCGAATTTCATCTATAAACGTTTCCTCTTGACAAGCTCGAATGAAGACCGTGTCCATCTCAACATTTCGTTTTAGTTCGAGTATTTTTTTCAATTCAGGTCCAGGCTGTCGAACTTGAATATATCTTATGAAATCCAGCACTCGCCCGCGTAGACATTCCAGCCTACTGCAGCGTAGCGGATTTGGCATAATAGTGGCAATAGGTGACGGGTCCGTCCGCACCATATCGGCGTGATATAGCAGTGTATCATCGGAGCTCACAGCGTTGCGATTTGTGACGGCCATCTTGACTCGTTCTGCAATAAGAATGCGGGACCAGTAAACCACCTTATCGAGCTGGTCATTTTACAGTTTTTTATCCATTTGGTTCCTTTGTCCGCCACATTAAGCTCCGAAGGTATCCAGCGCCAATACACAATCTCCGATCCTTCCAGGATTTCTCCGACTCCTAGGGCTACGAACTGAGGAAACTTACGAACGTCCGACTTTATCCAAAATAGAACATCTTGAGCGTCTGCCCAAAAGATACGCTGTTCAATCCTGATTGATAGTTCTGCCTCCAGAAACTTTGAAAGTCGTAGACCCAAATGGCTGCCATCAATTCCATTCTTGGCACCGATATGGGTTTCAAAGGGGCGACTCCGTTCTTCGACGCGACAAGGGAGCATCTGATTTCGCCGCCGCCTTCATTTTGCAAGTATGCTACCGCAGCATAGGCATCCAAGCTCGCGTCAACAAATATGTGCAGTTGGACATTTTCAGCAGCTTTTGAGCCATACATGTAACGTGGGATACGCAAATTACTCAGCTTGGACAACGACGATTGCCAAGCCCGCCAGTCATTCTCATCCGAGTCTTTAATTGTGTCATCCCAGCTCACACCGGATCTCCAAATGTTCTGAAGGAGGAGGCACGAATGTTAAGGAACCCGAGTAGTCCGAGGGGGTCGAAAATTGACATTACTATACTCAGTACCCTACGCTTCGTGTGGGTGCTGGTTACGGACTTCTGCCGCAACTCAGGTCGAATTACGAACGTTAGCATGTCTGACTTGGGAAGCCACCACATGCCCAGAACTTTCTCCTGAAGTTTTAGTTCTGTACCCAGGTATTTCGGGGACGCTGCTGGGGAACTGTTGAGAGATTGACGGACGCTCTTGGAATTGGATAACCAATTTCTCATTTCGAATCCGCCTTTCGCGTGGATTATCTTGACATTGTTAGCCAGTTGAATCATTTCATCGTCAGTATCCACCGACTCCAGCCAGTCGTCGACAAACGTATTCTGACAAGCATCTGGACAATTGTTACCGAATTGCTCTGCATTTTTCTTCAGTATAATATTGGCCAGTGATGGGGACCAGGAAGCGCCAAAGGTCATCACTTGCATTAAAAAAGTATCCGGGGGGCGATCATTCTCTCCATTTCGCCATGAGAATTTCTGTACGGACTGGTCGAAGGCACGAACTTTAATTTGGTGAAACATCTCTCGAATATCTTCTGTTACAGCGACAGGGCGTTCTCTGAATCGCAACAGTACTCCTGGCAGGGACACTAACAAATCCGGCTCCAAAGCCGCGTCCCAGACTAGACGTTCTTTTTCTTGATGGGGTTAGTTACTACAAATACAGGAATGTACCAAGAACATCGGCTAGTGGCTAACTCACCCCTTTGTAGTTTTCGAATGTAACCCTTTTCGGCGTATTTTTGCATGGTTTCGATCAGGGAATTGTTTAGATTTGGGTCCTTGATCATTTTTGATTCGAGACACTTAAGACGTTTAAGAGCCATAGGGTAAGAATCAAGCAAGTTTACATTCTCATATTTCCACAACAGACCGGTATCCCAACGACGTTCATTGGCAATGTATTTTGTAGTGTCGTTCATAATTTTCAGCGACCGATCGTCTTCCTTGGATCTCAGTGGTTTTAGAGGAACGCTTACGCCGATTGAGTTCAACGAAAAATACGCCTTTACCGCTTCATCAAAGGTTCGAGTACCACCTGTACACTGGCAAGTATACAGTACACGCGAAGGATTGATCTCGTCCAGTCCATATCGCCCATAGACAGACCATCCCAGTTTGCATCGCACAGCAACAAGTCCATCATTTTCGGCTTCTCAAACCTCTAGCGGTACGCAAATCTTTACATGGTCCAGTCCAATGATCATTAGAGCTTTGACACCTATAAACGTTGACACAGGAACCGATTTAAGGTGTTGATGGTCGTTGAGCATTTGGTCGTCTATACTTTGCACTGGCAGGTCCAGATTGCCCACAGTGTGGACACCTTTTAGCACATACTTTAAGTGCGGGGGATCACCAGAGGAAACACTGGTACAGACAACCTTTGGTTTGGTTTCAGTCTGTGTCAAATCACCGGTCCATTTCAAACAGAGCTGCTCTTCAGGTCCGTCCAAGCCTAACTCATCAGCTAATTGTCGCTCCATCAGAGTACAGGAGGATCCTTCGTCCAAGAGAGCAAAAATATTCACTCTTTTAGTTTTATTATACAAGGTTATGGGTATATAACGAACAGTAACCGTTTTGTCGATCTACCATAAATGAACAGTGCCGACTCTTTTGTTTCTTCCTTTTTGAGTTCCTCCGAACCGACGTCGAACTTTATCGTAGGGCGTTCAGAGTGCAGAAGCTCATTATGCAGTAATTTACATCCATCAAAATTACACGGCTTCTTCGCTCTGCAGTTTCAAGCAGTATGGTTTCCAAAACAGCAGAAACATAGTCGTTTAGCCTTAATGACTTCTAGTCTAGTCCTGATTGTCATACTCAAAAATCCTTCACATTCAGACAGATCGTGCTCGCCGTCACATACTGTGCACAATGATTTTTGTGGATCTTCAATTTTTTGCTTGTCCTTGCGCGAACCTTCCGCTAAATTGTGCACTAGCATGCGCTCCTTAATATGTCTGCTTCCTTAATCTTTTTCCGTTGTTTGGTAATCGTACGGCGTAACCGTTGTAGCACACATTGCTACGCCAAAGAGCCAGTTGTCGAAGGTAACTAGATTGCCCCACCTGCTGCTAAACGATGTCTGCCCCAATCCAGCTTTAGATCACTGGACAGCCTAGCAACCAGTTCACTCAATAGGGTAGAGTCGTTTAGGTACTCCTGTAGCCCCACTGAATGCATTGTGGCACAATAATTCTGCACAGCAAGTGCTAGTCGTATAACAGACTCCAGATTGTTCAGTTTGATTGCTGGCTCATCTTTCAGCTTAGGTTGTAAACTAGCATGTACGATTTCTGAACGTCCATACAACATTCTTAGAGTACCGATCGCATATGGTACCATGGCTGGAACCATGAGTTTTTCTCGTACCGCTTCAAGAGCAGCTCCTTTAAGGTACTTTTGAAGTCTGATAAGATTTTCTTCATTGCTAAATCCACATCTTTCCGTCGATGGTTCGTAGTTATTTATAAAAAGCAGCCACTCTTCCGGCTTACCAGTAAATACAGGTAATTCTCGCGATATGACTTGTCGCGCCGCTACTTGGGCTGGCGTCAACATTGTAGTACATGACCCTGCATGTACGAACTGAGTATTCGCAAACGGCGGCATGTGACCGCCTATTCCACCAGTATTAAATGCTGCACTATTAGGGTTTGAACCCGCTGTGTTGGGACCTATTCTAGCAGCTGACGGTACAAATCCTGCTGAGTTGCCTTGGAATCCAAATTTGACTGCGTCGTTTCCCATCCATATAGTGGCATTCTGAGGTGGAGCCGTCTGCGCAGCACTATACGACATGCATACAGCCGCGCCCTTGGTCGGGATTGGACTTCGCGCAGCTCTTTGCTGCATATTAGGAGCTGTTACCCAATGAACATTTCGAGCGATACCCGTGTGATGCTCGAACATCTGTGTAGCTATTTCACCATATGGTTGAGACACAACGTGATTTGTTAGGTTCGCGCTTATTGGCGTGCATGTACCTTCAAGCGAAACGAACTGACCTGAGTTTATCACTGTTTGTCTTGACAAAGTTTCATTGTCGAATCCTGCGAACGGTCTAGTGAGATTACACCCAGAGCTTCTCCATGAACCGTTTTCAACTCCAATATTTAGATCGCCAGACTCGTTTCTAATTTCATCATCCATTCCAGAAATTTGACGCCACTCTTCACTGGCTGGTAATGCGTCAACAGATCTTGATTCAGATAGTCCTGTATACTACGTCCTCACTCCTTTCACTCCCTTGGTAAAGGGATGCTTTCCAGAAGCCGTACTTTCTTGCAGCGTGGTTTTCCGGATGGCAAAGTATTTCAGATCGTTGGGACACTCCCAGGTCCCTAGAGCCTTCCACCTAAATCTAGCCGACTTTTCTGAACGAAGCGCTGAAATCTTTATTTTAATGTTAAGAAAATTATAAAATAGAAGCTTTTCTTGCTTGTGGTTTGCCGCTTATTACATTTACTAATGGCATTTGCAACTTTTCTTACACTATTTTCCTATTTAGTGTTGGGCATGACTGCATTAAATTTAAATTATACAACACCAACTTAATCGAAAAATTCAAATTGGGCCGTTACTTCGTAGCTGCATCGTACGCCTCGTAACACCATCCTTAAGAATTTAGCCTGTCCTCAGGCGGTTAGTTTGGGGTATAACTGTAGGTCATGTTCTTTATTTTCTGAACTTTTAGTTTCTTCTTCGGGAGTTATAACCTTTTGTTTTTCATAATTAATTACACAGGCCGAAAATTTCCAATTTTCCTCCACGCATAGTTTTACCTGCTCCATAACCTTTAGGCTCCCCTGAACCAAAGTCCAGAACAAACATAGTTTCTATCACCCACAGTTTCCGCGGTACACCTAAGAGAAGAAGTCGATCAAATTTTACCATATATTGAATTATGTAGGCCGTGTAATGGCGATGACCATCATTGTTTCTAGTACATATCATTTTTGAAATGTATGTGAATAAACTAAAATTAAAAAATGGTATCTAGCAGTTAGCATATCTTTGGAATACTCATCCAAAGCTGAAATCTCAGATTTTCTACATTAATTTTTTGTCTTCTATGATTTTTCCCCAAAAATTTTTCTATGGAAGCTTTTTATCTTATGATTGAAATCAGTGGATGATCTTATGTTTTAATTTTGGGTTTAAGGAAAAACGCGAAATAATTTTATTGAATTTATTATAGGTGGTTAAACAATATTTTCTTCAATTAAATTGCAGAAACTCATATTTTCAAAAAGTCATGGCTATCTAAAACTGTTTCTATGTTCAAAACGTATCTATTGTTCAGCTTGTTTAGTAAAACTTTACAGAAATTGTAGACAGATATAAATGTGTAGCTCATAAAACGTAGTGGTAATTCAGTGTATTAACAACTAGCCCGGATTAGCGTACACCTGTCTTTCGTGGAGTAGAACTTACCGGATTCAAGTGGATTCAGTCTAACTCTTTTATTAGCCGAAAGTGTGATTCAGTGCCGTCCAAAATGTGTAATATCAACTGCTATTACCTGCTAGCCTTCAAACTTTGGTACTTTTTTGGAACAATGTAGTAGCAAAAAGGGTGCTTTTTATGGTATGGCACTCAGAAGTCATCCCAACGAAGAAGTTTGCTGCCATGGAAAACTTTGTATTTGGTACTGTTTTATTAAAAGCCAAATTTCAAATATTTTACCAACATGAGTAGCTTTAGAATTGATCACCAATTTCATATGACCATGCTTGATGGCAAAACGTTTAGTGTTATATCGGGATCTTCTTCGCAAACATGCGGAATATGTAAGTCAACTCCTAAGAATATGAACGATCTGAATTTGGTGAAGAGCTTGTCTTTTAAACTCTTTGAATATGGGTTATCAAGTCTTCACGCCTGGATTAGGTTTTTCGAGTGTGTTTTGCACATTGCATATAGAATTCCGATTCAAAAGTGGCAAGCTCGTGGTGTTGACAAAGATGTTGTCGATGAAAATAAAAGAATTATTCAGCAGAAGCTGAGGAAAGAGATGCATTTTCTGGTAGATACACCAATTGCTACTGCTAGTTGTACGAATAACGGAAAACTGCAAGGAGGTTTTTCGAACAACCAAATTTGGCTGCTCGTATAACGATTCAGTGTAGTCTTACGAACACTAGCATGCTGCCACGAAATAAATTCGGATGCATTCCGGTCTTACGCATTGGAAACTGCCGAATTGTTTGTAAAATCATATTCCTGGTTTTATATGCCATCTTCTGTTCACAGAATTTTAATTCATGAAGCAGATATTATAAGCCATTTTTGCCTTCCAATTGATATGATGTCCGAGGAAGCTCTTGAGGCCAGGAACAAGGACTTCCGAAATGTACGAGAGAGCAATACAAGGAAAAATTGCAGGAAAAATACTATGGAAGATGTGTTAAATGCCTTATTAGTTTCTTTCGACCCCTTGATAACGTCATTGTCAAATGGGTCTGCAATTTTCTCTACAAAAAAAAATTATTATGGATGATGATGTTAAGAGTTTGCTTCTAACAAAACATCTGGATATGCCTCTCTCTGATGATTCCGAATAACATTCTGGCCTTTTTTTGGTAAAGTTTATTTATGAAATATGTTAATTGAAGTTTAAATAAAATAAAAGTAAAACAAAATTTTAAATTAAAAAAAAATTTTTAATTTAAAAATAAATTTAAAAAAAAAGTTGTTTAACTTAAAAAATTCGATGATTTCTTTCTGATTAGTGAAAAAAAACCGGCTGAAAACATCTATTTTAGTTTAGAAGTTATTAATTAAATGCCGCTAGCGGGACCAAATCGCCCACTGTGACATGGCGTGATATATAAGACATAATAAAGTTATTATATAAAAGATAATTTTATTAAGCTGGGTTGTCTTCCGGTGGAAATCTGGAATTATTATATTTACTCGTATGAATTTTCTTCTTCTTTTTGAATTTCGATTAATAGTGAGTGATTTCTCTACCTCTATTTTGTTGGCACCTAGTGCCATGACCTACTACCCTATATGCACACTTAGTAATTTGATCCAATCAATATGCATCAGTATGTTGCTATATACAGACCCACTAACCAATTAGCAATAAGCACAAAACAATATCCAAAAATAACCCAGCTCTAGTAGACGGCGCCAGAAGCAGAAATCCGCATTATCAGCGGGAAGAATGACCGACAGACCGAAGCAAGCAAAAACCAGCTAGCTAAGCCGACATGAATGTACAAGCAGTACATGAACAAGCAAGCTGAGTCAGCAGTCTTAGAGGTGGGTGGCCCTGGCATTAACATTAGTTTTAGCACGTCCATAACATTGACCTTCCTTAGATTTAATTATGTATAATTTAGCATCTTATATAAGAGTTGTTCTTCTGAAATAAAGATAATTGCGAAATCAGAGTCAATCATCTCGTTACTCAGTGTTGAACCTACGGCACTTAAAGTGACCTACATCACGTGATCCTGTGTAAAACGATTCACAAGGTAGGACGCTCCACAACTATCTACGTCGCGTGGCTCCAGTGCAAACGGACCACAAGTAGAATCCGCGGCATACCAGTCTACTTCAAGTGTTGCTCCCGTGAAACGGACCACAAGTAGACCCCGCGTCAACTAATTACTCCGAGTGTTTCTCCCGTGAAACGGACCACGAGGAGATCCCGCGGCATACCAGTCTACTTCGAGTGTTGCTCCCGTGAAACGGACCGCCAGTAGGACCGGCCGATAAGGAATCAGCCGAACCATCATACCACCGGTGCTTGAGGAAAACCAACCCAGAACTTCAAGCGCGCCACATCAACTTCAGCCTGAACACAGCAAGCGTCTGGACAACACGAGCAGTCCCATGCAGAATCCAGGTAAATTTAAACAGACTATTTACGTTCTTTGACTATGACTCCGGGACCTACCGCTACTCCCGCGAATTCAAGTTTGACGTTGTTGCCGCATAACGCTCTACGGACGAACATATTTTTTCCTAAATAGTGTTTTTTGTCAGTTTGTGTAATTTGGCCTGTCTTCCTAAAAGGATTTGTTGCTTTAGATTTTATAAGTGGGGCATGTCTATACCTAATATCAATATCGAATGTATGACGATTATTTTTAAGCTTGTGTATTTTCTGCGTTTTATTCACTTGAATATTATAACTTGGAGTTCCGGCGAAAATAAAAATGTCAGCTGGTGTTCTGCCTGTAGATCTATGTTTTGGTTTATGATTATAAATAAAAACAATTGTTTCAAATTTAGTAATTATATTTTCAGGATTCCGTTCACTTTTTATAATTCTTAATGTTTCGTTAAAACGTCTCTCTATGTCAGAAATGCCATTTTTACTTGTGGTTATAGTTATTATTACATCTTCTGATTGCAGCCAAAGTTGCAATGCTGAGCACATAAATGCGAAGTCTTTGTCGGCTTTAATTTTTTTTGGTGTACCCATTTCATTAAATATCCTGAGTAATGCCCTTTTTGCTTCTAACCAATCCATAACATATTTTTCTCTGGGGTTAAAGGTTTCTGGGGTTAATTTAAATGTAAGTTTTGTATCTCCGTGTTCTGTTTTAGCAAAGTTACAAATTTCACACTTATTCATAATATTTTGAATTAATCTCTGATAACACAGGCCGACAATTTCCAACTTTTTTTTTCCTCCACGCATAATTTTACCTGCTCCATAACCTTTAGGCTCCCCTGAACCGAAGTCCAGAACAAACATAGGTTCTATCACCCACAGTTTCCGCGGTTCACCTAAGAGAAGAAATTGATCAAATTTTACCATATATTGAATTATGTAGGCCGTGTAATGGCGATGACCATCATTGTTTCTAGTACATATCATTTTTGAAATGTATGTGTATCAACTAAAATTAAAAAATGGTATCTAGCAGTTACTATATCTTTGGAATACTCATTCAAAATTGAAATCTCAGATTTTCTGCATTAATTTTTGGTCTTCTATGATTTTTCCCCAAACATTTTCCTATGGAAGATTTTTATTTTCTTATTGAAATCAGTAGATCATACCATGTTTTAATTTTGGATTTAGGGAAAAACTCGAGTTTATTGAATTTAATATAGGTAGTTAAACAATATTTTCGTCAATTAAATTGGAGTTTTTAATCTCATATTTTCAAAAAGTCATGGCTATCTACAACTTTTGTAAAGCTTCAAGCTAAACCTAAACCGTTTTGAACAAGGAAACAGTTTGATTCAATAATTGAATCTCTAATAGCATAATTAGCTTTACTTGTAATAATCAATAAATGGAAATAATAAAAAAATCATAAAAATACGGCTATAGTCGAGTTTCTCGACTATAAGATAATCGCTACTCGTATTTTCCACCCAAACTTTATGTAACCCTATAAAGTATATGTTCGACAAAAAAAAAATTTTTGTATGTTGTGCATTTTATGTTTTGGAAAAAAAAAATTCAAACCATCCATTGGAATAGCAGAATGAAAATCCTATAAGTCCTGTAATAATGGTTCGAATTTTGTATTTTTGAAATCTGTTGTTTAAATTACGCACTGGACTAAATTGGCAATACAAATTTTGCAAAAAAAAAATTTTTTGGTCAAGATTTTTTTTTAGAGGCGAAGGGGCATGGCACTCATGTTGACACACACTATGTGCTAAGTCTGAAAGCTCCATTTTATAAACTCTCTGATATCCACGTGTGAAAAAATATAGCAAGCTTATAATATAGTAAGTATCAAAATATACATTTTTAAAAATCCTCTAAAGATAAAATTGATTTTCCAGATATAAATTAGCTTTTAAAATAGATCGGCATCAAAACTGATCCACAATAGTTTCCTGAACTAACGGAACAGAAATATGCAATTTGTGAGTACGGTAAGGGGCGTAGCAAAAATTTTAAACGAACATATTAAACATAAACATATTTAAACATATTAGGCTCAATATTTTATTGTCTCTGAGATCCACGCGCTCAAACAACCAGTCGAACAGACACATAGACAGTAAGGCTATATCGACTCGTCTGTTAATGATGATCAAGAATATATACTTATACCATATGGGGTCAGAGGTAATTCCTTCTCTCTATTACAAAAAAAAAATGCGAATACAATATACAATGTACTCTACGAGAACAGGGTATAATAATAATAACAACTCAACTGCCCCACAACTTCCAGGGTATATAAACATTGGCAACGCCCATGTTTTGCAATCCTTCATTAATTTTCTTTGGATCCATAGTTCCACTCTTAAAGGCTTCCCTTAAAAAAGCTTCCTTTATTAAAGGGGTGCTGATGTTTGGTATAAATTTACAAGTATAATTTTCAGTGTCTGCTGTAATTTGTACTCATAAAATATTCACTTTCATGTTTTGACTATAAAAAAGGTTGTGTGTATAAAGTGCCATTGATTTTACACAGAAATGTTTTTTCCTCCATCACATAAAGACGTTCGAAAAAGCCTCCGCTTACCATCTCAATGTTCTTGGTTAAAGATAAACGGCTCATGGCCTTTATCAAAACAAAAATGTGATGGATTTTATTCGCGACACACTCTTTTACAAATGGCTTACACAGTTTGGGCGTGGTACGTCATTGCATCCGTTGGAGTTACAATTTTTTTTCAGACGGGCTTTTTAATGACACATCTTTCTGATATTATAATGACTACGGAAAACTGCTGTACTACATTCATGGGAGCTCTAAACTTTATAAGGCTTATTCATTTACGCCTTAATCAAACAAAGTTTCGAAATCTTATTGGAAGTTTTTACCACGACATTTGGATTCCAAAGTAAGTAATCAAAGATATATAATTTTCCATCAATAGAATAAGATTGTTAATAAAAGACAAGAAAGGACGGCTATAGTCAAGTTCTTTCACCCATCTTTTCCACCCTATTTGGGGTGGAGCCCAAATGTTGGGGTGGTAGGGGGCGTGTTGCGAAAATTTGAAATAAACTCGATCTGCGTTTTATTCACAGCAGTCTTTGTGCAGAATTTTATAGCTCTACCTCTTATAGTCTGTAAGATCCACGCGCTCATATGGACAAACATACGGGCATGGCTTTTTTAACTCGGCTGTTGATGCTGATCAAGAATTTATACTTCATGGGGTCGGAGATGATTTAATCTCACTGTTACATTCATTCACACGAATACAATATACCTTTGCATTCTACGAGTTCAGATAATTTCGAAGAGCATAAGAATTTCTATCTTTGTAGTAAAAAATAAGACCATAAAAGAAACGAATGAAAATACGACCACTTTCACTCGCATTTGCAAGGGTATAAAAAGGATGGGCTGAGTCGGAAACAAAAGGCATACTACTTTCAAATGAAAAGATCCATTCATTATTACGCATGGGAAAAAATCCTTTAAAAAAAATTAAACGTAACTATGAATTCGAATTACCATTTCTAGCCAATATAAATATTGTATCCCTTGAGTCGCCCAATCATCTTCGAATATACCTGTAAACCAAATTCATTGGAACATACAATTCACATGCTTGCAATAAATGTAAACAAACTGATAATTTTCAAAAAAGTTTCTAAAATTTTAAAATTTGACTTTTTGAATTTTTTTTTAAATCTTAATAAACTAAATTGACCACCAATGGTCATCTTGTAGAATTTTGAAAAAACTTTTAGTTTTTGAAATATTTAAGTGTTCAGTTTAGATCATTTTTTTCAAAGGTAAAAAAAAGTTAAAAGAAAAAACTACTGAAATCGTTTTCCAATTGTGTGATAAACAATGACAATCAATATTTTCAAATGACCACCTACCGTTTTGAAATTATTTAAAGTTGAAAATAGTTAACAATTTTCAAAATCGACTTTTTGAATTTTTTTTTCAATATCGAAATAAACGCAATTGACCACAAATGGTCATCTTTTAGAATTTTGAAAATACGTTTTGTTTTTAAAATATTCAGGTAACTCCATCAATAAGAGATGAAATTGAAAGTCAAATAGGTAATTTTATAATGCATATATTTCTTATCAAAGAAATAGTTCCTAATTATGATTGACGGAACTATTTCTGCTCTTACACAAACTGTCTCAACTCAAAGATGTAATGTTTGCAGAGCATTACCGAGGATTACACAGCTCCACAAAAAAAAAAAAAAAAAAAAAAAAAAAATCAGAGATCAGACCATACCTCCTATATGGATTTGGGGTCGCTGAATCCGAATCCGTGGTCAGTTGGTCGCTATCACGTCAGGTTTTCGAGAAAATAACGGTTGAATAGTCGAAAAACGCCGTTTTTGGCCATTTTCGAAAAATCGTACCGCAAAATTCTGATGTGTTACAAACCTAATTCAAAATGGAAATGAAAGGCTGATTTGTGATCTTTAAAACGAGCTCCATGCCAAATTTTTCGCATGCACCGTTAGGACAGGGGGTGCGTTTATATGTAGGCATCTTAGCAAAAAATGTATGCCGAACACAAAAATTTCAAAATTCAGCATATTCAAATAAAACATGGTACCCGGGGGTTTTGGGGTCGCTGAATTCGAATCTGAGGTCAGTTTGAAGCCATCACGTCAAGTTTCTTCATAACCTCAAAAAACACACTTTTCACTTTTTTTGAGGTTTTAAAAAAAACCGTTTTTCGAGACTTTTTTGCGCTTAAAAATTCCTGAACGCGTTTTTTTCAACCGATTTCAAAATTTTCAGTGTTTTTCAATAGTTAAATGTTGTAGCTTTTGAAAAAAAAATATATCTTCGATTTTGTTGAACAAAAAGGACAATATTTTTACACCTGAAACTGAAGTTTTCGACTTTTATTCGGGTTTTTCGGATTTTGATGCCAGTTTTTTGGTACATCTTACAAAAATTCGGCCATTTTTGTCACATATCAATGTTGTCCCATTAATTCCGAATAAAACGAGACAAATTTCATCAATAAATAATGAAAACTGGTGAAGTTATAAAGCTTTTCCCAAAAAAAGTCAATTCAACCTTGCGTGCGCTCCGGAGTACCTGTGTGTATAAGACAGGAATATGCTCTTCTTCTTATAGTGCTCCCATGGTTTTATTGACTTTTTTTGGGAAAAGCGTTATAACTTCAACAATTTTTATTATTTTTTAATGAAATTTGTGTCGTTTTATTCAGTATTAATGAGACAACATTGATATGTATCAAAAATGGCCGAATTTTTGTAAGTTGTACCGAAAAACTGGCATCAAAATCCGAAAAATACAAATAAAAGTCGAAAACTTCAGTTTCAGGTGTAAAAATTTTGTACTTTTTGTTCAACAAAATCGAAGATATATTTTTTTTTCAAAAGCTACAACATTTAACTATTGAAAAATTCCAAAAATTTTGAAATCAGTTGAAAAAAACGCGTTCAGGAATTTTTAAGCGCAAAAAAGTCCGGAAAAACGGTTTTTTTTTAATAAATAAAAATTGGAGGGTTCCAAAAATTAAAAAAAAAAAAAGGGTGTGTCAAGCCTACGCAAGACAGAAGTGAAACTTCTAGTATTCCTCTCTCTCTATTTTCATTTCATCATCTCTATTTTCTCTCTTAGGTTAGTTTGAAAATTAGAGGTTAAATAATTCAACGACGAAGCATGAATTTGCTTTTTCTAATATTTTCTTATAGATGAATGACGTTCGATTAATGTATAGTTCCAAAAATTTTCAATTTATTCACAAGTATACAATATTACATAAATAACAATATTACAATTAAAAATTACAAAGAAATTATAATGACAATTTACCGATCATGTGCCATTTTCATTGTCAATTTCATGAATATCATTTCCTAATGTCGTGATAATTGGGTTATGGTAACTAAAGTGCGAGATATATACGTGAGCACTTAAATCCTTAATGAATCGTGCAAAAACTGCATCGATTGTTGTCCCGTGTCTAGTCGTGCTAGTGTTCCTATCATTAACAATATCCAAATTGAGTGTGTTTTTGAAAAAGTTCAATAACTCTACAGATTCTTCCCTCGCGAAATTAACATTAAAATCTCCCGAAATGATCATAGGAATTTCGTGATAATTCTTATTCAATAGCCTCGAACCACCCTCTGTATATGGCAGAAGCACATGGTGGATAAAATCTTTGATATCAGTAATCGATTTACCTGGTGAGATATAAATCGACACCATAATAATTGTTTTCCCATTAGCCAGAGAGCATTCTGAGGCGTGGCGCAGTTCGCTGGTGTCTGAGAGAGAGGAAAGAAGAGAAGAGAGACAACGTTCGTGAGCGGCTCCCCCACCTCAACAAGCGCATATGGTGAGAGAGGGACAGTGAACGGTGAGCGGTGGTGGGGGTACTCGCATTTTCGTGTCGATCCTGACTCGGTTTTACTCCGTCCCCGAAAATCCATTACGCGCCTAAAGAAGTTTCACTTCAATATTTTTGAGTTCTCTTCGACCAGATTAACAACCTACACTATCTCGTTTCACAAGTGTTTTTTCACTGTCGCACCGTGTAATTTGATGATTTATTCTGATCCAGTAATATTATCAAAATTAAATTGCTTTCAAAAGGACACAGAGCCTCTAGCAAAAGAGGTTAAGGCACTTTTGGGGCTGCCGTAAGGATACTTTTATAGCCGATACTTAGCCAATACTTTTACAAATATTTACAGTTCATTAAACAAATTAAAAATCCCAAAAAAATCAAAAAAAAAAATTTCATAAAAAAAAAAATTAAAAATAAAGAGAGTTTTAATTTACCGTAAACCTTTTTGGGGTCGTGAAAATTGAGATAATATATTCACCAGCTAGTTTCGGAAGTCAAACTGCCATATTGGAGCCGCCATTTTGAATTTTGAAATTTCGACTCATATTCGAAATCAGTGAACCCCAGCCCCCGAGTAAAAATTTTGAACTCTCTACGTTGAATTTCTGATTTATGACCACTTTTTCCATTTAGCCGGACCACTGTGCGCTGGTTCAAATGGCAAAATTATGCTAATGAAGAGCTATAAACACGAACCATGATCGCGGAACAACCAGCCCAGTCCTCTCCACCATAAAGCGCATGCAGCTCTTTTGGGGTCAGCCATCTGATTGTTCTAAAAGAACGTCTCTTTCGGAACAATGCGGACTGCAGCGGTCAACCACTTGACCAGCTACATTGCTTGCACCGCTCAACCTAATTCCATCCTCACCATTCTTTTGGTGAGTTTTCGACTTTTGACCAGCAGGGATGTGCAGATAGTCCTGTTAACGTGGTCCACTCAAAGGTATACCGACTCAAAGGTGACGACAACACACCACAAAATGCATGAATTTTGTGAGAGACAGGTTCGATCCCCCGAAGTCTGACAGCTGAATGGCAGTCGCACCACCTACCGTCCATCCGTACGCCAAATATGGGTTCTATAAAAGAACAATTCCTCTTCCGTGCGAGCAAGCCACTCGGTACTGTCTCGACCTCGAAAAATACTTTGAGAAGAGCCTCAACCTCTTAGATGACGTGTTGATTAGGAATAGATTACGGAATGTGAGCTCACTGTTGCGGTGGGAAGCTGTTAGATAGAAGATAGATAGAAGATAGCAGCAAGGTGACCGTATCCAAAAACTATACCGTTGGGATGTCTAGAAAAAAATTGCTATTAGTACTCAGAACATTGAATTTAACCATATACGTGATCTAGGACTTCAGCTTTTGACAATTACGGCACAGCTTTCCCCTGGAGACTAATCCGATACGTCTCCAAGCTTTCAGAAATGCCGGCCGATTGACCAAAATGTGTGAAAAAAGATTCCATGAAATGTTAAAGTATATTGAGCCTCCTCTTCTATGGCCTTGACAGGCTTGATAACGGCAAGACAGACATAAATGTGGCTGAGCATGGTGAAAAGCTATTCTGAAGACTCCTTCTGCAACTTGGGCAGAGTGAAAATTACATTAAATTTATGTGATGAGTGAAAACCCGATGCGGATTGTAGTAACGCTTCAACAAAAGCAACCAGGCCACAGCGAAGATCCAATTGGTGAGCTGCTTTTCTCGAATGTCGTTATCGCGTCCGACGAAGCGATTCCTTAAGAAAATGCGGGGCTGGCACCTATTGCCAAGACCTACTACCCCATATTCACACTAAGTAATTAAATATACAATATACAAACCGACCAACCTTTTGGCACACCGAGTAATAAATAGCAAGAAGCATAAACTATATACAACCTAATAACCCAGCACTAGTAGACGGCGCCAGAAGCAGAAATCAGCATTATCAATGGGAAGAATGACCGACTGACCGAAGCAAGCAAAGCCAGCAACCTAAGCCGAAATGCATGTACAAGCAATGCATTAACAAGCAATCTGAGTCAGCAGACTCAGAGGTGAGTGACGGCATTAACATTGGTTTTAGCACGTCCATAACATTGACTTTCCATAGATTGAATTATGTATAATTTAGCATCTTATATAAAAATTGTTCTTCTGAAATAAAGATAGTTTCGAATACAGAGTAGATCGGTTCGTTACTCAGTGTCAAGGTACGGCACTTAAAACTAACTTACTTCGAGTTATCCTGTGTAAAACGGACAGCTATCTACGGAAAGCGGAAAGCTATCTACTTCGCGTGGCTCCAGTGTAAACGGACCATAAGAAGAACTTTCATCATCGAACCTACTTCCAGTGGCTCCTGTGTAAACGGACCACAAGTAGAGCTTCATTATCTTATCTACTTCGAGTGTTTCTCCCGTGAAACGGAACACGAGTAGAACTCGCGTTCCCCAACCTACTTCGAATGTTGCTCCCGTAAAAAGGACCACAAGTAGGACCGGCCGATAAAGAATCAGCCGCAACCCCGTACCATCTGTACTTGAGGAGAACCAACCCAGGACTTCAAGTATCTCACATCAACTCCAGCCTGATCACAGCAAGCGCCTGGTCAACCCGATCAGTCCCTTGCAGAATCCAGGTACATTTACTCAGAACTTTTATACATTCTTTGTCTACGACTCCGGAACCTACCATTGTGCCCGCGAGTTCAAGTTCAACGTAGTTGTCGCATAACGCGGACGAACATGCGGTTTCTACATTCCGGTCAGCGAATTACCAGGTAATTGTATAAATAATATAAAAAAAAAACATATAATAATAATGTTTTTTTGTATAATAATAAAAAAATAAACAAATACTGAACTTAATTAGTTGGTTCAAAATTGGTTCAAAATTATTTTGCAACCCTAGAAATTATTTTGCAAACGCCCTTGCCAAGGGTAGTCGGAAATACCGAAACCGCAGTGTAGGATTATCAGCGCAGCGACAAAAAGGGCAATCTAATTGTCCCGCTCTGACACGAGGAAGCACGCTTGTATCCTCTCTTTCTGGCATTCTTATGCGAGAGCGCAAAGAGACAGATACAAACGGAGATCAGGAATTGGAAGTTTTGGAGATTTTCACGGTTACCTAGCAACGAATGTTAGCGTATTGTCGTGTCGTTCATTTAAATTTGCGATAAGAAGAGCACCAGACGCTTTACAATAACTGACCGGCGAAAATTAAACAGAAACAGTAACCACGTGCCAAAGATGTGGAGTGGATTGATAGTGAACAGCTCAGTGTGACATATTTGCGTTGCAGTGAGGAAGCCACTTCCTCACGTAGCGTGTTCGCTAGGTTTTCCCTGGAAAATACGAAGGCAACCGGTCGAAAGGAATGAAGCGATGTAAAATGGAGAAAAAAGGGGTGGAAAAATATCGAGCAAAAGAGGCCGTGTACATGAGCGAACCTAACCTCGAACTGATAGAGTTGCTACAAAAAAGTCTGTTGATGTAGCCGTTGACCAGAGCCGCAAAAATTGAGACTCGCTCATCCTTGTGCCGGTGTAGCATAAAAACGGCATGTAGCATGAAAAATATTTATATCCGTGTATATAAGCTTTAATTTTGATTATACATTTTTTTTTGTAATGGCGCAAAGGCGTATGAAGTGTATTTTGAATGTATTAGTAAAGATAACGGATATTATAATGAAATATATCAGTATTATCTAGGTTTGTGGCTTATCATATGCAGTTTTCAAGTAACTCCAAAATCGTAAAAACGATAAAAAACCATATTTCGTAATAACGAATTGTCACTA
>JAJJHT010010351.1:86929-112800 GCA_021223865.1 Drosophila pandora
CTATCAATTAATAAAAATGTTATTTAATTATGATTTTTTAATGATTTATATGAAGCTACAGAAAATTTTCTGGCAGTGTATATGAATATTTGACAAATGCAGATGTTAAGAATATATTTAGGGAGTTGCTCACTTAAATTCTTTCCCAACTTTATCGCAATGAGAACTTTTATGTTGGGCGATAATTAATCATAATTATAAACACAACGACAGAGAGATTGCCACCACATTCGCAGGTGCACTGAAGTTGGGTGGTCCCGCGCAGCATTCACAAGCTCCGTATGGCCGTCAGATATATGTACATGATGGACGAAAAGTTATATCATCTTAATGGTTATCTTAAAAAAATCGTTACAGCCAATTTCAGTTATTTTGACCCTGGGCCACCCAATTTGGGGAGCAATCGGTTCGCTGCTTCGAACGTCAGCCCCCCACCCAAGAAACTAAAACAGCCGCAAAATCTTTACTCTAACTTCCCGGAACTTCCAACAAAAAATACAACGAACCCAAATAAATTATCATCTTCGCCAAAAGAGTGCTTTTCGGTTCATAAAGCGCTTAAGCTCATTAATAATAATTTTGCCTCAAATACTAACTTAAAAGACGGAAATTTTACTGAATTAAAATAAGGTTTTAAAAGACGGTTAACACTGAAACAGATGCAAACGAGTTTATCAAAACAACACAACTGCCTGATTTATGCGAAATTGAGTGCTTCACGAATCTTTAATTCAAAAAACTCAGAATTCATTAATTCAGAGCTTTTCAACCCAAAACTTCCAACCCAAGCAGCTATGCAGGCGTTGCTGCGTTAAAGCAGCCAGAAAAATAAAACGAAAACAAAGACAAAACGAAATAACCACTTGGTAGACACTATTATTTCCTACGCTGACGATCGCCACGTTTCTGGCGAGTGTTCCTTCCCCTCCCTTCCTCTCCCCAAAACTCTAAATCATATCACAATAACTCTATAAAAAAATCAGCTGCTCCAGTTGAATTCGCGACAACATCAAAACACACAACTAACAATCATTCCCACTCTTCTTTTACATTCACTACCTTTACACTAAACAACATAAACCTCGAAAGTATAAACTCTGACATTGGCTCCCCGGAGTTAAAGACAAACAAAACGAAAAAAATCTCTTATCTTGACTCCGACGGGTCAATGTTAGATTAATAAATAAATAATTAAATCACAAAAATAAACAAGAAAGGAAAGCTAACTCGGGCGGAGCCGAAGTTTATATACCCTTGCAGTTGAGTCACAGTCCGCTAGGTGGCGCCACGCATTTTAAATTATTAGATATATAGCGGATCGCATATAGTCGGCCGATCCTTATGAAATTTGGCAAATCAGATTATTTTGTCCAAAACAGAATCTGTACCAAGTCCCATCTTTCTAACTTAAAAAAACAGCAAAGTTATGCCAATTCCGATCGTTCTAAGACAGCTATAGGATATAGTCGGCCGATCCTTATGAAATTTTGTACACAAGATATTTTGGTCAAATATAACATGTGTGGTCTCAACCCTGTTCGTGCAACGAACTGCAGCAGGGAAGATAATGAACTTTTTGATAGTCAAAATGGCAGAAAAAAGCTATATTAAGGACAATATTGAAGTTCCAACAACAGTTCCTGTGCAATCTCCCTTTAATGTAAACTCTATTCATGCCTACAATAAAATTGATAAAAAATGCTATCTGAATATTTGAGTAGGTAGCCACTTTTTTCTTCTACCCGGACTTACTATTTTCGATGGAATAATAGGACTTGACCTACTCGCAAATGTAGGCGCATACATTGACCTCGATAGAAAGCTTATAATCGTTAATGGGGGCTTGGCCTGGTAGCAAAGGTAGGTGCTTACATTGACCTCGAGGGGGGCTCTGAGGCATTCCAACTTCACAGGTGCGCGCAAGTTAATTTCACGGACGTCAATGACATAATTGTCCCACCTGGACCTTCAAATTTGAATGCCTTTGCTGACCCGAATAAACTTCTGCCGTTTCATATGGAAGTGGTGGCGTATATCCAGACAGAAGACAATGAACCAGTTTATACGAAAATGTATCCATTTCCCATGGGAGCTGCTGAGTTCGTAAATAGGGAGATCAGCGATATGACCAAGAACGGTATTATTAGACCATCGAGCTCCCCCCATAATAATCCTATATGGGTTGCGGGAAAGAAGGGTACCGATATTTCAGGTTCGCCTAATAAAAGGTTAGTTATTGACTTTAGAAAATTAAATTCGAAAACTATACCCGACAAACACCCAATGCTGAGTATTTCCATGATACTTTCAAATATAGAAAAGGCAAGTTTTTTCACAACACTTGACTTTCAGTCTGGATATCACCAGATTAATCTCGCAGAAGTCAATAGAGAGACGACATCTTTTTCCGTAAACGGTGGAAAATATGAGTTTTGCCTGCCGCCTGCCATATGGTCTTAAACGCATCCAGCATCTTCCAAAGGGCCATAGATAAAATTGATAAAATCGTGATAAAATTGGACGTTTCTGCTACGTATACGTAGACGATGTTAGACGACGTTTGCACGATGCTAATATGAGAGTGTCAAGGGAAAAGTCTCAATTTTTTATGGCAAGTGTTGATTATCTTGGTTTTTTAGACCCAAAAGAGGGTATCAGAACAAGCTTGGAAAGGGTGAGGGCCATTAAAGAACTCAAAAAACCCGGTAACGTTTATGAGCCAAGGTCTTTCTTGGGACAGCAAAGAGTCGTTAACTTATGTTATCGAAACTAGTAACAAACCGGTCAACTGCTTCCAGAACCAGATAATTCTGGAAGAAAAAGTCACCCCCAAAGGCACCTTATTTCCTTAGCAGTAAGGAGAGTCTGATAGATCAGATAAAGGATTTTGTAACTCCTAACGTGGTAAATGCAATACACTGCGAGCTGGCGACTCTAACCTATATTCAGGATAAATTGGTGAGGCTATTTCCCGCTACCTGCAGATATTGGGTGAAAGACATTGCTAGGAAGGAAGAGAAAATGGAAATAATGGTCACACAGCATGACAGGGCTCATAGAGCTGCCCAAGAAAATGTTAAGCAAGTTTTACTCGACTATTATTTTCCAAAGATGGGTAAGATAGCATCCGAAATGGTTCTGAATTTTAGGGTTTGCGAGAAGGGAAAGTACGAAAGGCATCTAAAAAAACAAGAGCTCGGAGTGACTACATATTGATATTTTCTCAACGTTATTTCCTCACGGCAGTTGACAAGTTTTCTAAGTTCACGTTGGTGCAGCCCATTGCCTCGCGGACCATTGAAGATTTTATGTCTCCCATTTTGCAGTTGGTAAATGTTTTTCCTAGCACTACCCTACGAGACAAAACTACCCCACTATAGGTAGAGAACGTAGTTGAAGCTGATCTGGGGACCACGGCTCTTGTAAAGGGGAGGGTGGTTCACAAGGACAATATAAGATAGAGCTCTTGTATAGATCGACGCGAGACTAGCCAACGTTTCTATGAATTTAATTTAATTGCCCTAGCTTGATATAATAAGATAATAATAATAATAACCCTTTACTATAACATTTTTGTTTGTTTTGTTAGAGGCGATATTGAAGAGGTTTCTGCAAAGTTTAATGACCGTAAAGAGCCAAAT
This sequence comes from Drosophila pandora, assembly GCA_021223865.1. Classification (NCBI taxonomy): domain Eukaryota; kingdom Metazoa; phylum Arthropoda; class Insecta; order Diptera; family Drosophilidae; genus Drosophila; species Drosophila pandora. The sequence goes on from JAJJHT010010351.1 coordinate 90,571, forward strand.
TAATATCTTAAAATATGTAAACTTCTACACTTTGTTTTTAATTTAAGATTTAGGCAAATCAATAGTTTGTTGGTCCATGCAGCTAGCTAGTTTAGTACAGGAGCTTCCTTTCGCAATGGCCCATCGGTTGCATAATTAACCGAAAGGGCGCTGGCGAAACCTGCACACAATGCACACAAAAATGAGGGTTGGCCTATCAACAGGCCAGGATTGGCAACCGATTAGGAAGCTTCAGCCGAACTTCGAATACACGAGGGTTCAATATTTTTGTTTGCACACTGATATTTCTCAGTGTAGAATGACACCACTCGTTGACCGGAATGCATCAAGCTCTCAAGCTTGGACGATAAAACCTTGCTGGTCATAGATAACCTCCACACTTAAAAACGTCATTGAACCATTCTCTTGCTGACGCAGCGGAATCTAAGACGAGACTTCATTTCTGTGAAACAAGTCCTCGCGGATATGGAAGTAGCCGAGGCCGTCCGTATTTTAAAAGGAGGGAGTTAACAATAGTCAACCGGCTATTTTTTACTGACTTCTTAAAGTAAAGCCATTTTGAGGTATGCGTAGATGCTGCTCTGGCAAATTAGAGCATCATCGCTTCGAATCATACGATTGATAGTTTTTTGCCTAGGCTAGCGGTCTTACTTGCCGATAAGCTCCAACAGCACCCGAGCTGGAGTACAAAATATAATTGGTTTTTTTTGTTGGTAGCGAGGACCAAGGGTACAGTAGGATAGTTTTTTAGTTAGAGATAAGCAGTCAATCGAGACGCATTAAAATAATGAAGCATCCGACTATATTCTTTGTCTGACTTCTAATCCACATGGGATAAGTTTCGAGTGGGAAACTTCCAGACTATTGATCGAGGCTCCGTCGAGTCTCCTCAAGAGATTATACGCAGATTGCCGCTGGCCTTCGCCACAGCACGCGTGAATGGGGTGCAACCGGGATCCCGGTAGTCTGCATCTTTGGAAGGCTCGTCCACTACGCTGGAACCCGCAGGAATCTTAATTTATATTTCGATAAGAAACTTATCTTAACTTATTTCGCGCTAAGATAAATAATGTCCTCTCTTCCTTCTTTAAACTTCACAACGGAATTCCGCAAGGATCCCCGTTATCGGTTGTTCTGTTTATAATAGCCTTCGAACAAATTAATAACATCATAGCCAAGCATAAACAAGTTAAATTAATAATGTATGCAGATGACGCTATTATTATAAGAAAAATCAAAGACCTAGTACAATTAAATAACATACTAGATGCATACTCCATAACATACTAGAAATAACTATACTAGATGAAATTTATAATTGGGGGCTGGGTTCTGGTGCAACACTTTCCCCAAACAAATGTAAAATATGGCACATATGTGAAAAGCACAAATGTACACATCCTAGCTTAACCTTTATTACACTCGCAATTGAATGCGTTGATTATTTAAAAATACTAGGTGTATATTTTGATAAGAAACTTACTTATAAAAAGCAATTAATAGTTTTAAGAGACAGCCTTAAGAAATGGCTAAATGTAATTAAATACCTCGCATCGAAGCACTTTCTTATAAATATAAACTTTCACGTCACAAGGGCCCTAATACTTTCTAAAATTAAATACGGCCTGCCTATATTTTGGGTGGGCTGCATATCAGCATATAAGACTACTTAGACCTGGTTATCACACTGTTGTTAGACGTAGCATTAATGCATTTCCGACATCACCAATAAAATGCATCTTAGCTGAAGCCGGGATTCCGTCTATTGAAAACCCGGTATCCGACTCCACAGCAAAACTTATCTCAAAACTCTTTTGCTCCCCCAACAAACTCAAGCAAAGCGAATTGCCAAAAATTGTAAAGCAACACAGAAAATTTAGATGCATCTCCACCCTTCGGCGTTGCATTGCACTTGCCAAACATTTAAACATCCACCTGCCGCCCAACANTAAGAAATGGCTAAATGTAATTAAATACCTCGCATCGAAGCACTTTCTTATAAATATAAACTCCCTAATTCACGTCACAAGGGCCCTAATACTTTCTAAAATTAAATACGGCCTGCCTATATTTTGGGTGGGCTGCATATCAGCATATAAGACTACTTAGACCTGGCTATCACACTGTTGTTAGACGTAGCATTAATGCATTTCCGACATCACCAATAAAATGCATCTTAGCTGAAGCCGGGATTCCGTCTATTGAAAACCCGGTATCCGACTCCACAGCAAAACTTATCTCAAAACTCTTTTGCTCCCCCAACAAACTCAAGCAAAGCGAATTGCCAAAAATTGTAAAGCAACACAGAAAATTTAGATGCATCTCCACCCTTCGGCGTTGCATTGCACTTGCCAAACATTTAAACATCCACCTGCCGCCCAACAACCATAAACTTCCTTCACCACCTTGGCTAATACGGGACTCCGCCATTCAGACTGGACCTCAAAAACTTCCCAAGGATTTCACCCCTGGTGAGTCCTACCGCAGAATTTGCCGAAGAATCGAGCAAGCCGATATTTAAAAACCGAATGTGGCTATTCACCGATGGGTCAAAAAGCAAACACAGCACCACATTCGCATGTGTAGATAAGGATGAACACATCGTTGCTGCCGGCCAACTACCAGACTACTACTCAATATTCTCAGCAGAGGCAGTAGCAATACCTTTAGCTATAACCTACACCCAAAAGAGACGCGGAAGATTTGTGATATGCAGCGATAGTCTATCATCGCTAGAAGCAGTTCGAAATACTAAAAACAGAAATCTAATGATCTGTAACATCAGAGATTCATTAATACAGAGGTCCTCGAAGCTGGTGCTGTTCTGGGTGCCCAGTCACAAGGGTATAAAAGGCAACGAGCTCGCGGACGCTGCAGCTATGTTAACAGCAATATCTCCAACTATAACGGTTATCCCATCATACCAAAAGGATATAAGAAGAGCCCTTTACCTATATAACATTAGGATTTATGGGTGGGCATCCTTCCAACATGGGTACAAAAAAGTAAATCCCAACTTGGAGATGGTTCGGTACCCTGCAAAATGCATTTTCCGTATTAGACACTGCAAAGCCACACACTGCCACCTCCTCTCAGTTGAAGACCTAGGGCATAAAACTCTAGTTGTCCACGAAGTTGGCAGTGAGGTCCAGTCCACCACCCACTTATTAGACACCTCCCCAAGATTAGCAAGTATTAGGAAACGCCATTTCCCGAATTCCCATTATCCCATCTCGAAATATCCATTCCCAATATTAATAAAATCTATAAATTTTTCAAAGAATGCAACTACTTTCAAATTTAAAAAGGGAAAATTTGGCCTTGCTGAAGGCCTTGTTGCTAGTGCTCGCCGCGATAATTAGCTTTAATATTATTTTGTATTATTGTTGATTTTGTAAATAAAATAATAAACTGATTTTACAAATTTAATTTTCTTATAGCTATGGCTTTTATCGCTGACAGCGACGCTTGCAGCATAGATGGACTTTGGTTGTCTAGGGTGTATGCAGATACATTTAGTGTATTTGCAGATACACTTCTTGTATATATCGGATCGTATATAGTTATGCAATTTTCACTATCAAATAAATTTTCTAATAAAAATGTGTAAAACAGCCGATCGTTCAGTTATATGGCAGCTAGGGTTGGCCGACTTTAGCCATACCTTCACATCCACAAGTGCATTCCACCGGACCCAATTCTGCGCTGTTCTTTTTGCCAAGTCTCAGGTGATGTTATTGTCAGAGAGTTCGCGTAATGTTGATCGGCGCCAGGTTATCTTGGGGCGTCCCACTCTTCTGCTTCCTTGCGGATTCCACTCCAGGGCCATCCCAACTATGCTGTCTCGACCTTTCCTTAGTTCGTGACCAATCCATTTCCATTTCTTTTTCTTTATCTGCTGCTGTATTGGTGCTTCGTTTGTGCAGCGCCACAGATCATTATTGGTTATTCTATTTGGCCAGAATATACCACATATGATCCTATGGCAGTTATTGACGAAGGCTTGCAGCTTCACTATCATTTTTTGCGATGTCAGCCAGGTTTCCTATCCGTACAGCAGTACGGATTTGATGCACCCATTGAAGATTCTCAGCTTTGTTTTTTTGCTGATCTGCTGGTTTCTCCATATGCGTTGCAGTCTTCCGGAAACAGATCTGGCTTTGCTTAGACGGTTCTCCATGTCTTTTTTCACTCCACCGTTTGCGGATATAACGGTGCCTAGGTATACAAAGCTGTCGACACATTCGACACTTTTTCCGCATATGGTGATCCTGTTTTGGTGGGAGTGGAGGATCCGCACCGCTTTAGTTTTTGATGCATTAATGGAGAGTCCAGCTGCTTTGGCCCGAGTTTCGAGGTCCCTGCATTTGGCTTGGATCTCGGTGAATCTATGAGCTAAGAGGCAGATGTCGTCCGCGTAGTCCAGATCCTCTAGGTGTCTGGTGAGGCGCCATGTTATGCCGCGGAACTGCACACTCCACTCATAATCTCATCGATCACCAGGTTGAACAACAACGGTGACAAAGGGCATCCTTGCTTGACGGCAGTGTTTGTCTGGAAGGGCCAACTGATTTTCCATCTGCGGATTTGGGCATCATCATCGACAAGGAGTGTTCCGTTGACATCTCGTACTGGATGGTTCTGCTTTTGGTAGCTTCCAGATAGCTTACCAATTGTCGGGTATAGTGAGCGCATGTTGTTGGCGTTGGCGGCGCTCTCTGCATTTTCTGTAAGTCTATCTATCAGTGTTCTCTTGACTGATTTCTTCACTAGCTTGCAGAGTTTCTTGTATTCATCACGGGCTCTGCAGTCGTGATTCGCTTTCGACTTGAGGGAATTTTCTATTACTGATAAGTTCCCATGTGCGTGACGAGATCCAGTCTGTGCTCCTGCGTGGGGGGGGTGATTGTTTTCTGATCTTGTGTTTGTTTCTGTAATCGTTATTTTTTCGGTCGATCCGGTGATTAGCCGAGTGCAACCTATCTCAGAAGTGGGGCTGCCACCTAACGACATCTGGGAATGCCGGTTTTTCGGGTTTCATACACATAATTATAAATAGAAAAAATCCAAAGAGAACTTTTACTATTTACATCATATGCGCGAGCGCCGAGAAACTTTCAGGGCCATGCACTTGACATGAGTGGGGCTCGAACCCACGACCTCACGCTTAGCGAGCTAGTACACTAACCACTAGGCTATGAGGCCCCAGTAACCCTTAGGTTAGGTTAGGTTAGGGCGGTGATGCAAGGGGGACATAGAATACCCCCTCGCTTCCACTTGAGCCGCTAGGGCTCCTTGTGCAGCCGCTGGAGCAAGGGTTTCACCGTGATGCCACCCCCTCATTTGGGGAAATCATTTTAGGGGACTGCAAGCCTGGCCGCGTGTTCGCCTAAAAGCCAGTGCCCAGTGATTGTCCCAATCGCTAGGCTGCATTCCGGTCTGGTGAGAGCAATAAGTCTCGCCGATCTTTTCTGAGAGCGTGTCGGCCAGATCAGACGTGATGTTCTACAGGTCTGGAGATTACTCCATTTCCTATTGGCTGCCAGGTCGAAAAACTCCCTGCACTTTAGCCTGCAAGTAGCCAAGGGTATGCCTATAAGTTCTTTCTCCGGTAGGAGAGGGTTGGTAGTCCCTGCCCTAGCTAGTTCATCTGCAGCACAGTTTCCCTCGTGGTCCCTGTGACCGGGAACCCAGATGAGGTAGATGTCCTGGAGTTGAATGAGAATCCGTCAAGTGCCTTGAGCGCTGCTTGACTATCTGAGAAGATACATATTGTACCCCGATTGCCCCTTAGAGCTGGGGATTCAAGTGCTTCCTTAATGGCTACTACTTCAGCCTGGAACACACTGCGTGGTCAGGGAGTCTGAAGGACTCCTTTAGGCTCAGATGCTCGCAAAAGTAACCGCCTCCCACCTGGCCGTTAAGTTTAGATCCATCTGTATAGATATGAATGGAGCCCTCCGGTCCCGGTATCCGGGCATCCCATTCCTCCCTCGAGGGGATTAAGACTTTGTAGTTAGTGGTGGGTTGGTCGACGGGCACACAGTAATCCGTACCCCCCTCAGGCATGAAATGTTGTAGGTCCAGTCTGGTATGACCGAAACTATTTTTGCTCCATAGGTTTGCCTCCCGCAGTCTTATTGCTGCCAGAGTGGCTGTCTTTACCCCCATCAGTTCAACTGGTAGTAGGTCAAGTATAGTGTCTAGGGCATCACTAGGCGTAGTGCGTAGACTGCCTGTTATACTGACTTCCGCCATGCGCTGCGTCTTCCATGTGGAGTTGTCCAGGGCGGGCCACCAGACAACAACACCATAGAATAGAATTGGTCTGATGATCGCTGTATATAACCATCTGACCATCTTCGGGGACATTCCCCGTTTCAGGCCTACCGCCTTGCGGCAGGTATAGAGTGCTATTGCCGTTTTCTTAGTCCTATCAGCGGTGTTCAGCTTCCAGTCCAGTTTCCTGTCTAGTGTGATACCTAGGTACTTCGCACTATCACTAAGAACTAGTGTTTCTCCTAGGAGCTTCGGAAGTCTTAGGTTAGGTATTTTGTACTTCCTGGTGAACAGCACGAGCTCTGTCTTGGACGAATTGACTCCCAGCCCCATCTTTTGCGCCCAGGCCGACAGAACTTCGAGCTTCCCTGTCATTAGGTCGCATAGCGTCTGTGGGAATTTCCCCACGAAGGCAATAGCAACATCGTCCGCGTACGCAATGATCTTACATCCGCCACCCTCTAAGGAACGTAGTAGGCTGTTAACCGCCACGTTTCAGAGTAGTGGTGAGAGTACACCTCCTTGTGGGGTGCCCCTCTTGACGTATCTTCGAATAGTCGAACCTCCAAGTGTAGCCTCGACACTCCTGTTAACCAGGATCTGCCGTATTAGGTGAGTTGATCGATTGTCTATTCCAAGTCCCGTCAGTGCGTCGATTATTGAGCACGGTAAGATGTTGTTGAAGGCCCCTTCTATGTCTAGAAAAGCCACAAGTGCGTATTCCTTGAAGTTAATCGCTCGTTCGGCGATCATAGTGATCTCGTGCAGGGCTGTTTCTGTTGATCGGCCCCTTTTGTAAGCATGCTGAGAGCATGAGATGTCATTTGGGTTAATGTTAAGTTGTAGATGGAGACTTAAGAGTCTTTCCATAGTCTTAAGGAGAAAGGAAGACAGACTTATAGGTCTGAAGTCCTTGGGGGTGCAGTGGGATGGTTTCCCCGCCTTGGGTATGAATACAACCTTCGTGCACAGCCATGCCTTTGGTATCATACCAGTAGTGAAGACTGTGCTGAAGATTTTCTTAATCCATTTCCTTAGGTTAATACCGGCTCTGGATAACTGAGCTGGTAGAATACCGTCCGGTCCCGGAGATTTGAAGGGTTTAAAACTGTCTATTGCCCATTTAAGATTTCTGTGAGTAAGTAGGTAGTTGAGCGAGCCTTGGTGACCCTGGCTACGCATCACCTGGGTTGTTCCTTCCGATGACCAACCCGGGAAGTGTGCGTTGATAAGGGTCTCCAGGGTTTCCAGGCTTGAGGTTGTCCAGCACCCCTCCGTGTTCTTAATGTAACCTGCGATGGGGGCTGTAGTAGAGAGAATCTTTCGTAGGCGGGCGGCCTCTGATGTCTCCTGAATGTTGGTGCAGAAATTGGCCCAGGCAACCCTCTTTGCCTTGCGCAATTCTTTGTTATATTGCCTAAGTTCAGCTTTATAGGTTTTCCACGCCTCGTCTGTGTTGGTACGGTGCGCGTGGTTAAAGGCCCTACGTGTATTTTTTTTGTAGGCGGCTAAAGACGAGGTCCACCTCGGAGGCTTCTTCGATCTGTTGCTACCTATTCTTTTCTTGGTCCTGGCCTTGTTGTAAGCTTTTGCACTAGTCGCAGTAAGCTTATCTACCATGGCGTTGAGCCCCTCATAGGTCTCGATGGTCTCTGAAGGCGGTTCGCCTAAGGATCTATCTAGTATATTTTTATGGAGCTCTCAGTTTGCCTTTCTAGGATTTCGTACTGCTTGCTTGGTGAAGTTTTCAAAATTTACTACTATCTCAATATAGCGATGGTCTGAAAATGAGTGTTTGTCAAGGACTCTCCAGCTGGTGATTGCATCAGCCAGGGAGTGCGAGAATAATGTGACATCAAGAACCTCCCTTCTGTTCTTGACGACGAAGGTGGGTTCTATACCTCTGTTACCCACTAGAAGCTTAGAGCTGAGGATAAAATCGAAGATTGACTCACCCCTCTCGTTTGTGTCAGTGCTTCCCCACTGATTGTGATGAGCGTTGGCATCGCATCCTATTATTAGGTCGATGTCCTTCCATTCGCTGTCTTACACAAGCCACCTGAGTAGCGAATGGGGTGGAGGTCCTAGGTGGTCATGACCCATATATGCCGAGCATATTCTTAGATGGCCGTTTGGGCCCTCTATCGATGCGGCTACATGATCTTCGTTGCTGAAATTTGGTAGCAAGAAGGTATCAAGACTTTTCTTGTTTTACCTGTTACATCGGCTGTGTACAGCCCCCAGCCCCCCAGACCGAGAATCCTGTCTCCGTGGATCCAGGGTTCTTGGATGTGGGCCACATCAGCTCCACTCTCTGCAAGATGGAGCAGGAGGGCGGCGGAAGCCACCTTACTGTGATGGAGGTTTATCTGCAGGAATGTCAGGGACATCCTTTAGATTCTCCACCACTGTAACCTCCGCCTCGGTGTCGGAGCCCAGCAATGAGTCCTCCTCCATGCCGACGCCACCAAGAGCCCTCGCCAGGTCACTCTCCTCTGAGATGTACCCTTCCAGAATGTCCTCCTCCACATCTGACATTCCTTCTGGGCGGACCTCTTCGGTCGGTTCCCCCGAGTCTAGCTCTTGTGCGTCCATCTCCAAGTCGATGCCTCCAGGCTTACTCTTCGCATCCGACTTGTAGATCCTCACAGCAACGTGCTCGAACCCGTATTTGATACGGCTACCGGCACCCTCCAGGATCTTCGCATCTTCACATTTAGAGTGAGGACAACCTGCCTTCTCAGTCCCACTGCTTCCTCCACCTTGGCGACTCTCCAGTCCGCCGTAGGGAGTGTGGGATTGCACATTTTGAGCATGGCCAGATTGGTGGCAGGGTCCGCCGGCTTCTCTGTCAGCCATACGCGGGCCCTCGGTTTGCTGGGGATCTTGTCCCAGTCCACCGCCTCCAGTCTGGCTCCTGGGTAAACCTCCCCAAGCGACGCAATCATTCGCTTGTAGAGGCTTACAGACCGCGCATCTTGGCACGCTATCACCTTGATGCTACCCTGGTACCACCCTGCGTCTTCGCAGTCCGGTGGAGGTCCTCCGCTCTTGAGCATCTCCTCCATGAAGCGCCCATGCAGCTCATTCACTACCTTACGCCAAAGCTCCTTGGGGATCAGGCCATCATTGGAGCCATTATCAACAACCCCAATGATGGTCCTGCCCTTGGTAACTTCGGCGAAGGATCTGTTACTTTGCTGTGTCTGCACCTTCTTCTTCTTAGCTAGGGGCGCTCCACCGTCGGTCGACCTCTGCCTTTTCGCACTCTGTGCACTCTCCTTGGCAGAGTCGCCTACTCCTGTCGGCTTCTTTGGGTCCAATCTGGCCCCCGCTCTTGCTGGCTGAAAGTCAGGAAGGATTTCCCTCGCCCACTTTATTATTTTAGCCTGATCGGGATTGGACTCCGCCAATGGGTCTGCCCTCATCAGGATGAAGGCCGCTCTCCTCCTATCTTTATAGGAGCCCTTCCGCTGCAGGGGGCCAGTAGTCGTCGGACCGGGGTCTTCCTTAGGGGTGCCGCCTGTGCGAGAGGAGCTCGATTCAGGGATCTTACCCCCCACACCGTTCGGTGGTCCCATAGTGGGCCCCGTTTTGAGGGTCGGTGCCTTGGCATCTACCCCTACATCGGCGCCGCTCGCCTCCGGATGTTGTCCCTCAGTGGGGAGCTTCACCATCTCTTTGGCCTCTATCTGCCTTGGGGATTGACGGATCTGAGATCCCATTTTCGGACTTTCTTAGGGAGTTCCGTTCTCCACTGTTTGTTTTTCTTTTAATATTATTGTCATTCATTTTTGGACCCACGAGTAGGCGGGAAGGGGTTCGTCCATCATGACATAGCCCGCTTGTTATGATAAGCCTGGTTAAAACTGAGGGGTCGGCCGGTCCCCCAGAGTCCGCATATTAACGTCCGTGCATCCCCCGGACATGCATCCCTCGGCATATGCTTTTCCACCTTGGATTGGGGTGATTTGAGGAAGGGAGTTTTCTTCTCCCCGCCCGGCTACAATTCGCCAGCATCGTCGGCAGAGACATGACCTTACCGGGACCTGTTACCAGCCGCCCTCACGTGGAGAGTATAGTCGCACTACCATCGGTGTACACAGTTACGGCACATGAGCTCATGCGTTTCTCCCCCTGTTGTACCCGATTGGCTGACGGAGTAACCCTTCAAGCCCTAAAACCTAAAGCCTCATCACAGTCTGAAGTGGAGTCTCATGGATTTTATGACGCCAGCATCGAGGAGTATGGTGCTTGCATTTATGTCGTATCCAAGGGCTCAGGGTTTGAGAGTTATTTACTCTGCTCAAAGTCGCACCTCTAAAAACTATTATGTAGCCAAAACTGGAGTTATCTGTAGCAGAGTTGCTGGCACGGCTTATATCAAAAGAAGCTCAGTTGAAGGTCTTCGCTGGGAAGTATTTCTGGTGGTGCGATTCGAGAGGATTCGAGAGGAACCTGCTCGCTTTCTGTTTGGTTTTTACAGTCCAGGAGTAACGACTTTGAAACCGGCAAGCATCCTGTCGCGTGGTGCTCTTCCATGGGGATGATTAATGAGAGATCTCATGGTCCTGCGCTCCTGCTTAGATTTCAAGATCAGTGGCTAGCAGCGGTTCCATCTGAAACACCCACTCTGCGGGAAAAGTTCTATTGGGTAGAATCCAGCTCCAGGCGCTGGGACGTATGAACAGCGTATAACAGCGGAGTTAAAGGAGACGCGACGCCAAACCTCTGGTCTGCCATAGATCTTGCGGAGCGTAGGCACGCAGTGGCTAGTGGCGAATGCAACCGGGGGCGTGTCCTGTGGGGTAGGTAGGCCCACCCCGCCTCCGGAGCGGTGATCGGGGATTGACAGGAGGACGAGCGGTCGGTTGGCTGAGCAAAGCAGCCGGTGAGATTCACCCTTTTTGTAACTTTATTGAAATAAAGGGGATATTCATAAAAAGAAGCACCCTGCGTTATTTCTGGGCTGGGGTCGGCGAGACGAAGAACGACGAAGTGATGGCGATTCGAGGATTTGAGGAGAAATACGCACCACAAGTTGACCCCGCGTTACCTAACTACTCCGAGTGTTGCTCCCGTGAAACGGACCACGAGTTGATCCCGCGGCACACCAGCTCCTGTGAAACGAACCAAAAGTAGACCCCGCGTCACCTAACTTCTCCGAGTGTTGCTCCCGTGAAACGGACCACCAGCAGACCCCGCGTTACCTAACCTACTTTGAGTGTCGCTCCCGTGAAACGGACCGCCAGTAGGGCTGGCCGATAAGGAATCAGCCGAACCACCATACCACCGGTACTTGAGGAAAACCAGCCCAGGACTTCAAGCACCCCACATCAACTCCAGTCTGATCACAGCAACCGTCTGGTCAACCCGAGCAGTCCCTTCCAGAATTCAGGTAAATTTAGTCAGACTATTTACGTTCTTTGACTACGACTCCGGGACCTACCGTTACTCCCGCGAGTTCAAGTTTGACGTAGTTGCCGCATAATGCTCTACGGACGAACATATTTATTTATCATTTATTTATATGAAAACTTCCCCAACCGTATATTTCAATGATTATTATTTATTATCAAGATTATTTAAGTTGTTTTTAATGGATCCATCTGGGTATAAAAAGACCTAACAAATCAAAGGATGACCAATAGTTTAGTTGTTGCCCGAGATTGTGCATCTCTAGCGTTAAATTTTATCCGTAAGGTTTTGAAAAATGAGTAAAAGAAAACGCGAGCTCGCCTGCGTAAACAATCCAAACGGTTTTTCCAATGTGTGCGGTGAACATATAGACCGTAAAAATGTACGATCATTTACTAATGACTTACGACAAAAGTACTTTCATTACTTCAAACTACCGTCTCCAACGAACTACCGAACTGAGCGGACGTGCTTTGCTCGAGCTCCGGGAAAACTGCAACACAAAAAAAAAATATCTGGGGTAACCCCATATAAGCGAAAAGACGCTTTACCACAATTTACTAAAAGCAATAGACAAGCTCTTTCCAACAGTTGTGATATGCTAAAATAAAAAAACTAGTGCATTGTTTTAAATAAATAAGTGCCACGCAATGAGCTCATTGAGCAACGATCAAAAGAATGAGAATGAGAACGTAGAAGCTCAGTGAACCAAAGAAATGGCTTCTACTCTTACTTTTCAACCCGCGATATCGAAATGGAAAAATCGGCGAATAAGAGCAAGCCGGCTCTACTGACAGCTGAATGCCATAGGGCACGGTCTGGCTCACCCGTTCTGCTTACTTCGACTCCCGCGTCATGAAGTTCGCAGTGTAAAACCCCCCCTCCAATGGCGGAACCGAATTTCGCACCAACAACAAGCAGTGCTGCAACTTCTGCAACCACAGCGACATCCACTGCAACTCAAAATACCGGGACATCAACGATGACAGCGAGTACAAAAACAACAACTTCGGAAAGGGCCAAAAAGGCCCCGGCCATACAGACTGGACTGGATCGCCACATCCAATTTAAGCGCAAGCTCAGCCCGCAGAGTAATCCGGCAGGCAATAAAATAAAAAATAACCGCGTCCAGAAGATCGACGAAGAACCAGGAAGATCCAGTAGTAACAGATTTGCCCTACTGGCGGAGGTTAGAGAAAACCAACCCGCGCCAGACACAGCAAAAAAACCCAAGCCCCTCCAATCTATGTATATCAGGGAGAAAAACTCGAGTCCCCTGGTCAACCGAATTTGCGGCGTTGATCGGGAACGGTGACAACTTTCATGTTGTCCCGCTTATCAAATATAACATTCACGAAACAAAGGTGCAAATTTACACGTACCAGCTGAAAAACAGCAAGGGCATACAAGTGGTAGTAAAGGGAATCAAACCCGATGTTACCGCCGCGGAAATAAAAACCGCCCTTAAAAAAGGCTTCGCCGCCAAGAACGTGATTAACATTCTAAATAAAAATAAAAAGCCACAACCACTCTTCAAGGTCGAGCTCGAACCAGAAAACAGGTCGCTTAAGAAAAACGAAGTCCACCCAATCTACAAGCTGCAATATCTTTTGCATCGGAGAATCACAGTTAAAGAGCCACATAAACGCAACGGTCCAGGGCAATGCACTAACTGCCAAGAGTATGGACACACTAGGTCATACTGCACACTTCGGGCTGTCTGTGTAGTCTGTGGGGATGCCCACAACTGGCTCACCCGCTTACAAACAAGGGCAGTACCGTGAAGAAATGTAGAAACTGCGAAGGCAACCATACGGCAAACTATAGAGGATGTATGGTGTACAAGGAGTTGAAGAGTCGCATGCGTCAAGCGACCGCAACGCGCAACCAAAATCCACAGAATGTGTACATTGCATCAAAAGCTACGCCAGACGTCTTCTTCGCCAATACGTCTTCTTTGCCAAAGCTGCGAGGTCCTCATTCGGTCCCCTAAACACCACCAACGGCTTCTCCTATGCCAATGCTCTACGATCTGGAATGAAAAATCCAAATCAGCCTAACTCACACAGCGCTCAAAAGGCCGCAGAACAGCCACATAGCAAAACGGAAACTATGATGCTTACCCCCAACAAAGTATGATGGAGCTTATGTCATTTATGAAAACGACCATGCAAACACTTGTTCAAAACCAGAACATGGTAATACAGCTGCTCGTTGTACAACAGTCTAAATAAGCTAAGCAGACTACGAATATCAATGTGGAACGCCAATGGTGTCTCACGGCATAAACTAGAATTGTCACGATTCTTGATCGATAACCATTTTGACGTTTCGCTACTGGTGAAGACGCATCTTACAAGCAAATACAATAAGAGGCTATACAATCTACCGCACAGATCATCCAGATGGGAAAGCCCACAGTGGAACTGGAGTTTTAATCAGAGAACGTTTAAAACACCATTTTCACAAAAGGTTTGAAACAAACTTCTTGCAGGCCACATCGATACAAATTCAGTCAAAAAACAGAAGCCTTTCAATCGCTGCCTTTTAATGCCCTCCTCGTTTCTCAATCCCGGAAGAACAATTGGGGATCGTTTTATAGCCGCAGGAGACTACAACGCCAAACACACGCACTGGGGATCACGCCTAGTGACTCCCAGAGGATAGAAATTGTACAATGCAATTATAAATGTGTCGGAGAGGAGGTAATTCAGTCTCTCGTTAGACATTAGACTTTAAGGTGTGACCATTGGTCGTGCTGGAATATATCAGTACTGGTATGATGAGGACTTAGTTTGCGAACTAAGGCCGTGTTTGCTTCGTTGTGTTGCTAGATCTGGTCCTTCTGTTTATACCCTTGCAGAGGGTATTATAATGTTGGTCAAAAGTGTGCAACGCAGTGAAGGAGACATCTCCGACCCTATAAAGTATATATATTCTTGATCAGGATCACCTCCTGAGTCGATATAAGCATGTCCGTCTGTCCGTCGGTCCGTTTGTCCGTCTGTCTGTCGGTTTCTACGCAAACTAGTCTCTCAGTTTTAAAGCTATCGAGTTGAAACTTTGCACACATCCTTCTTTTCCTTGCAGGTAGTACATAAGTCGGAACGGCCGGGATCGGTCGACTATATCCTATAGCTGCCATATAACTGATTGATCGGAAATGCCATAACTTGGTGTTTTTGGGTTGGGAGGGTTGGTACTTTCCACACATGTTATGTTTGACCAAAATATCTTATGTACAAAATTTCATAAGGATCGGCCGACTATATCCTATAGCTGTCATACAACGATCGGAATTGGCATAACTTTGGTGTTTTTTAAGTTAGAAAGATGGGACTTGGTACAGATTCTATTTTGGACAAAATAATCTGATTTGCCAAATTTCATAAGGATCGGCCGACTATATACGATCTGCTACATATCCAATAATATAAGATGCGTGGCGCCACCTAGCGGACTGTGACTCAACTGCAAGGGTATATAAGCTTCGGCTCCGCCCGAAGTTAGCTTTCCTTTCTTGTTTTTTCATCTCTTCTTCGTACTGAGCTTAGCGTGTGGAGTTAACTGCTTACTTTATTTGATAAAATTATGAGCAACAAAGGCAACGAGGACTCACTGCTTCAGTCAGAACATGACATGGAACACCACCAGGGGAACGAACAAACAAATCCCGAGAACCCGCGAGGAGAAAGCTTAACTTATCCGACATCAGAAGTGGGATACGGCCCAAACCAAACTACTTCTAGAGACGTATTCGCGCTGTTAGAACAACAAAACCGGAACTTTCTGGAACTGGTTAAGAGGCTACAGATGCCGGCGAGTGAGTTGCAACCGACTATTGAGATTTGCCTGCCGAAATATAATCCGGACGTTGCTGGTGTGGATGCCACGCAGTGATGCGCTACGGTCAACATCATCTTACGAGAAAAACCATTAAGTGACAGCGCTCTTATATTAGCGTTAAGTAAAGCTTTGGAAGGCACAGCGGCGCAATGGTTATCTCAAATATGTTACCCGGGAATAACTTGGAAACAGTTCCGGCAATTGTTTGAGAAGCGATACGAGACTTCAGAGACGCCGGCCGCCGTCATTTTAAATCTTCTTAATAGTTGTCCAAGCAATGGCGAAAGTCTGCCTGTTTTTGCCAGTCGCAGTGTGACGTCACTGTGCACAAAACTGCGCAATTTGAATTCAGAACAAATTTCCATCGCGTTGGTTCTTGGGCACATGGCTAATTTCGACCGGCGTTTGCAGCGAATGATACACACAACGCATGTTAGCAATCGACGAGAACTGCAAGCGGAGTTGCAAGTATTCTCAGCGCTAAGAGAGCGCCCTAATGCAACGAACTGGGAACCAGAGACGAAGCGAGCTAAAACTGCGGAAATCAAATGCTACCAATGTGGAAAACTAGGCCACAAAAAGCAAGACTGTAGACCCGGATCCCAGGTTTCGACAACTGGAAAGGAGTGGCGGTCAGCGCAGCCACGTCATGAAACAGATGTCAGGAGCCGGGCCATAGCCACTAATTATCAAAAAAAAGTACACTGGATTGGGAGTCAGAACAGAAAAAAAAGTGGAGCCTTAATCGAGTATGCTGGTCAATGGTGAGAGATTTCCATTAACATTTGATTCGGAAGCTGAGTGCTCATCAATTAAGGAAAGCGTTTTTAATAAGTTAGCTGGTAAGAGAATACATAGCGTTATTTCTTTAAAGGGGATAGGTAATGCCAATACCTACAGTACCTCACAAGTTGAATCAAACATCATGATTGATGGCAACTCCTTGGTTTTTTTTTTTCATATAGTACCAGACGAATGTATGAATTTATGAATTTTAATAATATTAAAACGGAAAAGGTCGAAAATGAAAAAGAAATTTTAATATCTTTGCTAAAGCAACATTTCCTATCTTTTATCGAAGGCACTCCACAAACACGTGTGAATACCGGGGAAAATGCATATTCGTTTGATGGACTAAGACTGTGCAAAGGCGACCATACAGGTTTAGTCCAAGGGAACGGGAGTTAGTACGTGATAAAATTAAAGAATTGGTCGAATATAAAATTATCAGGCCTAGTAACTCACCATTTGCGAGTCCTCATTATTAAGAAAGAAGAAAAACGGCTCAGCAAGACTTTGCGTTGATCATAGAGAATTAAATAAGAATACCGTAGCTGATAAGTTTCCATTACCGCTAATATCAGATCAAATAGCGAGACTTAGGGGAGCTAAATATTTCACTTCTCTTGACAGGGCTAGCGGATATTAACAGATTTCAATGCACCCTGAATCAATAGAATATACAGCTTTTGTTACCCCAGATGGGCTGTACCAATTTCTTGCGATGCCTTTTAGGTTAAAAAACGCATCTTTAAAGAGCTGTATTAAAGGCACGTTTGTAATTGTTTATATGGATGACATATTAATTATTTCAGAAACGAGGGAAGAAGCGTATGAAAGTTTGAAACTTGTAAGGCTAAAGTAATAAGGTTCTGTGTGGGGGACTTTGTGCTGCTTAAAAACAGCGAGAGACAGCAAACTAAATTAGATCCTAAGTCAGAGGACCCTTTTTAGTGGTCGAGGTATTGGACGGAGACCGATACGTTTTAAAGTCTACACAGAACAATAGGCGTTACAAGTACCCACACGAAAGTTTGCGAAAGTTACCGGTAGTGCAAATTCCAGAAAAGCTTGATGTAAATTACAAAGAACAATATCTGTTGGAAAAGTCTGTTGAAAAAAAAAGTGTTCGTGAAGCCATGTGATTGGCGATGGACGAGAGTTGCTTTAGAAATATGTTTAATGAATTCGTGAAGCCATGTGTTGGACGATGGACGAAAGATGTGTTTGATGAATTCGTGAAGCCAAGTGTTGGGCGATGGACGAATGATATGTTTGATGAATTCGTGAAGCCAAGTGTTGGGCGATGGACGAAAAATTTGTTTGATGAATTCGTGAAGCCAACTGTTGGGCGATGGACGAGTAATGAGATTAATGAATTTGTGAAGCCGTGTTCTTGGGCGATGGACAATTTAATTTGTTTGAAAATGTGTGAAGCCAATGTATTTGGCGAAGAATTTATTTGGCGAAGAATTGGCTTGTAAAAGTTTAGTTATGTATTTTGGATTACGAAGTAACGATTTTAACTGATTAATTTATAATTTGAAAACGTTTTATTGATCTTTTGTATGGAATTGTTTTATTAGAGAATATAAGAGATATGTTAAAATATGAATGTTAATGAACATTATATGAAGTTAAGATTATGTGGTTCAGTTCTTTGAAAGCATTTAAAAAAATTATAAAGTGGAATGAAATTCAGATATTGATTATAGACACGAGGACGTGTATATGTCAGGATGGCCGTGTTGGAGAGGAGGTAATTCAGTCTCTCGTTAGACATTAGACTACCATTAGTGTGACCATTTGTCGTGCTGGAATATATCAGTCCTGGTATGATGAGGACTTAGTTTGCGAACTAAGACCGTGTGTGGCTTCGTTGTGTTGCTAGATCTGGTCAATCTTTGTTTTTCATCTCTTCTTCGTACTGAGCTTAGCGTGTGGAGTTAACTGCTAACTTTATTTGATAAAATGATGAGCAACAAAGGCAACGAGGACTCGCTGCGAGGAGAAGGCTTAACTTATCCGACAAATGTGAGACATAAATTGGACTATTTTTCCCCTGGAAGTCCCACATACTGGCCAACCGACCCACGCAAGCTCCCAGACCTTATTGATTTTGCAGTGACCACTCGCCTGTGCTTTTAACGCTTCTTCAAAGCCCAGAAATAACTGAAACTTTTCGGGATGCTGGGCTCGCAGCGACAAAGACCGAGCTGAAACATTCGCTACACATCTCGAAAGTGTCTTTCAGCCAAACCCTGCCTCAAATTCATTCCTTCTGCCAGTCATTCAGCCAGAGGCTACCCCACAGTCAACTGCCCTTTCATTCCGGCCGAACGAAATCGAAAAAGTCATAAGAGGACTAAAACCAAAAAAGGCTCCCGGTGGTGATTTACTGACGCCAAAGATGCTGACTTGCAAAATGCACTATAGAGGTCGTCTGCAAACTATTTAATGGTATCGTTAATCTTGGCTATTTCCCAAAAAAGTGGAATTATACCGAATTATAATGATACCGAAGCTTGGAAAAGACCACACAACACCGTCATCGTACAGACCAATAAGCCTTTTATCTTGTTTGTCTAAATTGTTTGAAAAATGCCTGCTAACTCGAATACTGCCATATCTGGAAGCTTGCAAAATTATCCCGGCACACCAATTTGGCTTCCGAAGAAACCACGGAACCATCGAGCAAGCGAACAGATTAACATCCGAAATACGCTCAGCCTTCGAACAGCGACAATACTGTAGCGCTATTTTTCTCAACGAATCTCAAGCTTTTGACCGACTTTGGCTTAATGGACTCACGCACAAAATTAAAACGTATTTGCCAACATACACCCAAAGCTACTGGAATCATACCTCTACAATAGGGTATTCTCAGTGAGATGCAACGGAGCTACTTCGGGCGACTGCAACATCGTAGCTGGAGTTCCACAAGGAAGCACACTCGGCCCGTGTCTATATTTTTTGTATACTGCGGATATTCCTACAAACGCACAACTAACAACGTCATCGTTTGCCGACGATACCGCTATCCTTAGTCGCTCCAGATGCCCAACGCAAGCTACAAACCAACTGGCTAATCATCTTATAGTAGTGGAAAGGTGGCTGTCCGATAGGCACATTATAAGAAACGAATAAAAGTGTAAACATGTAACGTTTACTTTTAATAGACAAACATGCCCTCCGCTTTTAATAAACAGTATGCAGATCCCTCAAGCTAACGAAGTAACGTACCTTGGCGTCCACCTTGATAGACAACTAACCTGGCGTAAGCACATCGAATGCAAGAAGGTGCACCTAAAACTGAATGCCAGCAGCCTCCACTGGATCATAAACTCTCGATCGCCACAGTGCCTGGACTATAAGCTACTAATCTACAATTCAGTCCTAACGCCAATCTGGACGTATGGCTCCCAGCTGTAGAAGAACGCGAGCAGCAGCAACATAGACATCATACAGCGCGCACAATCAAAAACCTTGAAAGCTATCACTGAGGCACCTTGGTATATTCGCAATGAAAACATCCACCGGGATCTAAGCATCCTCGCAGTGAAAGACGAAATTCAGAAGCAACAAGAGTCCTACAAAAGAAAAATTGTCTTCGCACCCAAATCGCCTTGCTCAGGGATTGACTCGGGTTTCTAGCAGATCCCGCCTGCGACGCAACGACCTTCCAACCCAGCAATCGAATTTTAGGGCTGTTCCTTAAGTTAAAAAAATAAGATTTGATACACCTCTTGTTAGTCTCCCATAGAGAAAATGCAAGAAAGAAAAGCAACGTATTATAAAAAAAAAAATTACTTCAAAATTGAGACGAATCTTAATGATCCGTGGACCCCACAGAGTGTATGTGCCACATTCCAATCATGCCAATGAAAGTACTTTTGTCGTAAGTCATTAGTAAATAATCGTACATTTTTACGGTCTATATGTTCACCGCACACATTGGAAAAACCGTTTGGATTGTTTACGCAGGCGAGCTCGCGTTTTCTTTTACTCATTTTTCAAAACCTTACGGATAAAATTTAACGCTAGAGATGCACAATCTCGGGCAACAACTAAACTATTGGTCATCCTTTGATTTGTTAGGTCTTTTTATACCCAGATGGATCCATTAAAAACAACTTAAATAATCTTGATAATAAATAATAATCATTGAAATATACGGTTGGGGAAGTTTTCATATAAATAAATGATAAATAAATATGTTCGTCCGTAGAGCATTATGCGACAACTACGTCAAACTTGAACTCGCGGGAGTAACGGTAGGTCCCGGAGTCGTAGTCAAAGAACGTAAATAGTCTGACTAAATTTACCTGAATTCTGGAAGGGACTGCTCGGGTTGACCAGACGGTTGCTGTGATCAGACTGGAGTTGATGTGGGGTGCTTGAAGTCCTGGGCTGGTTTTCCTCAAGTACCGGTGGTATGGTGGTTCGGCTGATTCCTTATCGGCCAGCCCTACTGGCGGTCCGTTTCACGGGAGCGAAACTCAAAGTAGGTTAGGTAACGCGGGGTCTGCTGGTGGTCCGTTTCACGGGAGCAACACTCGGAGTAGTTAGGTAACGCAGGGTCTACTTGTGGTCCGTTTCACGGAAGCAACACTCGAAGTAGACTGGTATGCCGCGCGATCAACTCGTGGTCTGTTTCACGGGAACAACACTTGAAGTAGACTGTTTGGCCGCGGATTTTACTTATGGTCCGTTTACACTGAAGCCACGCGAAGTAAATATTTGTAGAGCGTCCTACCTTGTGAATTGTTTTACACAGGATCACGTGACATAGGCCAATTTTAAGTGCCGTAGTTTCAACACTGAGTAACGAGACGATTGACTCTGATTTCGCAACTGTCTTTATTTCAGAAGAACAACTCTTATCTCAAACAACTCTCAAAGGTCAATGTTATGGACGTGCTAAAACTAATGTTAATGCCAGGGTCACCCACCTTTGAATCTGCTGACTCAGATTTTTTGTTCATGAACTGCTTTCCACACGCATTTCGGCTTAGCTGGCTGGTTTTTGCTTGCTTCCGTCAGTCGGACATTCTTTCCGCTGATATTGCTGATTCTGCTTCCGGTGCCATCGACTAGTGCCGGGTTAGTAGGTTGTATATTGGTTTATGCTTATCGCTAATTTATTACTAGGTGTGCCAATAGGCTAGTTGGTCTGATGCTTGTATATTGTGACCTGCTGATGTATCTTGATTGGGTAGTAGGTCTTGGCACTAGGTGCCAACATTCTCCCCCAAACTCAACTTCTGGTATTATGGCCGCATACTTCCTCGCTACGGTACCCCCGCCTCCCTTGGGATGGCGGACCGCGATCTCATTATCGTGCAGTTCCGACCGGTCATATTGCCCGACGGCGCCTTACTCGTCGTTTGGCTTGGTGATGACAACCTTTCTACTGATAGTGGTGCTTCCTCGATGGGTACCATTGATGGAGATGCCTCTTAAGATTACCTTAACTTAACAAACCCTTCTTATAACTATGTGTGTCTTGCTCGCCTTTTACTGAGGAGTCCCCGGATCGTATACTTCAAATCTCTTGTTATGTCCATCCCTTGTCATCATAGCCAGATTAGTTCGTTGTTGGATCAGCTGGAATTCTTCTCCTTGGGTAATGTGATGGGCAACCCTCTGGTGATGGGTTGCTGAGGTGTCTTTCCTGGCACACCGCGTGTACCCTGCCCATGCGGCTATGAGGATTGCTACTCCTAACATTATTACTCCGGAGTATTGATGAACCAGATTCCAATCTGCCTCGCTGTCCACTTCTTTCTGTGCCTGCTTCGTCCATGTTTTTAATCCCTGCACCTCTGCATGTAGTCGGTCTAGCTGACCCAACGTTGACTCCAACTGCCCTTCTGTTGTCTTGATCTTTTCCTGTGACGGCCACTC
>JAJJHT010010398.1:9087-63683 GCA_021223865.1 Drosophila pandora
TTTTTTTTTTCACTTACATCGAGTTTAATTTCCACGTCCAAAAGATCTTTTGTCGGGTTGAGCGATGAATCTATAATTTTAGGGCATAGAGGTTATTTTTATGTATGTATATATATATATATTCACCAAACTAATTAATATTTCCATACCGTTCAGTTTTAGTATTTAAGTAATAAAAAAAAGAAATACAAAATTAAGGGAACTGGAAACGTTATTTTCTTACATTATTAAACTCCAAGCTCCAAAAAAAACTAAATACTACCAAAATAAAAATAGCTAAATCAAATTAATAATTCCGGAAACCAATACGGGACAGGCGTAACTGTCTTGGGGCGATGAATGACGTCATTGGATGAGAATAATTCGGGTGCATATGCTGGCCATTGGCGGGTTTTAATTAATGAGGGAAAATTATTGCACATGCACCTTAATCCCAAAAGAAAATTGTGGCTCTCACACTAATTTATAATAAATCCCTTCTTCTTGAAGCCCTTCTTAGGGTAAAACTGGCTGGTTGGGGCGCATAAACTTATTCCCAATGTAAGAAAAATACAAAAATGTGTTCTTACTGGGTGCCAATTCGACCTAAAAAAAAAGTCGAATTAAAAAAAAGGCGTGAGGCCGAAAACAAAGGTTTTATTTACCTTGAATTGGCACCGCAAAAAATGTAATTCACTTTTAATACACTGAGCGCTGCTCACTTCCCTCTGTGTTTAAGTTTTGGGAAACTTATGTGGAAATTCCCCACCACGTGTCTTTTTTTTTCGGGGGTTAATTATATACTGGAGTTTAACCACGAGCGATGCGCTTATCTTAGCAGCCACAAGAGAAAAGAACTTGGCCGCTGCTTATTCTATGCTTAGACCGATACTTAAATGCTCAATTCTAGGTAGATAATTGATTATCAATAGATAAGGAACTTTAAGCTTAACCAAGCTTTTTGTTTTTGTTTTGTATTTTTGGTTATTCCAAGCTTAACTAAATGAGGTTTACTTTTAGGCATTTGGTTTGTTGTTAAGTTACAACAAGCGCATTACACAGTTTCAATTTTCAAATTCATTTTTCAGTTTCAATTTTCAAATTAAATTTTTAAATTCAATTTTCAATTATCAATTTCACTTTTCACTTTCAATTTTAATTTTTAATTTTCAATTTAAATTTTCAAATTCAATTTTCAATTATCAATTTGAATTTTCAATTTTAAATTTAAAGTTTCAAATTCAATTTAAAACAAGAAAGGAAAGCTAACTTCGGGCGGAGCCCAAGTTGATATACCCTTGCAGTTCAGCCGCAGTCCGATAGGTGGCGCCACGCATTTTATATTATTAGATATATAGCAGATCGTATATAGTCGGCCGATCCTTATGAAATTTGGCAAATCAGATTCATTTGTCCAAAATAGAATCTGTACCAAGTCCCATCTTTCTAACTTAAAAAACCCCAAAGTTATGCCAATTCCGATCGTTGTATGACAGCTATAGGATATAGTCGGCCGATCCTTATAAAATTTTGTACATAAGATATGTTGGTCAAATATAACATGTGTGGAAAGTCCCAACCTAACTTAACTCTAACTTAAAAAACAACGAATTTATGGCATTTCCGATCAATCAGATATATGGCAGCTATAGGATATAGTCGACCGATCCCGGCCGTTCCGACTTGTATACTGCCTGCAAAGGAAAGAAGGGTGTGTGCAAAGTTTCAACTCGATAGCTTTAAAACTGAGAGACTAGTTTGCGTAGAAACGGACAGACGGACAGACGGACATGCTCATATCGACTCAGGAGGTGATCCTGATCAAGAATATATATACTTTATAGGGTCGGAGATGTCTCCTTCACTGCGTTGCACACTTTCGACCAAAATTATAATACCCTCTGCAAGGGTATAACAAGAAAGGAAAGCTTGCAGTTGAGTCGCAGTCCGCTATATGGCGACATGCATCTTATAGTATTATAAGATAGTATAGTCGGCCGATCCTTATAAAATTTGGCAAATCGAATTATTTTCTCCTGAAACTCCCACCCTTCTAACTTGAAAAACAACGAAGTTATGGCATTTCCGATCAATCAGTTATATGGCAGCTATAGGATATAGACGGCCGATCCCGTTCCGACTTATATACTGCCTGCAAAGGAAAGAAGGGTGTATGCAAAGTTTCAACTCGATAGCTTTAAAACTAAGAGACTAATTTGCGTAGACGCCAAATATCTGAACGATTGGAAATGGAACAACCTTAACTGCAATGGTATATCAACTTCGGCTCCGGCCGAAATTGAATTTGAAAATTTCTTTTTATCATTTCATTTGGCAGGGTGACTCAAGAAATTTTTCTACTTCGGTCTCTGTTACAGAATTATTAATACCGTTGGGCTGGAAGACAGATTGCAGATGTTGTGCAAATGCTTCCGCTTGTTCGGTATTAGACCTACACCAATTTCCATTGCTATTACGAATATTCGTGTTTCTTTTAGCTGGTCTCTTTAAGTATTTAGTCGCCCTCCATAGGTTGTGATCGATGTTGCAGGAATTAGCATCTAAGTTTCTCAGATACGCAGCTAGAGATTCATTGCGTAAGTTCAACAGAAGTTGACTAAGCTTAGATGCAGCCTTGTTGTATAATCTTTTGTCAGGAGGGTGGTGAGTTTCTTGCCACCGTTTACGCAGTTTTCTTTTATTTTCTACTTTCTGTCGAATCTCGATAGACAGGTACAATTGGTTTGATTGTTGATGATTAAGAGCATGATCCGTGTTTTTGTAGCTCGCTTTATGAATTGTGTTTGTGAAAAGCTCCACAGCATAGTCTATCTCCTCTCCTGTTTTTAACGAAATATCCAGGCTTATAGCTGAGTCTAAATAGCTCTTGAATGCGTTAATGTCTGTAGAGGCTGAAATGACTGTGTAGGGCTTATCCAACATATGGGCTATTGTGCTGTAAGTAGCTATTATTGGAGAATGATCTGAGTCAAGGTCAAAGCTTTCGATTACTCGCATATGTGATTGTGGAATTCCAGAGAATACTACGAAATCAATCAAGTCTGGGATTTTCCGACTATCAGATGGCCAGTATGTAGGCTTACCAGTTGACAAAGTGTGTATATTATTGTTTCGTATGCATTTGTATAACTCCGATCCCTTCGTGTTAGTCAGTCTGGAACCCCACAATGGATGTTTGGCATTGAAATCGCCTCCTACAATAAACTTTGTTCCCAGTCCTTGAAAAAAGTTTTGAAAATCAAGCTCTTTTATTGTGAATCTGGGAGGGAGGTAAATCGCTGTTATTGATACATACGCGTGCATACATTTTATCTTAATTGTGGCAGCCTGCATAGCGTTTTCCCTAGTACTGTCCATGATTTGAAACAATAATTGCAGCACCCCCATGAGCTCTATCTGACGGATGATCAGCTCTTACTGTATCGTATCCAATAATTCTAAAATAAGATTTGCTAGTGAAGTGAGTTTCTGAGATAAACATGACGTTAATTTCATTCGTTTTTAAAAATAAGGATATTTCATTTACATGGTTGGAAAGCCCATTGGCATTCCATATTCCTAAGTTTAGGTTTTTTTGCATAGCTTGTTTACAAGTAACATTATCATATTAAGTAAATTATTCGTAAGTTCAAATTGTTTTTCCAGAAGCTGTTCTATTCTTTCTAGGGACGTGTTTGTGATACTTTTTTCTGCAGCAGCTTGAGCGTATGATTGATAATCCTTGGGTTGTTAAGTCGAATTATTAGACGGAGCAAATGATTGAGTTGTAGCATAACCATTTCCTTTATTGTCATCTTTGGTGTTTTTTAGATGGTTGCGTCCTCTTACTATTTTTTTTTATATAATTTCCTGATAAACTTTACACCCTTTGTAACTAGCAGCATGATCTTCATTGCTTTGGACTCCACATCTTGTTTGATTCAGTGCAAATTCTTAATAGCTACTCTAAATGCCCTCTCATGTTTGAGCTGATATGTGTGAAATTTGACAAAATCTCCAAAAAAGAGTTTTAAAAAGTTTTCTGTATTCTTCAATAGACTTAACCATAATTCTTACTTGACCATCGCGTTGAACTTTATAAAAGAAAAGCTCTTTTTTAATTTTTGTTTCGAGATAAGCTAGCATTCCTTTTATATTACTGACTTCAGATAAGAATTTAGGTGGCGGCTTGCCAGATTCATCTAAGGTGTCTTCAGTTATCAAGTTCAATGCTTCGCTTTCGTCTTTAATTCCATTATTTGACGTGTTGTCGATTAGGAGGGCGTATTGATTGGAGCTCGTGCTTGGTGCATGGGCCAGGGCAATTTTTTTCTTTAGTAGGATCGGAGACACTTGGTTTTGCCTCTTGATTACCTTCGGCTTCGGTCTTACTTTCTGCCAGTTGTTCATGTTAACAACAACGATTTTTTAGTGCTTATCAGTAACCACTGTTTTGTTTCGTTTTTTGTTGTAAATCGAATAATAATAGCTTCAGCTTCCGCTTAAATTTTAGGCACGTCTTAACTCGGGGAGTGTTTGATCGCGACAATTTGAAAATTGAAACTGAAAATTTCAAATTAAAATTGAAAATTGAAATTGATACATAATTGAAAATTGAATTTGATAATTGAAACTGTCAATTGAATATTGAAAAGTGAAGATTGACAAAGAATATGAATTACAATTTTAAAAACATCTGTCGCATTTCTTCAAATAAGAGATAATAAGAGACAAAGAAAGAGAGAGAGAGTGAGGAGAAATGGTTATATCCGAAGGTATAGAGTCTTGAGAAGGACACGGAGAGCGGCTTAACGTTACGTTACGGTTTTTCTCGGCTAGCCCTCCTCCACCAAACTCGTACCGCGCCATAAGAAACTTCGCTCCAAAATCAAACTATCGCACCTGAAGGACGACAGAAAGATAGGGTTGAAATAATGATAACAGAATATAAGCCCTGTAAATCAATCGAATCTCCCGTTAGTATAAATTATTCTAGAAGACAATATTCCGGTTTACCAACGCCCACGACGCACTTTGTATGAGAATGCATCTGCATTATTGAGGCTCAAATAGAAAAATGGTTGGAGGAAGGAATTATTGCTATGACTGCCGTAAGCTTAATCAGAAGATCAAAAAAGATAATTTTCCGATGACCTTGATAGACGATGTTCTCGAAAGACTGCAGGGTTCAAAAGTATTTGAACCCTACAACTCACGATATGATGAACGGATTCTTTCACGTTCCAGTAGAAAAAGACCCTAGGAAATTTACAGCATGTGTGATGCACAATGGACAATTAGAATTTACCTATGTACCTTTTGGTATATCCAACTCTCCAGCAGCTTTTTTTTGTTATATATCTGCTGTTTTAAGGGAGCTTATCCAAGCTAAAACGTTTGTGGTCTACCTGGACGACATAATTGTTCCTCCGAAGACTGAAGCTGCAGGCTACGAATAAAATAGGAAATGCCACAAATCCTTCAGAGTAGGATAACCTTCCTGGGATATACGATAGGAAACGGAACAATGGCTACGACGAATGAAAAAAAAAGCAGTTGTTAATTTTCCGGCCCCAAAAAATAGGCAAGCTTTACACAGGTATTTAGGATTGACCTCATACATGCGACGCTTTATCAAGGACTCATTGGCAGCCACTGACGGATTTGCTGAGGAAGAGAAGTGAGTACAAACAAAGAGAAGGAATTAGAGTTGATTATTAACTTTTATTTTGCTAAAAAAATTTTGTAACACAAGCAAATACGGTTTCGGTAGCGCTTTGATGCAAAAAGATTCAGAAGACCAGCAGTTCCATCCAGTAGAGTATATGAGTCGCAAAGCGAATGCTTGCGAAGCGAAATATAGTGCATATGAGTTAGAAGTGTTAACTGTAGTGAATGCTCTTAAAAAATGGAAGGTATACTAGCTAGATAAGAAGTTCAAAGTAGTGACAGATTTCAGTACTTTCTCGATGACAGTAAAAAAATGAAAAGTACCAGACAGGAAAAAAAAGGTGGATTATGGCCGAACAAGAATTTACGTTTACCGTAGAACCTAGAGCAGGAACTAAAATGCGACATGATGCTCTCAGCCGCCTGTCGTGCTTTTAAATTGACGATTCAACAAAATCTAGAATAATTGAAGCACAGGATAATGACAAATGGATAAAAGTAGTAAAAACCATTCTTGAACGCGAAAATGCTTATAAAGACTATTTCTATTAGTTAGACTATTAAATGTTTATGAAGACTAAAAATGAAATATTATCTTAAAGCAGACGGACGTGTTTCTTTTGTGCGCACTGCGTCTTTATAAGATTTGTAATAAGCTTTCCATAAACAATCGGTGTTTATTCCTATACACATAAAAAAATAAACAATTTGCAATTTTTAGATTCGTAATTTGATTAATTTTCCTTACAAACATAGCCCTGCTCTGCTTCTTCATCTCTTACGGTGTTGTTGCTATTCTTTTGCTTCTACTCTCGCTCAATAGAGATTCTTATCTCTATTTCCTTAAATCTTACTAACTTGCACTAACTGCTCTCTTTAATCTCCCCTTCTCGTTTCCTTGGTACGGTGGTTCAAGGTTCCTCATTAATAAAATAAAATAATAGTTTTAAACTAATTATTAATTTTTTTAATAATTTTTAATTAATTAATTATTTAAATTTTTAATAAATTAATTATTTAATTTTAAATAATTTTTAATAAATTAATTATTTAAATTTTTAATAATTATGGATTTTAAATTGGTCTGTGCATTAAAGTCTTGCAATAAGACAATCTCGTCTTCCCAGCCTACCATCCATTGCAGGCTCTGTGAAAACGTTTTACACGCTAAGTGTGCCGGGTTCACGGCCTCAGTTTCGGATGCAATCTCGCGTAGGTCTGGACTCCACTTTTGCTGTGACGGTTGTCGTGCTGTTCAGGACGAAATGAGGTCGTTCATGAGGCAGACTACAAGCGGTTTCAAGGAGTTGATTAGTGGTTTTCGAAAAATCAATGACCAACTCTGTGCGCTTGATACATAGTTTAGTAGTCTTCAACTACTAAATGAGTCTCCAAAGCGTAAGAAATCCGCTTTTAGTGATGTGCTCGGGTCGAATAATCTTCAGCCTGCTCAGCCGACAACTATGCAGCCGCTTATATCTCTGGCCACCCCAAGGGCCGGACCTGAGAAAAATTCGGCTTCCGAATGTCTCGGACTCAATGAGCAATTGTCCGATATGTCCTCTGTGGCATCGCTTCAAGTGATCCCAGACCCAATAATTCAAACTCCTGTAACAGTCACCAAACAGGGTAATAAACAGTCCGGACCCCCGGTACGCACTGATGCCGCAGTATTAGTTACGGCGGCACCAAAACCCTTGCAGGTGATCCCACCATCAAAACACATTTTTGTTTCCCGGCTTGCCCCTGATACTTCGGAGATTGATATCTCGGCTTACATCAAATCCAAAGCAAAAGCCGACATAAAGGTGGTGGATATTACAAAATTCAAATATTCTTACACCAGGCACACGTCATCTTTCAAAATACGTGTGCCCTTGCAGATGTTCAAGACAATCTGTTCCGCCAGCTTTTGGCCAGAGAACATTTTCGTCCAAGAACATCAGCCAAGTACGGTGAAAAAAAAGATAACCAAACCTGTGGGTGTAAAACTCCCACATGTTAAGGCCACTGATCAACCTTCCACCTCATCTTCCTCAATCTCAAAAAACTAATGTCTTCATTAACACTTACCTATCAGAATACAAGAGGGTTACGTAGTAAACTTCCCAAACTGTATTCTGATAGTTCTTTTTTTGCATCCCACATTATTGTATTTACAGAAACTTGGTTAAAGCCGGAGATCTTAAGGTCCGAAGTTTTTCCTAGTAGGTACACCACTTTTAGATGTGATAGAACTTTGCGAAGGGGAGGAGGAGTGCTAATTTCTGTAGACTCCAAATTCGCTTCTGAAGAGGTAAAATCACAAGAGTTTGGTGACATTGAATTTCTTTGCATCAAAACCACTTTGTCCGATCAATCTTTGTATGTTACCTGTTCGTACATACCACCTTCGTCCGAACCGCCAACATACTGGCAACATTTGTCCGCTATTCGTTTGGTTTTCGATCGTCTGTCTGATGGTGACCAGCTGATAGCTCTGGGTGACTTTAATATCCCAGAACTTATGTGGTCAAATGATGATAATTCACCGTCTTTACAGCTTAACTCCCACCATGACTTCCCTGAGGGCATGTTCGACATGTCACTCGGGCAAATTAACCACGTTAGAAATTCTTTAGGTCGGCTGTTGGACTTATGTTTCGTTTCTGATCCTGATGGAATTACTCTTTCCAGAACTTTGCCCCTTTCTAACCCTGAGGATCCATATCATCCCACTCTTGAGGTTTCAATCGAAAATAATTACTTTATTGACCTTAAGTCTACAGTTAAATCTCAGAAAGTTCGTTTCTTTCGTAAGGCTGACTTTATGAAATTAAATAAGGTAATTTTGGAATTTGATTGGTCTGATTAACTGGCATGCGAGGATATAAACATCGCATTACAAAAATTTTATTACACTTTGAAGTTATTTTTTGACGCTTGCGTGCCGTGGAAATATCCGTCCGCTTCAACAAATCCGCCTTGGTATATAAGGCACCTTATAAATTTAAAGAATAGTATGAGTAGACTTTTAAACCAACATAGATTATCTAGCTGTACAGTTAGTTATTCAAGATACTTAGTAGCTCGGTCCATTTCACCGTGCACGCAGAATGTTATAGGAGTTATATTCGCCACTGCAGGATTCAGTTTACTGAGGATCCGAAGCAGTTTTATAACTTTGTAAACACTAAGCGAAAACATGTATCTTTTCCCCCACTGCTTACGTTTGAGAACTCTCATGCGAACACTGATCAGGCAATGGCCGATCTCTTTGCACAGTTTTTCAAACTACCTATTCACCTAGCAGCAGTTTAGCTCAGCCTTACACTTATAATATCCAATCAGCCAACCTTATATTTTGCCCATCTTTCGATCAAAGTGGTGTGTTATCGGATCTTCTTAAGGTTAAGCCCGTGTATTCGCCAGGCCCTGATGGAGTACCAGGCTGTGTTCTGAAGTACTGCGCCTAGGCACTGTGCTAACCGCTTGTTAAACTCTTTAATCTATCGCTGGAAACTTCGATCTTTCCCCTTATGTGGAAGGAATCCTTCATTATTCCGCTGCATAAAAAAGGGAAAAAATCCGACGCTGCTAATTATAGAGGCATCTCTAAATTGTCAGCAATTCCAAAGCTTTTTGAAAAACTTATCACTCCACATTTGCAACACCTATGTAGTTCAATAATAACTCCGTGCCAGCATGGCTTCATGAAGCGCCGCTCCACCACTACCAACTTATTGGAGCTAACATCTTTTATCACGGATGGCTTCCGGAATGGCTTACAAACAGACGTCATATACACTGACTTCAGTAAAGCATTTGACTCTGTTACCCATTCGCTTCTTATAAGTAAACTCAGTCTTTTGGGATTCCCAAATGATCTTCTTATGTGGATTTCGAGCTACTTATCAGGGAGAACCCAACGTGTTTTCTTTAAAGAGGTTACCTCGCGTTTAGTCCACGCCACATCGGGGGTGCCCCAAGGAAGCCTTCTTGGACCCCTACATTTTACATTGTTTATAAACGACTTGTCCCTTGCCTTAACTAATTCACTTGTACTTATGTACGCTGATGACGTTAAGCTATGCCTTAGTATAAATTCACTAGCGCCCAGTCTAGACTTCAATCCGATTTGGATAATCTTCAAAATTGGTGTTTAGCCAATAGCTTAAAGCTTAATGGATCGAAATGTCAACTCATGTCATTTTACCAATGTAGTCCTCACCAGGTGTTAAGAGGAGCCCCGTAAATGATCGTGTTACTCAAATGAGTTCCGTTTAAAAACTGTTTTTTTTCTCACAATTCTCTTACAAGAAACATACATGAAAATCTATTTAAAACTACTTATCAACGGACTGCACGCTGACATGGTACATATGTGACCCTTTCTTAAGTGCTTCAAGTGCACCACATAAATATTTGGTTAGACTGCAGGAGATCGTCTTTCAAACCATGCTGTTGATTACTTATTCCCATGGGTCCGATCTCTTACATTCTATGTTTGGAATTCTTATCGTGTTCAATGCTTGAACATTCTGCAAAGGGCCACAAAAAAGGTGTACATGATCCCCAACCGGTACGACGAATGAGTAGTGGACTGTAGAGTTATATGTTCTTGTCAGTTTCGCTGTCTAATTTGTACTAAGAAAATTTACATTTGTGGAACTTAGCGATAGGTGTGTGTGTGTGCATACATGTTGTGGATTCTAAAGCTAGTAGGTATAGAAAATATAAAGATGACAATATGGGATAACTTATAAACTATGTATCGATAGTTCCTAAACATCCCGGGCCACCCTGAAACACGGTTTCTGAACTGGGTAATTTCGCAATTTTCGTTATTGGCCGGGTCACTTCTCCTGCTGCCGTCTTGATCTTCACTGCACGAACCATATTGCCCTTTCCTTGGAACGTGTCGATCACCTTCGCTAGTTGCCATGATGCTGGTGGTGTGTTGGACTCCTTGACGAGCACAACGCTGCCGATCGAAATGTTAGGGGTTGTCGTGGTCCACTTAGGACGCTGCTGTAGACTTGTCAAATACTCCTGGTGCCATTGCTTCCAGAAGCCTTGGTACATAGATTGGATACTCTGCCAGTATCCCAGTCGGCCCACAGGAATGTGGCCAAGATCCGCCTCCGGTATTGTTGTGAATGGTCTTCCGATAAGAAAATGGGCTGGTGATAGATAGCTGTCATCTGTATGTGATGTGTAGCATAGGGGTCGTGAGTTGACGACAGCACTAATTTGCGCAAGCAAGGTGCGCATTTGTTCGTATGTCAGGGTGGTGTTTCCAATGACTCGTCGAAGATGCAGTTTTACGCATCGAACTGCAGATTCCCATTTTCCTCCCCAATGCGGAGCACGTGGTGGGGTGAATGTCCATTGAATCCCTTCGTCTGCAAGGGTGTTCACGATTTGATCTTTGTGTTGAGATGAACTTAAGAGTTGCTGCATTTCATCGAGGGATCGCTTCGCTCCGATGAAATTTGTACCATTGTCGCTGTACATGCGGTTGCATTTGCCTCGTATCGAGAAAAATCGTCGCAACGCCGCCAGAAATGTTCTGTGGATAGGTCCGTGGCGAGTTCTAGGTGGATCGCCGAAGTGACCATACAAACGAATAGGCATATGTAGCCCTTGCGCACCTTCGCGTCCTTCAGAAGGATGGGTCCTGCGTAGTCGCATCCGGTGTTTACGAAAGGAAGTGCTTGCGTGATACGTACGCTCGGTAGATCTGCCATACGTTGATGCATTGTGTTGTACCTTTGCCGAAAGCAAGCCAGGCAGTTGTGCGTGATTTTGCGTATTAAATTTCGTGCGCCGAAAATCCAATACCTTTGTCGAACTATGACGAAGAGAGATGAGAATCCAGGATGTAAATTGAAACGATGCTCATGTTCAATGATCAAATATGTGATCCGATGATTCTTTGGAAGCAAAATAGGATGCTTCGCCTCTGCTGACAACTGTGAATGTTGGATTCGTCCACCCACTCTTAGCAGGTTGTCCTTGTCGATGATTGGTGAGAGCTTGACCAATTGAGATTGGTTCCCTAGAGCCTTGTTTGCGCGTAATAACTGGAACTCCTGTTGAAAACCAGCTTGAGCGTGTTGCAGCCATCGAATCCTTGCTGCCTGGATCTCACCGAATGTGAGAGAATTCGATGTTTGTTTCGAAGATGAGTGCTTCATGTGATGAATGAAGCGCAAAACGTAAGCAAGTGTGTGTATAAGCTTCAGCCAAGATGATTTGCGATTGAGAAGCTTATCCAAAGGGTTGTCCGTCGTGACAGTCATCTGCGCAGCTAGGCAGGTAGTTTTGACTTCATCTTGTATGCGTTTGTCTGAAAGAGAAGTACCGTTGTGAGTATTGTTCAACCTTTTCAAGAATTGTTCCTTGTCCCTCAGCAATGAAGGACCCTTCCACCATAAGCCACGGGATGCGCAATCCGCTGGGTTCGATTTTGAGTCTACATGCCGCCATGCATGCTTCGGAATGGTTTCGAGGATTTCTGAAGGGCGGTTCCCAACAAACGTCTTGAGTTGGGCTGGTGAATACGATAACCATGACAGGACTATCGTCGAATCACTCCATGCGTAGATCGTTACGTCGTTGTTCATTAGTCCAGCTTTTATGGATTGCAGAAGTTGACTCAGTAGAAGTGCGCCACATAGTTCCAGGCGCGGCAAAGACTGCTGCTTCAAGGGTGCCACTCTTGTTTTTGCTGCAAGTATGGCGACCGAAATGGTTCCATCGTCGTTAACCACTCGGCTATAGACCACCGCTGAGTACGCCTTGGTGGATGCATCTGAAAATCCGTGCAGTTCGATTTTCTGTGTGTCGCTTTTAACTAAGCGCGGTATCTGGAGCTTGTGAAGGTTGTCCAGATCAGCTCGCCATTTGAGCCAGTTGTTTGCTAGTTTGCTCGGTAGTTCGTCGTCCCAATTCAAATTCAACAGCCAGAGTTTTTGAAATAGTATTTTGAATTGAACTACGATTGGTGCTAATAGACCGAGAGGGTCGAATATACGTGAGACATCCGACAACACTTGCCTCTTGGTGCAGTGAGGGTCTTTCGATAGGTTTACATTGTACGACAATGTGTCCTCTCCAGGGTGCCAATGCAGCCCTAGCACTTTGACTGGTGATTGTGAGGAATCCGTGTTATCCTCCGATTTGATGCGTTTGGTATTCGATACCCATTTCCCGAGCTCTAGGTTAGCACAGGACATCAGTTGGACCAGTTCGTCCCTGTTGTCAGAAGCGCATCGTGTTGGAAGACTTCTATGTCGACGACGTTCTCACTGGGGCAAATAGTGAGGGTCAGAAGCTAGTTGCTCTAGCACTCTGACTGCTAGAAATGGTGCGCATGATGTTCCATACGTCACCGTGCATAGTTGGAAGTGCTTGATAGGATCTGACGGATCCTCTCTCCATACGATTCTCTGATAGTCTCTATGTTTTTCGCTCACCCAGCTCACCAGCGCTCCTTGAAGTGTATCTGCGAATTGTGTTTCGGATACTTTAAACGGAAGTTCCACGATGTACTTGCCTTGTTCGTCTCGAGTGTGTGTTGCAAGAAAGTGTTTCTCCACCTCCTCGTCTTCAGGTTGAACTTCTGCCTTGCGTTGTATGCTCTCCAGTTCCCAGAACCTTCTGAGATGAGCATCGATGTCGATTGTCGTTGTGAGTGCCGTAGCGCTGCATGCGCGTGATGAAAGCAGTGATGTAATTACCCATCCGAAAATTGATGATATAGCAATGAGCTTTCCTTTGTCGTCGTAGATCTTTCTCCCAGTTATAACACTCCAAACGTGTTCGCTGCCCAAAAGAATGTCAATTGGGGCATTTGTGCTAAATTGTGAATCTGCCAGTTGCAGATCGTTGAAAACACGAAGTGCAGACGCGTCGATGGTCTGCCTCTTCAATGACGATGTAATCCTTCCAAGCACATGAGCCTGGACTACCAGCTGATCTTGCGAAATACGGGATTGGGTGCTTATAGTGCTGCATCCCCTTGTAGTGTCTGCTTTGGTTGATGAAATTCTCGTAACCAGTATGCGTGATGGCGTACGAGCCAAACCAAGTGTTTGTATACAGCGTTCAGATATGTACGACAGTTCTGAACCCGTGTCCAATAGGAGTCGGCATGCTACCAAATCTCCATTTGAGTTGCGAACGTTGACCATGGCCGTCGGCAAGGTGCTTCTGTTCCATCCAGTTGATTGTTGTGAATTTGCAGTGCCTTGTGCACATACAATTGCTGCAGAACCTTCTACTTGGGCGATGTGACTCGTAGTCACCGTTGAGTGTGCGCTAGGATCCTCCTGATCCTCACCAGTTTATCGATGGTTCCAATAGGCTGTTGCGTGCATTGCAGGTGCAACAGTGAGTGATGCTGACCTTTACATTGTCTGCACTTGAACGTGGATTTGCATTTTCTGACCCCATGACCAGGATTCAGACAATTGTAGCATAGAGCGTTTTCCTTGGCAAACGAAAACCTCTGTCCTGCTGACATATCCAAGAATTGTTGGCATCCATACAGACGATGCTCTGTAGAATGACATTTGCTGCACTTGTTTCCTTCAAGTGCAACCAGCGAATGTGTGACCTTCCTTGTCTTGTCACCGATTGAGGCTGTAGTCTTGCCTCCGATTGTTTCACGTTTGCTGAGCTCCAGTTCCTCGCAACGTGCATCCAAAAATTTGAAGAATTCCTCCAGTGTGGGTGAGTCTGTCTCCACACTGCGCTCGATCCACCTACGTCGAGTATCTGCATCCAGTTTCTCCAGCGTCAAGTAGATGATCCAACAATCTCGTCCTGTTTCCTCTATGGCATCCAGACCACGCACTATTTCATTGGCGCCGTCTGACACCTTCCGTAATGTTGTTGTATCCGACCTTGTTGTTGTTGGCAGCTTCATAAACTGCTCCAACAGTGAATTCACGATGTGCCGTGGACGATTATATCTTTCATCAAGTCGCTCCCACGCAGTGTTGTAAGCTGAATTTGTAATAGCCAAATGTCGTACCAGATTCGCAGCCTCGTCGATTAGAAGAGATTTCAAATGATGAAATTTGTGCGTATTTGTCAAATTCGTCTTATTGTGAATTGTGCTCTCATAAATATCTTTGAAAGCTGGCCACTCTGAATAATTGCCAGCGAACCGTTTAATTTGAATTTTAAGCAATTTGCTTTGAGCTGATGCCCCTACCATTTGAGCACTACCTGAATTCGCCGCGTAGGCGTCTCCTCCTTCAGGTCTCGACATGTTTGCAGTGGCTCGATTTGCCGCCAACTGCTCGAAGAGTTGTTGTTGTTGTTGTAGCAAACTTATTATTGCGTCGTTGTTTTGCAGAACGCCGCTGCCGTTTTCACTGTTTCCAATTGATGGACTAGGTCTCGTACCTACCATCGCCGAAAGTAATGCATGTGCCCTTAGATATTTTTCCTCGTAGAATATGTTGTCATTCTCTGGATCCACATAGCCATCGACTTCGTCGAGCATAGCTATTTCATCACCAAATCTTGTGAAGTCTTTCCATGTTGTGTTGAGATGCTCCAGCCGCGAAGACACCTCTGCCCGTGTGGCGTTCGAATGTTGCGCGTCCTCAGCCCAAGCCAAGCTCCGAGTGATATTGGCCTTGAGTCTGGCGCGCCCTTTTGTCAATGCTTTTAATTGCTCCATGCCGAGAAACAATTACAAATGAGAACCAATGCACAGAAAACTACAAAACAAATCCGGATGCGAAGGACCAAACAATGATCCCCAACCGGTACGACGAATGAGTAGTGGACTGTAGAGTTATATGTTCTTGTCAGTTTCGCTGTCTAATTTGTACTAAGAAAATGTACATATGTGGAACTTAGCGATAGGTGTGTGTGTGTGCATACATGTTGTGGATTCTAAAGCTAGTAGGTATAGAAAATATAAAGATGACAATATGGGATAACTTATAAACTATGTATCGATAGTTCCTAAACAGTACATTTTATATATTTCAAATTCATTATATTGTCCTTTGATAACACTTGATAGCGGACTGTATATGTTTATGTGTACATTTGCTTTTGTATTAAATTTATCACTGTGGACGGAAGTCCACGAGGTGACGACCTGCATGCCTAGGCGTGCGCGAGGAAACTCTATATATAGCCGAAGAATTAAAAATTTTCTGTAGGCAACCGATCTAAATGAATGATATACCAATCGAAAGGTATTGTTTCAATTAGATAATTTTTGTCGAAACATATTCCAAAAGTTATTTGGTTTGGGAGAAATTAGGGTGAAAGTAAAAAAATTTTTAATCACTAAAGTGGGTCTGGTGGACACATTTTGGTCCGCAGATAGAATATTTTTATATATTCGCATTCTAGAGCTAAGTACGCGTCGATTGAGGTACCGACATTTCATTCAGAAGTTATTCGAAAAATTCGATTTTTTCTTCTTTTTCAAAATGAAGCCAGTTGTCGGTTTGTCGGTTTGTCTGTTTGCACTATTTTTTTCTTAAAAATCCTGAAAAAATTGGAAAATGTTTGTTACTATCATATGAGCAACTATTGTTCTACAACTTTTTGAAATACCTTAAGCTTACGTCAAAAAATTAAAAAAACTTTGTTAATGAAAAAATTCATAACTTTATAATTAAGAAATATATTAAAAAGAGCTTTACACCGTTGAAATGGTTTTTTAAATATCAATATCATTTTTTTGAGCCCAAACGTCTATATAGTACACAAAAAAAAATATACTGAAAATAAACTTTTTTTTTAAGAAAAAAAATAATTTTTCAAAATTTGGTCGACTGATCCTTTTTATATTGCTCGTGTAGATAGCTTTTGAGATGACGCAACTTTTGATTTATCGCTCATATCTGGCAAAATCCGTTAACTCAAGATATAGTCCTGTAAGTGCAGCTACCCATTTTGTGCAGCCTCCTGTGAAGCTTGCATTTACTTATACATGTGTGTGTATTTGATTGGCAACTTTGCTTTTTGAAGTCTGCATATATTTGGTCAATACCCTAAGAAATATGGAGTATATCTTTCCAGATTTGAGTTTATTTATTTAAAAATAAAATCCAAATAAAAAAAGGGCTTAAAAAAGTAAAACGTAAACATTGACTCAACTTGGACGCGAACACAGGCCCTCCGTGTTAGAAACCATGACGCCCTCCACTCGGCTAACCTCGAACTTTCTTGCTTGATGGCAATTTTTGATTTAATTCTGCTTTGTGTTTCAGTGTCTCATGTCTTAATGAGAAGAATGCAAAATTTTATGAGTAGAACGCTTTGTATGCATATGCCCCCCCTGATCATATAATGCATATAAATAAATGCAGCCACCACCGTTTTGGGCCAAATCATAGATTAAAAGCTAAAAAAAAAACCAGGCAAACCAACTCCGCCAATACTTTTCTAATATTTATTATTTTATATCGCACACCCAAAATAAATTGTTACATTCAACAATTGGTTTAACTAGAAAAACTGAAAAAACGTAATTTCCAGTTTTTTTTAATTTTTTATCTTTGCGCATTTATTTTAGATATAATACATGTTTATTATATGATTGATCGGATATGCCATAACTTTGTTTTTTTATAAGTCAGAAGGATGGGACTTAGTACAGATTGCATTTTGGGAATTCTTATCCGATTTGCAAAATTTTATTAGGATAATTGGCTTTACTTTGTTGTTTTTGAAGCTAGAATGATGAGACTGTCTACGGTTTCGTTTTGGGCAATCTAATCCTATGTTCATAAGAATCGGCCAACTATATCCTATACCTGCCATATAACTGAACAATCGGAAATGGCAAAACCTTTCTATTTTTAAAGATGCTTGGGGCTGTTTCCAATATTTTTATTAGAAATTTTGTTGATGGTGAAATTCTTATAAGGATCGGACAACTATATAGGATCCGATATATATAACAATAACATAAGCTTCTGCTTAACTGCAAGGGTATATCAACTTCGCTTGAAGTTAGCTTTCCTTTCTTATTTTTATACCCTTGCAGAGGGTATTATAATTTTGGTCAAAAGTGTGCAACGCAGTGAAGGAGACATCTCCGACCCTATAAAGTATATATATTCTTGATCAGGATCACCTCCTGAGTCGATACGAGCATGTCCGTCTGTCCGTCGGTCCGTCTGTCTGTCTGTCTGTCGGTTTCTACGCAAACTAGTCTCTCAGTTTTGGAGCTATCGAGTTGAAACTTTAGACACATCCTTTTTTTCCTTGCAGGTATATAAGTCGGAACAACCGGGATCGGTCGACTATATCCTATAGCTGCCATATAACTGATTCATCGGAAATCCCATAACTTTGGTGTTTTTTAAGTTAGAGGGTTGGGACTTTAAGCACATGTTATATTTGACCAAAATATCTTATGTACAAAATTTCATAAGGATCGGCCGACTATATCCTATAGCTGTCATAGAACGATCGGAATTGGCATAACTTTGGTGTTTTTTAAGTTAGAAAGATGGGACTTGGTACAGATTACTTTTTGGGCAAAATAATTCGATATGCCAAATTTCATAAGGATCGGCCGACTATATACGATCCGCTATATATCTAATAATATAAGATGCGTGGCGCCACCTAGCGGACTGCGACTCAACTGCAAGGGTATATCAACTTCGGCTCCGCCCGAAGTTAGCTTTCCTTTCTTGTTTTTTAATAATTTATTATATAGTGGAACTCTCATAAGGATAGGCCTCTCATCTGTTAATTTGTTGAAATAATTTGGTTTCCCACAACTACAAAACAATTTGGGATTTGTAATACATTTTTGGGCAAATTTTTAATTAAAATTTTTAAACTAACCAAATTCCAAAACCTTTGTAAATTAAAACTACGTATAACTTCAGAGCCACTGAAGCTATGGAAAAATTCTTTACGTCTTTGGAAAGGTTTTTAATTATTCCACCTTCTTGAATGTCAAAATCTATAGAGTTAAAAAAAATAGTTTTGATGTTTATTCTTACAATTAAAGTATTGCTCGTCTGTCCAGAGGTTACTTCCATATATGTATATATATTCTATATGTTATGCGTTCTATTTTAAATAATTGAAGATCAATATATACAAAAAAAAACAACTGATATCATATAAAAAAACCTCTTGACGAGGTAAAGTACCGGTGACGAACCTGCATGCGAAACCCAAAATATCTGATATCAATTTTAGTGACGAAATAGGCTATATAGGTGTACAAAATTGCATATAAAAAATATTCTTGTTCGGCCCGTGCAAGAAAAACAAAAAAAAATTAGTCACGTGCCGAACAAGAATATTTTTTATATGCAATTTTGTACACCTATATAGCATATTTTCGTCACTAAAATTGATATCAGATATTTTGGGTTTCGCATGCAGGTTCGTCACCGGTACTTTACCTCGTCAAGAGGTTTTTTTATATGATTATAAATATATTATACAAAAATTTACCAGATCGTACCACTATATCTTATAGCTTCCATAGGAAGTTGTTGTTTCATTTAGTAAAGAAATGGTTGTCTCTAGTAACGGTGATCCCTCCAAGATAGAGCTACTGGAAAATGAGGTTACGTTTAATTTTGTAATGGCAAATGCGCATCCGCAGGCTCCCGCAGCTGAAGTAAACATTTTTATAACC
The DNA here is from genome assembly GCA_021223865.1 of Drosophila pandora. Classification (NCBI taxonomy): domain Eukaryota; kingdom Metazoa; phylum Arthropoda; class Insecta; order Diptera; family Drosophilidae; genus Drosophila; species Drosophila pandora. Next base: position 28,373 of record JAJJHT010010398.1, read on the forward strand.
TTTAAATATTAGTAAATAACGGCATAAATATTTCATTTGGGGGCAACAGGGGGAAAATACTTAAAACCTTACATAAACCTTGTAACGCCCAACGTATACGAACTAAAAAGACGCACTTTTTTAACAAAGATTTACACGAAACACAGCACAATTTATTTATATATTTATCTGTACAAATAAACTTTATACCGTTATTAACAATATCCATTCCAATCGTTTTTGGTTTAACAACGTTTTATAATATATTTAAGAATTTTTAATTGCGCGTGTGCACTCCATTGCGGACAAATTGAAAGTGCATAAATATGAGTTCGCTTTTGTCATTCTATTTTTAGAAAGTCCCGTTAGAAATGCCAAGCAGACTATTTTGCTTCGTAAATTTTGGACAATCAGCTAGTGTAAAACCGGTTTTCGCTAGAATAACTTAAAATCATTATACCCTTGCAGAGGGTATTATAATTTTGGTCAAAAGTGTGCAACGCAGTGAAGGAGACATCTCCGACCCTATAAAGTATATATATTCTTGATCAGGATCACCTCCTGAGTCGATATGAGCATGTCCGTCTGTCTGTCTGTCTGTCTGTCTGTCTGTCTGTCTGTCGGTTTCTACGCAAACTAGTCTCTCAGTTTTGGAGCTATCGAGTTGAAACTTTGGACACATCCTTTTTTTCCTTGCAGGCAGTATATAAGTCGGAACGGCCGGGATCGGTCGACTATATCCTATAGCTGCCATATAACTGATTGATCGGAAATGCCATAACTTTGGTGTTTTTTAAGTTAGGGGGTTGGGACTTTCCACACATGTTATGTTTGACCAAAATATCTTATGTACAAAATTTCATAAGGATCGGCAGACTATATCCTATAGCTGTCATAGAACGATCGGAATTGGCATAACTTTGGTGTTTTTTAAGTTAGAAAGATGGGACTTGGTACAGATTACTTTTTGGGCAAAATAATTCGATATGCTAAATTTCATAAGGATCGGCCAACTATATACGATCCGCTATATATCTAATAATATAAGATGCGTGGCGCCACCTAGCGGACTGCGACTGAACTGCAAGGGTATATCAACTTCGGCTCCGCCCGAAGTTAGCTTTCCTTTCTTGTTTTTTTTTATTTTTGGCCTATGGCAGCGACCACTGTGCAATTCCCACTTCGCCATTTAGAGCGGTGCTGAAGGAAGCTTAAAAACTCCTACTTGCATCGGGCTCAGAAACGGTTCTAGGAAAGACACACTGCCAGGCAGCTGTCCATACGGTTGAAATGCAGATTTTTCGTTTTTAGCTCCAACAAAATTGTTTGAGTTGTCAGACCAAATTTGCTGCGACTTTTGGCGGATGCATTTAATGAATATGTCCTTTACAAGCTCTATGTGGACGCAAAACAAATGAAAATACTCACGTAACAGGATCCGTATTGCAAAGTTCTGGTTTTCAATAAAATGGGCCACAAAAATCGACTCTAGTGACTCCAAAGACCTATAGAGAGCGAGGTCCCGTATGTGGATTTCATCGTGGAAATCAAGAATTTTAGTCAGAATGACTGGAATTCACTTCTGGGCAGTATAATTGGATGATGACTACCAAAATCCAAAGTCACATTTTGTACACAACCGTCAACACGCAATAGACCACACTTGTCCAAAAAATGAGAGGATAAGGCACGTACGCTGGACAACGAGATCTCCCTTTCATTCGCCTTTATGTCATCTTAAAAAGACTGGATGTCGCTGGCACTTGTAGCAAACTCGCTGGGGTAACTTTTACACATCGGCGAATACCCGCTGCACGTCAACATTCGGTGCTCCCGCTGCTCCAAAGTTGGTCTTTCAGATGGAACCGCTGCTGGCCACTGATCTTGAGGTCCAAAAGAAACACAGACCTGAGACCACAGGTTACCATCAATTAATTCCAAGGGAAGAGAACCACACGACAGGATGTCTGTAGGGAATACTTCCCAGCATATACCTTTAACTATGCTACTTTCGACATAATAGCTAACAATTCTGCTCCAGATAAGTCCGATCTCGGTCCATTAAACGAAAAAAGGGCCAGAGTCTACCTAAAATTGCTGCCATCATCAAACCTTAGGAACATCTCCTGATCTTCTTCCGTCACGTCGGACAGCTCTTCAGAAAAGTTAGAGCACAACTTTCTCAACCCAAATCTGTCCTTAGCGAGGATCCCCAATGTTTACGCATTTGGATTAAACCTGGTCATTGAAAAATCGCATTGACCGAAAAGTATTGAAGTATTGAAGTTCATTGAAGTATTGTTTGTTTTTGGTGTGGTACCTCAAAATAAACTTCACATTGTAGAGGCTAACTAATTTGTATGTATTTAAGCCTTTGTGGCCGAGTTCTTCTTTGTTTTGTTGATACGTGGTTAGACTTCATCATTTGGCACGGTGGTTTTCCTGGGGCACGGTGGTTGATTTTCCTGCCCCATTATCTTAGAGTAGTTTGCTTTCATTAGATTTTTGCGCGAGCAGCTTAAAGTATTGTATTGATTGTATTGGGCTTGTTTAGGCAGAAAGCACTGTTGAGCTATTAATATTTTTTAATAGCGACCAAATAAATTAACGTTTCCACAATTCAATTTCAATCAAAGTTCAATGTTTTTATTCGAGGTTTCAATTTCACCAATCTAACCTCGCAGCTGCTCAAGTTAGTGCCAAACATACAAGCAAATCAAAGCTAAGCAATAGAAATTCAGAACAATGCATTTGTTTATCATTTCACTGGCAAGAGGCGAGGCGGGGGAACGCACACAAATGCAAAATGTGCTAGTGTGCAGCAGTTCTACAAAGCTCTCCAAAGTGCATGCGCCACAAATACCAGCAAAGCGCATGCGAACGGGGGAGAATTTAGCCGCTGCTCTTCAGATTTAGAATATTAATTACTTTACATAGCTTCGCCATTGGCTGCTTGGCTCAACATCCTCCTCTCGTTGAAGGCTAGATCTTCAACAGAATCCTTGAGTTACGGCAGACACAACCTTGACGTCGCACGCTTAGTCGCTCCAACCGCTGTCTTACGTCCAGGTTACGTCCAGGAACCAGCTCCAGTATCCTGGACAGAGGCCACCTCATTGGGGGTAGATTTTCATCGTTCACCAGGACTATGTCCCCAACAAAAATTAGAGGGCCATGGGTGCGACATTTGTAAAGCTGCTGCAACAGCGTAGAAAATGAGCCGGAGTTAGCACATCTAGGTCCACAGTATTTTCTGAAATCGACACAAGGGGTCTTGAATTAATGATTGAGGCTATGCGGCAAAACAAAGTCCTTAATTCCTCGAAGCCAAGCACTGCGGGACCAACTGCCCGCTAAAGGTGGTGTTTCACCGTCTTAACTGCTGCTTCCCACAAGCCGCCAAAATGGGAAGAGCGTTGAGGAATAAACCGCCACTCGATAGACACCGACAGGCAAAAATGATGCAGAGAAGCCTGGTGATCCTGGCTGAGGAATCTTCGTTTCAACTTCATAAGCTCATTCTTGGCACCCACAAAATTGGTGGCATTATCCGACCATATCTGTCTGGGTTTACGTTGCGTACGAATAAACCGTTGGAGGGCGCTCAGAAACGAAGCAATGTAAAGGTCCTTGACTAACTCCAAATGGATTGTTTTCATACTGAAGCAGATCAATACGCTCACATTCCGAGCTTATTCCGAGTCTCTGCCTTGTAGAAAAACGGTCCGCAAAAATTCACACCTGTGACATCAAAACTTTGGAATCCTTCAACTCTCTCGGTCGGAGAGCGCCATGACATGCTCCAGTAGACAAGGCTTTACGCAAAAACAGCGTATGCATTTATCCAAAACCCTTGAAACGGTCTTTCTCCCCTAATGGGCCAGTATTGAGAACGGATTTTCGCAATTAGTGCTCGAGGGCCAGAGTGCAGGTTCTTCTCGTGAAAGTGAGTCACTAAAGCTGAAGTGAGGGGATGGCCTCTGGGAAGAATACGACCATCAAAATCCAGCGCAGAGTTCCGCAATCGCCCGTCAACACGAAGCAAACCAGCATCATCCACAAAGGGAGCAAGCGAGGCAAGCGGGTTTGAGGGCGGAACAAATCTGCGTGATTTTAGTAAGCTTATATCCTCCCTAAACTTGGTAAGCTGGATGTCGCGCAAAAGCAGATGGGTTCCTCCTTTGAGATCCTGTACAGAAATCCCTTTGTGACGGATGCGGCGGCAAAATTTGTAAATGTAGGCAAACACTCTCTGTAGGGAGGGAAACGGGTTGGAAAACTTTGACAATGCGGCGATATCTCTGAGTGGAGCCGTAGCCAATAAAGTCCTGGCGCGAAGTTTGATGGTTGCCTTTTCGGCCACAATGGCGATGGGCCAATCATCTTTGGAACCACAAAGAAATGGAGAGCATTGGGACCAAAGCAGGGAGTTTAAAAGCTCAGTGGGAGGAGAACCTCTTGACAGTAGATCGGCTGCGTTAAAAGCAGTAGGAATATAAGGCCATTTCATTGCCTTGGTGAGCTTCTGTATGGAAGAGACGTGATCAGAAACAAACACGTTAAATCGAGCAGGTTCATCTTGAATCCAGGATAGGGCAACCGAGGAGTCACACCAAAAATAATAATCTCCTTAATATGTTCCAAGATCAGTAACTTCAGTCATCAGTCTGGCTAGTAACGCAGCTCCAGATAGTTCTAGCTTCGGTATTGTCTGAGTTTTATTGGGTGCCACTCGACTCTTTGAACATAACAGCCGACAATCAGACCTTGACAATACATATACGGAAGCTGTCTAGCAGTGTGTCCTCCTCCATGCCGACGCCCCCAAGAGCCCTAGCCAAGTCACTCTCGTCTGAGGTGTACCCTTCCAGAATGTCCTCCACCACATCAGACATTCCTTCTGGGCGGACTTCTTCGGTCGGTTCCCCCAAGTCTAGCTCTTATGCGTCTATCTCCAAGTCGATGCCTCCTGACTTATTCTTCGCATCCGACTTGTAGATTCTCACTGCTACGTGCTCGAACCTGTACTTAATACGGCTACCAGCACCCTCCAGGATCCTAGCAGTCTTCTCATTTAGAGTGAGGACGACCTGCCTTCTTAGTCCCACTGCTTCCTCCACCTTGGCGACTCTCGAGTCCGCCGTAGGGAGTGTGGGATTGCACATCTTGAGCATGGCCAGTAGGGTAGCAGGGTCCGCCGGCTTCTCTGTCAGCCATACGCGGGCCCTCGGTTTGCTGGGGATCTTGTCCCAGTCCACCGCCTCCAGACTGGCTCCTGGGTAAACCTCTCCAAGCGACGCAATCATGCGCTTGTAGAGGCGGCGACGCAATCATGCGCTTGTAGAGGCTTACAGACCTCGCATACTGGCACGCTATCACCTTGATGCTACCCTGGTACCACCAGGTCTTCGCAGTCCGGTGGAGGTCCTCCGCTCTTGAGCATCTCCTCCACGAAGCGCCCATGCAGCTCGTTCACCACCCTCCGCCAAAGCTCCTTTGGGATCAGGCCATCTTTGGAGCCGTTGTCAACGACCCCAATGATGGTCGTTGATGATTAGTAACCTCTGCGAAGGATCTGCTGCTCTGTTGCGTCTGCACCTTTTTTTTCTTTGCTAGGGGCGCTCCACCGTCCGTCGACCTCTGCCTCTTCGCACTTTGTGCTCTATCCTTGGCAGAGTCGCCTACTTCTGTCGGCTTCTTTGGATCCAGTCTTACTCCCGCTTTTGCTGGCTGAAAGTCGGGCAGGATTTCCCTCGCCCACTTTATTATCTCAGCCTGGTCGGGGTTGGATTCCGCCGATGGGTCTGCCCTCATTAGAATGAAGGCTGCTCTCCTCCTATCCTTGTAGGAGCCCTTCCGCTGCAAGGGGCCAGCAGTCGCCGGACCGGGGCCTTCCTTAGGGACGCCGCCGGTGCAAGAGGAGCTCGACCCTGGGGTCTTGCCCCCCACACCGTTCGGTGGTCCCAAAGTGGGCCCCGTTTTGGGGGTCGGTGCCTTGGCATCTCCCCCTACACCGGCGCAGCTCGCCTCCGGACGTTGTCCCTCAGTGGGGAGCTTCGCCATCCCAGCATCTCTTTGGCCTCTATCTGCCTTGGTGATTGACGGATCCATGATCCCATTTCCGGACTTTCTTGGGGAGTTCCGTTCTCCACTATTTTTATTTATATTTTTGTTCAAATTCATACTTGGACCCACGAGTAGGCGGGAAGGGGTTCGTCCATCATGACATATCCCGCTTATCATGATAAGCCTGATTGAAACTGAAAGGTCGGCCGGTCCCCCAGAGTCCGCATATTAACGTCTGTGCACCCCCCGGACCTCGGCGTATGATGTTCCACCTTGGATTGGGGTGATTTGAGGAAGGGAGTGTTCTTCTCCCCGCCCGACTACGATTCGCCAGCGTCCTCGGCAGAGACATGACCTTACCGGGACCTGTTACCAGCTGCCCTTACGTGGAGAGTATAGTCGCACTACCAGCGGTGTACACAGTTACGGCACATTAAAACATGCGTTTCTTCCCCTGTAGTACTCGCTGGCTGACGGCCAAGTACGTACAAATAAAAACTATACAAATTAAAATAACATATTTTGGTAAACTTTTTATATAAAATTCCCAAATGATTTTAGCTTTTTAGCAATATGTAAATTGGCTACATGTGATTGATTTCTTGCAGTGAAAAGTTTTCGGCAATCCAACTTCAAAAAGTAAAAAGTGTTGTTTTAATAAGACAAATTTGCAAGGCTTATGCTGGGAGCAGCACACGTATATGACTTTGTCCTTCCCATACGAAAGAGCAATCCAACAACAAAGGAGAAGCTTTGGGACTGGGAATCCCTGATTTAAAAAATCTGACAATGAGTTGCGAGAAAAAGACGGTACAGACACGGAATGAGACTTCAGCACAATAGAGAGTAAATTTTTAATAATGGTGGACAAAGCAGCGGCCCAAAAAACCCGATATCAAAGATATTTCGCATGCTGTCCCAGAATTCGACGGAAAAAAAATAAATCTTACTGTTTACAGATGTCGCAGATTTATTACTGCGAATAAATTATTTAATCTCACTAAATGGACTTGAACCTATAGCAGTAGAGGTCATTAAATCCAAAATAATTGGCTTTACATTAAACAAAGTCAAAAACGAAAACAAATCGATGCAATTATTCAGAAATTGCGAGTCACAATTGGTGGGGAAACGTCCGATGTGGTAAATGCGAAAATGCCAAACGTTTTCCAAAAAGGAAAAAAACAGCCACCCAATTTACCAACGAGACCGATAACACAGGCCGACAATTTCCAATTTTTTGTTTCCTCCATGCAAAACTTAAACTGCTCCATAACCTTTATGCTCCCCTGAACATAGGTTCCATCACCCACAATTTCCACGGTACACCTACGAGAAGAAATTTACAAATTTTACTATATATTAAATAATGTAGGCCATGTAATTGCGTTGACCATCATTGTTATTAGTACATATCATTTTTGAAATGTATGTGTATCAACTACAATAAAAAAATTACATCTAGCAGTAACCATATCTTTGGAATACTCATCCAAAGTCAAAATCGCCGATTTTCTACATTTATTTTTGTGCTTTTATGATTTTCCCTCAAACATTTTCCTAAGGAAGGCCGATCCAATCAATGCCGAATATACAAGTGCATAAACTAAGAGCTTGCGCGGAAGCTCTACCAAAGCTCCCAAAATGCATGTACTACAAAAGATCAACAAAGCGCATGCGAATCTGGGAGAATCAAAGAATATGGAACTGCTGATAACGGGCAATTAGTGGGCCGTTGCGGCTAGTTACACTAAGAGAACTAATTAGTGATAATTACAATATTTGATGCTGGCACAAGTCCCAACACATCTTATATTATTTTATATATGTCGGATCGTATATAGATGGCCAATCCTTATAAGAATTTTCCCATCAAATCAATTTTTTAATAAAAATTGAATTGGAAAAATGCTGTTGGAAACAGCCCCAAGCATCTTTAAAAATAGCGTAGTTCCGTAATAATAAAAAATAATATTGAAAATCTGATTTGAAACGCGTCTATTTATTCGGCTGCTGTTAAAAATTATTAATAGCATAAAATTTGGTGACCTCGACGTAATTTCATCCCGGTTGATTATTGTAATCAGCATTAAAAGTGACAAGAAAACGCCGTTGTTGATGTTGTTACACGTTGCATTTTAATTGAATCATGGAGTCTGGTGCTGAGACTATTGGAGCTGCTGCCGCTACACGGGGAAAGGATGCTGCGGAGAAGAGCAGAGGTGACCTGCCAGGAGATGGAAGTGCTGCATCATAAGGTGAAGGCTGCGGCGCGGAATGAGGATTGCAACATTATGGCGCTGGAGTCAGTGAAGAAGCGTTTGAGTGAGTGGTTCACTGCGCTTCAAGAAGAGTTGGAGGAGCTTAATTTCAGCGAGATCGGGAGTGAGCTGTATTAGAGATTCTCGCAGCTATCGACTCATATGCAAGTGGACATTCAGGTGGAGGTTGCCAATCGCTCCATGAGAATCACTGCCCACTCCACACTTCTCGACGGTGCCAGTGTATCGCCAATTACATACAAGCCAGCCCCCTCCTTGCCACCGTTGCCGATGCCAACATTTAGCGGCGGCCATGCCGAGTGGCCAGATTTCTGCGCCCTTTTTAAGACCACGATTGACACCATCCTCACCTAACGAAAATGGAAAAGCTCCGGTGGCTCATTTCATGCCTGCGGGAGTCAGCCTTGGATAGAGGTCTGGGGGAGAGGTCTGGATATTACTGACGCGAACTACAATGTGGCCCTTGACCTATTGCGTAATCGTTTTAGTTATCGGCGTTTAATATTTCAGTCTCACATTAATAAGATCCTGCAGCTACGTGTGGTCGAGCCAGGGTCTGTTGCTACTTTGTGGGAGCTATCGGATCGGTTCAATGCAGTTCAATTTAATCGGGCATATGCAGGCTCTTATGAGTTCCGGATCAGCTGCCGAGATCCCAGTGTGAGAGGATGGTTTTCTTTAGTGGTCTCATAGGTTTAATAAAGTGTGGATTTGTTAGATATAGTTTTACATAATACAAGTTTTGGTCTTAACTTATGTGTCGTTTCTGCTCTATGTCTTGCTTAAGACTCGTTCTACTATTCGATAAATTATACAACGGCTTCTGTTATCCTACATTTGAGTGTTGCTCAGCTGTTTAAATTAGATAATTCCTGATAAATTCTTTGCGTCCTCGCGAGATTCGTAGATGGAGTCGTCCTTCGAGTCATCGTCGTCATCTTGGTCATCTTCTGGAAGTTCACACCAGCGCTTCATCTTGTCGGATTCATAAACCAACTTATAATATCGCTGCTTTTGTTGGGCCTGGGGAATATCTTCCCCTAGATATCGGTCGTTCGGCCTCACCTTGTTGACAATAAAAGGTCCTTTATAGCGAGGCTCCAATTTTCGTGAAGTACCCGTGCTGCTCGGCTCGTTCTCCACCAGCTTAATATCTCCTAGCTTATATTGTGTTGGCTTAGCGTGGCTTAGCGTGATTTACGTCGTACCGTTTCTTGGCTGCAGCTCTTTGATCATTGACTCTAGTTGCAGCGTCTGCTCGTAGCTTATCCAACTTGAAATCTGTCATCAACCTCTGCTTTTGACTCTGGATCACGCTGATCAGGGTGTTCTTTAACATATCTCTTGGCTCGTATCCATAAAGAACCTGAAATGGGGAACATTTAGATGTGCTATTTACCATCGTATTAATGCTCCACTGATCGTAGCATTTCGTCCCATCGCTTATCGTTCTCATTCGAAGGCAGTAGCATAGACAAAATAATTCTGTTCATTCTCTCTGCATGACCGTTGGCTCTCGGTGTCCTTACAGCGTTAAGGATGCGCTTGATGTTGTTCGGCTTGAAAAATTTTTCGAAATCTTTTGACGTGAAGGCGGTACCTCGATCGGTGATGATTCATCCTTGCATTCCCAAGTAGCTCGTAACCTCTTGCAGGATATCCAAGACATGTTTGGTTGTAGCACTTTTTGTTGCTCGAACTATAGTAAACTTCGCGTCGACAATAACTAGAGTGCTCATTCCTCTTTGAACTCTTTGGAAAAGTTCCTAGGTGATCCTAGGTGATAACAAATTAAGAATGCGCTGCATCGTTCTCTCTGTGCTCATGTGTCCTGCTTTGTCGTGGCATTCGTGGAGTATAAGGTATCCTAGCTGTTTCGGCACAACCCATAGCAACTTGTCGTATTTTCGAAATAGGCGATCTTGGTCTATTACGTACTCGTCGTTCTCAGTTTGCTTCGTACTTGTCATATCCGTTACGATGTTCTGAATCTTCTCATCCTGCAGTTGTATTACGAATAACCCGTCAGCTTCGTCTATCAGGGTTTTCGAAATCTGCAGACATGTCTGCAGTCTCCATTTCATGTGCGTTTTCAAAAGGTGCTCGGCTCAAAGCATCAATCAATGATATACAATCTCGATGTCATATTCTTGAATACTAAACCACCATCGTGCAATTCGGGGTATAAGTTCCTTCTTATCCATTAAAGATTTCAGGGCATTACAATCGGTAACTACTCGATTATTTTTACCGTAGACATAATACCTAAATTGCTCGAGTGACTCGACGACGGCTAGAGCTTCCAGCTTGGAACTGTAATAATTTAACTGTGATAATTTCTCAGACTTAGATGTTGCTCGACTAAAAAAGCAATTGGCTTTAGTTGACCCTTCTCATTTTGCATCAGTACGGCGGCCAAACCCACAGCACTGGCATCTGTGTGTAATTCATGTTCAGCATCTTGGCGATAACTTGTGATAACAGGTTTTGACGTTAGGCATCTTTTCAATTCGGTAAACGCATCCTCTTGGCGCTGCTCCCATTTGAATTTTTGTAGTGAATCATATCTCCTTTATGCACTCGCTTTTGTAGTTCTGCCATGAGACGATTGAAAATTGCTGGGGCATTCTTTAGCCCAAACGGAAGTCGCTTAAACAATGTTTGTTTTTCCTATTCCTTGCAATCCTGTAGAGAAGACGTCTTCGAACTTGCTCAACAACTGACTCATTTGACTTCTTTCCTGATCGTTCTGCATATTAACAAGGAGCTTATGAGTACCACGTTCGCTTCCAATAGATTCTGCTGCATCGCTCGTTTGACTTCGCCGTAAACTTTAGGGATAACTGGGCGCTAATAATACGCACCAACCACTTTGTTAGCTCGATCGATGAACTGGTTCACTGATATAGCGTTCTCGTCTCCTGGATCAAACTCTGGGAAAGTGTCTGCGACTTCCTTTACCGACGCTTGTCTCACGTTGTTTCTAGCTTGTAGATTAGAAATATCCTCTTCTGTGATATTCCTTCTGATTTCCTCTGTGCGTTGCTGCCTATTAACTCCATCATCTGCATTTGGCCTCTGCATGCTCACCAACTGGGCCATCATATTCTTCAGCTCGGTCATTTAATTTTGTAGTTGTGAAATAGCCGCTGCTTGTGACGACACCGATTCATCTCGTTGACCCACGTTTCCACTAGCTTGTGGCATCTCTACGTCTTCCGTTTCCTCGAATTCAACTAGTCGCTGTACTAACTCAGATCTGGGTACCGCAGCTGCAAGATTTCGTTCTCTTAATAAAAATCTCAACTGGTCCACCTTGAGTTCTGCTATCATGACCATTTTCCTCAATGCTTTTTCAAAATTTTCTTTTCCATTGCGAATTTCACTACGACGCCCATATACACACAATCCCTTTGTGTTATACTGTATGGCTTTTTCTTTGAATCCGTCTGCCACGCACAAGTATCGAGTAATCTCTGGAGCTAATACCCATTATCAATTTTCCACGCCGACGATTCTGTTCCAATTTTTCCGACTATATCTCCACTACACTGCACCAACACATTAGTATCATACTTCTGAACTGTAAGAGGATGGTTTTCTTTAGTGGTCTCATAGGTTTATTAATTTGTGGATATGTTAGATATAGTTGTACATAATACAAGTTTTGGTCTTAACTTATGCGTCGTTTCTGCTCTATTTCTTGCTTAAGACACACTATTCGCAGCATTATTTAACAGTCTTGTTCTACTATTCGATAAATTATATAGCAGCTTCTGTTATCCTATCCTGCTTTATGCGCCCTGTGTGGTGTTTTGGCGCACGAGCTTCCTTCATGTCCAAAGTTCAGTGCTTTGTAAATTGAGGAACGGTACGACGAAGTGCAGCGTCTGATTCGTTGTTTTGTTTGTCCAGCGGATGGCCATCTCGCTCGCGGATGCTCAGCTTCCCGCTGCTCTACGTCGCGGCTGGCAAGTGAACTTCAGCTTTGCCGCTCTTCAGCAAATGCTCTACAATAGTGGCCGGTTTCGGCGGCGCTGGGTTTGAAACGGATGGAGCATCTGTTAATGTGTGCGTGAAGTCCCGCCTTAGCACGTATTCATTGAAAATTGAGGCTGCTGTAGCTTCACAAATAACGGACTATCAGCGTTGCCATTATATAGATGCTTCGGGCTGGAAGATTCCTGGCAATAAGGATCTATCTGACCCCAACTTCCACAAAACGCAGCGAGTGGACCTGCTGATTGAAGCCAGCTTATTCTTTGACCTGTTGTCGGCTGGTCAAATCCAGTTAGGTCACGGGATCCCTCTTGCTCAAAATACTCGATTTGGCTGGGTATTTTCTGGACGCGATGAACTATCACGGGATGTGTCTGCGCTCTGTGCTTGGCAGGACAACCCACGGAAAAACCACTGCAATGATGTGACTGCTGCCCCTTCCAAAATTATTATTGAAGGCCCACCCTTCAATGGGGGGAGGATGTTGGGCCAAGCAGCCACCAAAAAATTCGTTTAAAATAATATTAAATGCTTAGCTGCAGCTGTTGTTATCAGCATGTATTCTTCTCTGTTTTGTCTCCCAGTTTCGCATGCGCTTTATTGTTATTTGTAGCGTATGCGCTTTTGGAAGCTTTGGTAGAGCATCTGCGCAAGCTTTTGGTTTGCGTTTGTTGTGATTTGGAATTGATTGGTGCAGCATAGATTGGGTTAAATTAAAAAGCTGTTTTGAAACACGTCTATTTATTCGGCTGCTGTTACAAAATATTAATAGCATAACACCGATTGTTCAGTTATATGGGAGATTTAGAATGTACTATAGTCGACCGATCCTTATGAAATTTTGCATATCGGATAGGATTGCCCTAAATGCCAATCAAGCCAATTTCGATCGTTTTATGACACCTATAGGATATAGTCAATCGATCCCGGCTGTTCTGACTATATATATGACTATATATACTGCCTGTAAACATAATAGTTTGCGTAGAAACAGTCAGATAGATATATGTATATATCGGATCGTACTCTGATCCTTATGAGTATTTCACCATTAAATCAATTTTCAAATAAAAATGTTGGAAACAGCCCCAAGAATCTTTAAAAATATCCAGGTTGTGCCATATTCGATCATTACGTTATATGGTAGATAAAGGTTATAGTCAGCCCATCCTTATGAAATTTGGAAAATCGAATTATTTTGGACAGATAAATGGAAGATCAAACAAAATTGTATTTTATTATGTTAAGAATTTCCGAATCTTCAATTCCAAAGTGTTTGTGATATGAATTCTAGGATACCTAGCATAGGGTTACCGAACGGGTCGCAGGTTGTGGATAGCAAATAGCCTTCTCAGATAAGGTTGGCTGTGAACAAAGCGAAGGATCCCATAGCAGGATCCTTATCGCAAATAAACAGCGCAGGACAGCTAGCGGGTATACGCGCCGTAAGCGCTTAAACTCCGACAATGCGCTTGTGTTGCCGCCTCTAAAAAGTAGCCTTACACCTTTCCTTTCTCCTACACTACAATTCCCATCCAACTCCCATCCCAAAACACCATCTGACACCGGGCCGGACTAAGGTGTCACTCTACCCGTGCCGAAAGTCAGCCTGGCTGGGGGCTCGGTATACAAACTCTGACTAGTCTCAAACGGAGGTCTCTGGGTACCTGGTCTATGAAGGATGACCTTTGTGGGCCCAGGGCAAGAACGTGGATCCCGGTCTCCCGGACTGGCATGTGGCGAAGGTGGTAGAGGTGGAACGACCAAACCAGGCGGTCCTTATCATAAATAAGGAAAGTCTAGCTCCCATAGAGGCAGCTTACGGGGAGCTAAACTTAAAGATCAACTCTTAACCCAACCCAAAGACCTAGAGCTAATCCTGGATAGGAAGCTAAATTCTAACTCCAACATTGAAGAAAGGTCAAAAAAGGTTGCTATTGCCCTCTTTACCTTCAAAAAAGCCATAGGAAACAAGTGGGGCAAGTCCCCTATATTGTCAGCTGGATCTATATACTCCACCATTGTACTAAAAGACCCATTCATTCCCAACAGTACAGACTACTGTACTCCCAGGGAGGATCCACAAACACCCTTCCAGACCTTCATTTCAGATGGGGAGGAATGCTCCCAGGGACCAAATCCCAGACCCTGGAAACGCACTAAGCTCTATACTAATGGAACCAAACTAAACAATAAAGTAGGAGGAGGGATATACAAGGTGAGTTCCACGGTAAACAGGACTTAAAAAAAAGACAGAACAAATAATTTTTTTGGGAAAATAAATTTTTTGTATTCAAAATAGTCTCCTTCTGCTTTAATACAGCTTTTTGCACGGTCCAAAATCATGTCGAACGAGTGTTTTTCGTTGCCCTGTATGGCCCCCAGTATGCCGGTGCAAGCCTTTTGAATGGCCTCTACGTCTGCATAACGCTTTCCTATCATCGGCAAATACATTTTTCCAAAAAGTTAGAAGTCGCAAATTCTTTATGGATAATACCCTTGAAATCCTAAAAACAAATCAGCATTGTCTTCACTTTTGATTTCTCCAAGCGCGATTTTTTGGGTTTCGGCTCGTCCGGCTCTGGCGTTTCGTTTCGGAATCATATCGAAAACATCACGTTTCGTCACCAGTTACAATCTTGTAAAGGTAGTTCGGGTCTTTTTTTGCATCTTTAATGATGTCCTTCGAATGTAGAATTCTGAGAATTTTTTGGACGTCAGTCAATTTGTGCGGAACAAACCGTGCACACACCTTTTGTAAGCCCAAAAGTTCGGTCAAAATGCGATAAATCGATGTTTTGGAAATGTTCAATTCTATTTTCATGAATTTTTATAAATTCACGCATAGTTTCGATGGAATTTTCGGTGATCACTGATTTTGGTTGATCCACATGTTCATCGTCATTTATGTCCTCACGACCAATCATCGCCATAAACATGTTTCATCAAAATTTAATGTTGGCTGATTGTTCGAAGCTCATTTTCGCACCGATGACAAAAACACATAACACGCAATAACCTCACTTCCAATACATGAAATGTTATGCAACTTTAACTGGAAGTCGATAACGGACAATAGATTCTAACGCACCTAACATTTTAACGTTGACATATAGATGGCGCCACTAGAGAGCAACTAGAGATAAAAAATCCTGTTTACTTTGGAACCACGGTTGCCATTTTTGGTACAAATGTACCAAAACTGGTACATTTTTTATGCGTTGGTAAATTGGATCACTTTTTTTCATTTTGGTACATTTTCAATATGCCTGGTCTAGTTTTTTTTCGAAAAATTTTATGTTCACACATATTATTTTAACAAATGGCTCTGTTCCACCAAGCACAAATTTTGTATCAGTTAGAAATGGAACCATTACTAACACTGAAAAATATCGCATGCAGTCGATTTGCGATGTTCCGTCTCAAATTGAGAAAATATGTATGCGCCAACGTAAGGTCCATCACTACGTAAACAGTTCTAAATTGTGAAATACATAAAATCTTTCGAGAACTTGAATTTGAAAAATATATTGTTTAAACAGTTTTTGAAGATTATACTATAATTTGAAGTAAAAAATGAAACGTGAAATAATAAAAGATCATTCTAAAAAAACGTTAAGAAATTTTAGTTTTAAAAAATACCGAGAAAAATTTGTGGTACATTTTTGCTCAAATTG
Source organism: Drosophila pandora (assembly GCA_021223865.1). Lineage (NCBI taxonomy): Eukaryota > Metazoa > Arthropoda > Insecta > Diptera > Drosophilidae > Drosophila > Drosophila pandora. Next base: position 44,376 of record JAJJHT010010398.1, read on the forward strand.
GTACATTTTTTCAAAATTTTGGTACAAAAAATTTTTTTGGAATGGCAACCGTGCAATTTGGAACGCACCTTGTACTCCGAACAAATAGGCATTAAAGCCTCTTTTAGACTTCTCGATCTCTGCAGCGTATTTAAAGCTAAAGTGATAGCTATATCATCACTGTGGACGGAAGTCCACGAGGTGACGACCTGCATGCCTAGGCGTGCGCGAGGAAACTCTATATATAGCCGAAGAATTAAAAATTTTCTGTAGGCAACCGATCTAAATGAATGATATACCAATCGAAAGGTATTGTTTCAATTAGATAATTTTTGTCGAAACATATTCCAAAAGTTATTTGGTTTGAGAGAAATTAGGGTGAAAGTAAAAAAAAATTTAATCACTAAAGTGGGGCTGGTGGACACATTTTGGTCCCCAGATAGAATATTTTTATATATTCGCATTCTAGAGCTAAATACGCGTCGATTGGTACCTCAATCGACCCGATCCGACATTTCATTCAGTTATTCGAAAAATTCGATTTTTTCTTCTTCTTCAAAATGAAGCCAGTTTGCGTCGGTTTGTCGGTTTGTCTGTTTGCACAATTTTTTTCTTAAAAATCCTGAAAAAAATTGGAAAATGTTTGTTACTATCATATGAGCAACTATTGTTCTACAACTTTTTGAAATACCTTAAGCTTACGTCAAAAAATTAAAAAAACTTTGTTAATGAAAAAATTCATAACTTTATAATTAAGAAAGATATTAAAAAGAGCTTTACACCGTTGAAATGGTTTTTTAAATATCAATTTCACTTTCTTTGAGACCAAACGTCTATATAGTAAAAAAAAAAAAATACACTGAAAATAAACTTTTTTTTTAAGAAAAAAAATTATTTTTCAAAATTTACTCGACTGATCCTATTTTTTTATTGCACGTGTAGATAGCTTTTGAGATGACGCAACTTTTGATATATCGCTCATATCTGGCAAAATCCGTTAACTCAAGATATAGTCCTGTAAGTGCAGCTACCCATTTTGTCCAGCCTCCTGTGAAGCTTGCATTTACTGATACATGTGTGTGTATTTGATTGGCAACTTTGCTTTTTGGAGTCTGCTTATATTTGGTCAATACCCTACAAAAAACGGAGTATATCTTTTCAGATTTTAGTTTATTTATTTAAAAATAAAATCCAAATAAAAAAGGGCTTAAAAAGTAAAACGTAAACATTGACTCAACTTGGACTCGAACCCAGGCCCTCCCTGTTAGGAACCACGACGCTCTCCACTCGGCTAACCTCGAACTTTGTTGCATGTTGGCAACTTTTGATCTAATTCTGCTTTGTGTTTCAGTGTCTCATGTCTTAATGAGAAGACTCACAAGATTGGTACTTCAACCGACCCGGTCCGACATTTCTTTCAGAAGTTATTCAAGAAATTAGATTTTTACAGTTTTTTCAAAATGAAGCCAGTGTGTCTGTTTGTCTGTATTTTTTTCTTGGCAATCCTGAATAAAATTGGAGATTTTTGTTATTGTCATATGAGCAATTATTGTTCTACAACTTTTTGAAAAAGCTTTAAAATTCTAATTTCTTGAATAACTTGTGAAAGAAATGTCGGACGGGTCGGTTGAGGTATCAATCTTGAGGTCCCAAAGAAAAACAAGAAAGGAAAGCTAACTTCGGAGTTAAAGCCAAAGTTGATATACCCTTGCAGTTGTGCCATTTCCGATCGTTCAGTTATATGGCGGCTATTGGATATAGTTGGCCGATCCCTATGAAATTTGGCCAATAAGATTATTTTGCCCAAAATGGAATCTGTACCAAGTCCCATCTTTTTAACTTAAAAAACACCAAAGTTATGCCAATTCCGATCGTTCTATGACAGCTATAGGAAATAGTCGGCCCATCCTTATGAAATTTTGTACATAAGATATTTTCAAATATTTCAAAAATATAATCCAAATAAAAAAGAGCTTAAAAAGTAAAACATAAACATTGCCTCACCTAGGTTTAGAACTCAGGCCCTTCCGTGATAGGAACAACAACGCTCTCCACTCGGCTAATCTCGAACTTCATTGCTTGATGGCAAATTTTGATGTCTTAATAAGAAGAATGCAAAATTTTATAAGTAGAAAGCTTTATATGCATATGTCCCCACTGAGCATATAATGCATATAAATTTACTTAAATTACGTTTTTGGGTCAAATCATGGATTAAAAGCTAAAAAAAAAACCAGGCAAACCAACTCCGCCAATACTTTTCTAATATTTATTATTTTATATCGCACACCCAAATTAAATTGTTACATTCAACAATTGTTTTAACTAGAAAAACTGGAAAAACGTAATTTCCAGTTTTTTTTTAATTTGCGCATTTATTTTAGATATAATACATGTTTATTATATGATTGATCGGATATGCCATAACTTGGTTTTTTTTATAAGTGAGAAGGATGGAACTTAGTACAGATTGCATTTTGGACAATCTTATCCGATTTGCAAAATTTTATTAGAATAATTGGCTTAACTTTGTTGTTTTTGAAGCTAGAATGATGGGACTATCTATGGTTTCCGTTTTGGCATAGGGTTACATTTGACATAGGATTATGTTTCATAAGAATCGGCCAACTATATCCTATACTTGCCATATAACTGAACGATCGGAAATGGCACAACCTTTCTATTTTTAAAGATGCTTGGGGATGTTTCCAATATTTTTATTAGAAATTTTGTGGATGGTGAAATTCTCATAAGGATCGGACCACTATATAGGATCCGATATATATAATAACAATATAAGCTTCTGCTTTACTGCAAGGGTATATCAACTTCGGCTCCGCTTGATGTTAGCTTTCCCTTCTTGTTTTTTTTTTTTAATAATTTATTATATAGTGGAACTCTCATAAGGATAGGCCTCTCATCTGTTAATTGGTTAAAACAATTTGGTTTCCCACAACTACGAAACAATTTTGGATTTTAAATACATTTTTAAGCAAATTTTAAATTAAAATTTTTAAACTAACCAAATTCAAAAACCTTTGTAAATTAAAAATACGTATAACTTCAGAGCCACTGAAGCTATCGAAAAATTCTTTACGTCTATGGAAAGGTTTTTAATTATTCCACCTTCTTGAATGTCAAAATCAAATGCAAGAAAAACAACAAAAAATCAGTCACGTGCCGAACAAGAATATTTTTTATATGCAATTTTGTACACCTATGTATATAGCATATTTTCGTCACTAAAATTGATATCAGATATTTTGGGTTTCGCATGCAGGTTCGTCACCGGTACTTTACCTCGTCAAGAGGTTTTTTTATATGATAATTAGATTAGTAGCATAAGTCGAGAGAAAAAATTGAAGTCTAGTAAAAGTTAGCATAGGGCGGAGCGGGAGCGATAAAAGCTAATTTGCGCTCTCTGGCGAATTCGCCCCGCTTTGCCGCAATAGATAAGCTAGGCTTAAGTTCTTTTGGTAAAAAATATGCAAATTATCATGTTGAGTCGAAAGCATGTATTTTCTTTTCGTCATAAAGAAAAAAATTTTAGTAAACAGCCACTTTTCGTTTTTTTTGAAAGTGGATTATTACCAGTATGACATAAGCCTCATCATCACAGGCAACTGCATAGCGCGCCAGGGAAAACTAGACTGTACCGATGTACCGATGTACCTATAGCCTCATACAAGCTCCAACTTGGGGAAGCCAACAAAAAGGAAAACCAGCTCAGCTGGGACTCTGTTCCAACTGCTGGCTGGCCCGCCAAATCTGGCCCAAAATCTCAAACAAAAGAACATTACAACTACTTAGGATGGAGACAACCCGAAGAAGAAAAAGAACCTGTCGAGCATCTTCTATGCCATTGACAAGCCTTGCAGTCTCTCAGACTTCAATACCTGAACGATAAGTTCCTCAACAACATCTCAATGATGTCAGAAATAGATCCTTATAGGATAGAAAGATTTATCAAAGTCTCAGGGCCCTTACCATGAGGCTTTGATAACTGCTAGACCATAAGTCCTTCTCCGAGAAAAAAGGGAATTTAGATCTGGCCCACGGTATCACAAGGGATCGAATGCGGTCTAAGTAAGGTAATCGCCTTCTCAGGAGGGGACCGCCAGCCTAACCTAACCTAACCTAACCATGTCCGGATTTCACCAAATAGAACTTGAAGAAAGTTTTGGCGCCCCCAGGAAATGTTTATTGAGATTAGTTTATCTCAACACTTTCAAAAAAAACTAAAAGTGGCTGTTTACTAAAATTTTCACAACGACGAAAAGAAAATCACGAGCACTCGACTCAACGTTATAATTCGCTATATTTTAACCAACAGAACTTGAACCTAGCTTATCTATTGCGACGAAGCGGGGCGAATTCGCATGAGAGCGAGTTAGAGACAGAGACAGAGGCAGAGACAGATCGACAGACCGACAGTTTTTATCGCTAATCGATGATTTTCTAGTGGTTTTTGATAGTGATAATTTTGTAGACGTTTTTATGGCTAAATTAGCGATGATTTTCTAGCAATTTGTATTCCTAACAGTGATGATTTTTTAGCCGTTTTTATCGCTAAATTTGCGATGATTTTCTAGCGGGTTTTATGGCTAACAGTGGTGATTTTCTAGCCGTTTCTATGGCTAACAGTGATGATTTTCTAGCAACTTGTATCCCTAAAAGTGATGATTTTCTATCCATTTTTATAGCTAAATTAGCAATGATTTTCTAACGGTTTTTATCGCTAACAGTGACGATTGTTTAGCCGTTTTATCCCTAAATTAGCGATGATTTACCAGCTATTTTATGGCTAACAGTGATAATTTTCTATCGGTTTTTATGGCTAACAGTGATAATTTTCTAGCCGTTTTTATCGCTCAAACAGCGATAATTTTCTAGCTGTTTTTACGGCTAACAGTGACGATTTTCTAGCCGTTTTTATCTAAGCAATGATTTTCTAGCGGATCTGATGGCTAACAGTGATGATTTTCTAGCGGTTTTAATAGCTAAAATTGATGATTTTCTAGCCGTTTTTATCGCAAATAGTGACAATTTTCAAACCGTTCTTATCGCTATAGCGATTTCTGGAGGTTTTTATGGCTAAGAGTGATTTTTTTGAGCAATTTGTATCCCTAAAAGTGATAATTTTCTAGCCGTTTTATCGCTTAATTAGCGATGATTTTCTAGCGATTTTAATGGCTAACAGTGATAATTTTCTAGCCGTTTTTATCGCTAATAGTGATGATTTTCAGCGGTTTTGATGGCTAACAGTGATGATTTTCTAGCGGGTTTTATCGCTAACAGTGACGATTTTCAAACCGTTCTTATCGCTAAGTTAACGATTTCTAGAGGTTTTTATGGCTAAGAGAAATTTTCTAGCAATTTGTATCCCTAAAAGTGATTATTTTCTACCCTTTTTATACCCTTGCAGAGGGTATTATAATTTTGGTCAAAAGTGTGCAACGCAGTGAAGGAGACATCTCCGACCCTATAAAGTATATATATTCTTGATCAGGATCACCTCCTGAGTCGATATGAGCATGTCCGTCTGTCCGTCGGTCCGTCTGTCCGTCTGTCTGTTTCTACGCAAACTAGTCTTTCAGTTTTAAAGCTATCGAGTTGAAACTTTGCACACACCCTTCTTTCCTTTGCAGGCAGTATATAAGTCGGAACGGCCGGGATCGGTCGACTATATCTTATAGCTGCCATATAACTGATTGATCGGAAATGCCATAACTTTGGAGTTAAGTTGGAGGGTTGAGACTTTCCACACATGTTATATTTGACCAAAATATTTTGTGTACAAAATTTCATAAGGATCGGCCGACTATATCCTATAGCTGTCATAGAACGATCGAAATTGGCATAACTTTGTTGTTTTTTAAGTTAGAAAGATGGGATTTGATACAGATTCTATTTTGGGAAAAAAATCTGATTTGTCGAATTTCATAAGGATCGGCCAACTATATCCTATAGCTGTCATATGACTGATTGATCGGAAATGCTATAACTTCGTTGTTTTTCAAGTAAGAAGCATGGGAGTTTCAATGGATTCCTCTTTTGGCAAAATAATTCGATATGCCAAATTTCATAAGGATCGGCCGACTATATACGATCCGCTATATATCTAATAATATAAGATGCGTGGCGCCACCTAGCGGACTGCGACTCAACTGCAAGGGTATATCAACTTCGGCTCCGCCCGAAGTTAGCTTTCCTTTTTGTTTATAACTTAATTAGCGATGATTTTCTAGCGATTTTAATAGCTAACAGTGATGATTTTGTACCGGTTTTTATGGCTAAAATTGACGATTTTTTTAGCCGTTTTATCGCTTAATTAGCGACGCTTTTCCAGCTATTTTATGGCTAACAGTGTTGATTTTCTAGTAATTTGTATCCCTAACAGTGATGAATTTCTAGCAGTTTTTATCGCTAAATTAGTTATAATTTTTTAGAGGTTTTTATGGCTAAAAGTGATGATATTCTAGCAATTTGTATCCCTAACAGACAATTACCGGTTTTTATGGCTAAAATTGACGATTTTTTTAGCCGTTTTATCGCTAAATTAGCGACGCTTTTCCAGCTATTTTATGGCTAACAGTGTTTATTTTCTAGTAATTTGTATCCCTAACAGTGATGAATTTCTAGCTGTTTTTATCGCTAAATTAGCGATGATTTTCCAGCTATTTCATGGCTTACAGTGATGATATTCTAGCGGTTTTAATAGCTAACAGTGATAATTTTCTAGCGGTTTTTATCGCTAACAGTGATGATTTTGTACGGTTTTTTTTGGCTAACACTGACGATTTTTGAGCCGTTTTTATCGCTAAATTAGCGACGCTTTTCCAGCTATTTTATGGCTAACAGTGATGATTTTCTAGTAATTTGTATCCCTAATAGTGATGATTTTCTAGCCGATTTTATCGCTAACAGTGTTAATTTTCTAGCCGTTCTTATCGCTAAGTTTGCGATGATTTTCTAGCGGTTTTTATCGCTAACAGTGATGATTTTGTACCGGTTGTCGCGGATCGATTATCGATAGTTAGTATTTAAGTAGAATTTTGTTATTGTGCACTCGTGAAGAGATTGGGCACACTAGGATTGAAATAATGGCGCGTGTGGTGAATTTGTCGTTGTTGTCATAGAGTGTGGGAGGTTAAACTGCGGTAAGCTTTTGTAATTTTATCATTCTTTCTTACCCTAACATGTAATCCCCATAGAATAAAACATACGCTGTACGAATACACATTGGCTTGTGTTTTAGAAGCGGGTTGCCCCATCGCCGCCGTACATATGTTGAAGGCATCTCCCACCCGAGCGACGACAGAAGCTTTTTTTCGCAGTCAGGCGACTGGCGACATTGTTTTGAAAACAACACCCTGGTGAGAGGATCGATATTGCCTGGACGACATGATGCACCATTCGCCCAGAAGGAGTCCCCGACTAAACGAGGGACAGAATATCGCAACGCAAGTAGATGACAGCGCTTCTGCCCCGCAACCTAGTGTAGGGGCGTCGCAAGCCGGCGGCCGAGGCAGTGAAGCCCATCAGCGCAGCTGGCAGCATCTGGAGCGACCAGGAAACCGAAGATGGCCGACCTGATGGATAGAATTGCCGAGCTGGAGAAGGAGTTGGAACGCGCTCGCAGCGCTAATATGGAGCGCACTGACCCCGTTATGTCGAGTGAGGTTGGGGTAGGTCAGCCGCCATTTGCAATCGGCCTGACCGTACCCAACGCAACAAGTGTGTATCATGCGGCGTCAGAGAGACCGCCATCCTGGAGCGGATTTCAAACGGTACCGTGTTCGCAGAACTGTACCACGAGGATTAATCACGCATCGCCATTTTGCGCTACCGGCACTACTGTTACAGCGCATGGTTTCGGGCTGCAGAATGAAGTGGCCGGCGGAACATCGGTACGTGCGCCTTCTCCTGGAGACGGTGCTTGGGCGACGAGCATTGGAGGAACTGCACGCTGGGCGCCACGAAAGCTTCATGAACTGCCTACGTTCGGAGGGAAGCCAGAGGATTGGCCCATTTTCTACTACGCGTTTACGGAGACGACGCAAGCGTATGGTTGTACGGACTTGGAGAACAACCAAAGGCTACTGAAGGCGTTAAAGGACGACGCGCGTGAGACGGTGAAGTCGTTGTTGATTGACCCCAGCAATGCGAATGCAGCGGTGGAGCAGCTGCGATTCAGATACGGCCGACCGGAGCAACTAATACGAAGCCAGCTCAACAGCATTCGAGATGTGCCTGCAATTACGGAGCACGACCTGGGAAAGCTCGTCGCATTCGCCACCCATGTCAGCAACCTCAAGGCTTTCCTACAGTCAGCGAAGGCGGAGCAGCACCTGGGTAACCCTATGCTGATGGAAGAGCTTGTGGCCAAGCTCCCAATAAGCAAACGAGTGGACTGGGCAAGGCACGCTGCAACTATTCAGCCCTATCCGACGATTGTGGACTTCAGTTCGTGGTTAATGGAACTAGCCAACGTGGTCTGCGTGGTGGCGGACATTGATGGAAGGGAGCCAAGGCGTCGATTGCTTCATGCCAGCGTCGACCGAGAGCAGGACGAGCAACAGGAGAGCTGCCGCAGGATTTGTCCAATTTGTGTGGCCTTGGACAACATGCAGTTCGGGACTGCCAACGATTTATTGGAGCCACACCTACAGAGAGATGGAGACTCGCAAGAAGACATCGCCTATGCTTCATGTGTTTGCAAAGCGGGCATATGACTGGATCCTGCGCTGCGTCAGAAGAGTGCCCCGTGAATGGATGCAGGAGGAAGCATCACCGTCTTCTTCATGAGGCAAACAATGAAGGCTTCAGGAGACCGCCACAGCGAGGCGGCAATTGGAGAGGCTACAACCGGCAGGCAGCCGGACCGAGGGAAGGCGTCCAAGTGAATGAAGGAGCAGCCTCATCCGTGGATGCCTCTGCGACACCGGAGAGAAATTTGAGCTGTGTCGACGAGGACCGAGAACGACTTCTGTTCCGTGTATTGCCGGTGACGCTATACGGAGGTGGGAAGCAGGTGGATACGTACGCTCTCCTGGATGAAGGTTCTTCGGTGACGATGGTCGACAACAAGCTGGTTGCAGAGCTAGGCGTACAAGGAGTACGTCGTCAGCTGAACGTTCAATGGATCGGAGGCAGGGCCACAAGAGAGCCTACTAACGTGGTACGTCTGGAGATCAGTGGAGCAGGCAAGTCCTCCCGACATGTGCTGAGAAACGTCTATGCCATTTCGAGCTTGAGTCTGCCGATGCAGAGCCTGCACAGAAGGGATGTTAGGAGCGTGAACAAGGACGCTCGACTACCAATGAAGCCCTACGTAAATGCAGTGCCGAAGCTGCTTATTGGTTTGGACCATGGGCATCTAGGACTGCCATTGAAAACGAGACGGTTTGCCAGCGAGGGACCGTACGCGGCCGCAACCGAATTAGGATGGGTTGTTTTTGGGCCTGTAGAAGGACGACGAGACACGCCATCACCAAGGTCTTGTCTGCTGTCCACGTCGTTGGATGATAACGTGGAACGGATCGTCGAGGACTACTTCGAGATCGAGAACTTCGGTGTGAAGGTGGCGCCAGCGGCCGCAGCCAGCGACGACGTGAGGGCTTAGAAGATCCTGGAGGACACAACGGTGCGAGTTGGCCACCGATACTAGACGGGATTATTGTGGAAAACGGATAACATTGTGCTGCCACGTAGTTATGATATGGCGTACAATAGATTGGTCAACATAGAGAAGAAAATAAAGTGAGAATATTCCCGGATTGTTAATGATTATGTCGACAAGGGATACGCTCGGCGTCTGGAACGACAGGAGATCGATTCGGGAAGCGATAGAACATGGTACTTGCCGCATTTTGGAGTGGAGAATCCCAACAAGCCAGGGAAGATCCGATTAGTATTCGACGCAGCGGCACGAGTTGGAGGAGTGTCACTGAATTCTGCGCTGGGCAAGGGGCCGCAACACTATAAGGCCTTGGCATCTATCCTCTTCCATTTTAGGGAAGGTACCGTCGGAGTCTGCAGCGACATTAAGGAAATGTTTCACCAGGTGCTGATCCGACCCGAGGATAGATGTGCGCAACGCTTTCTGTGGAGAGATGGGAATGACCAACGGGACCCCGACGTCTACGAGATGTGCGTGATGACCTTTGGAGCAGCATGCTCACCGAGTGCGGCGCATCACGTGAAGACAGTGAATGCCAAGCGATTCCTGGATTCGGATCACAGAGCAGTCAAGGCCATCGTGGACTACCACTACGTGGATGACTATGTGGATAGCTTCGCCACAGAGAGCGAAGCCATCGAAGTATCTAGCAGAGTGAAGAAGATACATGCAGAAGGCGGTCTCATACGAGTGATACAGGAGAACATTGTTTCATTTGCTCCGAAATAATAGTTTACCAAGCGCAATTATTATCTACTTCTTGTGGGCATATCTTTCACCGTGCGTGTTACAATTCCAAAGTAGGAAAGTCAAAAAAGTGTCCCGTCTGTAAGCAGGAACTAACGCAATCTAATTCGGCGTCTGTGGAAAACCTTAGTTCAGATCGATTATCCACTACAAGCTCCATCATGGCTTCAACATCTCAATCCCTACAGACTCGACTTCAAACAAAACGAATAGCTGCCGTACAACAGTCAGAGGTTCCTAATTCAGACTCGAATAATATGGTTCAGACTATCACCAACCAACCGCAAGAACCCACCAACACGGCTGAAACGGTACCTTCAACTCTTGCCGAAGCAATAAAAGCTGCCATGATAGAACAAACTCAAATGATAGCTTCTAGCTTAACCGATCAGACTGACAAGATTATTCAAGCACTCTCAGGTTGTCTTCGTGATAGTAGTTTAGCGGGTTCAGCCAATGAATCTCCATCTAGTAGGCCAACAAGGGCACAATCGGGTTTGCCATTACAGAATCCACCGGAAACAAGATCAGAACCTTCCATGGGATTACCAACTCAGTTGCCGCATCCTAATCATTATGAAGTACGACCCGATCGGATAAGTCAAATAATGGCAAATTGGAAACTCAGATTCACTGGAAGGTCTTCTATGTCAACTGAAGACTTTATCTATCGTGTAGAGGCTCTGACGATCCAAACTTTAGAGGGGGATTTTAATTTAACGGCCAAATATGCCAGTAATTTGTTCGAGGGTAGCGCTAGCGAATGGTTCTGGCGATATCACAAAAGTGTCACTGTACTTACTTGGCCAGGTCTGTGTCAGGCCCTTCGTGGACAATTTAGCGATGATAGGACCGATAGGAGTATTAGGTCAGAAATAGAACACCGCAAGCAACGTCATAATGAACTGTTTGACGATTTCTATGGTGTCATAGCGGCCCTAGCCGACAAACTTTCAAACCCATTGTCTGAAGCTTCCCTAGTGGAAACATTAAGATATAATTTGTTACCGGAAATTCAACATGAAATATTGTACGTCCCTACAACTACTCTCAAGGAGTTAAGAACAGTGGTCCGCACAAGAGAAATGTTCTTAAGAACTGTCTCAAAACCGAATCCCCTATCGACTTCTCGACCCACTCCTAGGCGACAAGTCAATTCTCTTCAGAACCCAGAGGTGGCACCTTCATCAGATGAGGATTCAGGTCAGGACGAATACGAGCTCTCTGTGCTTGAGGTTTCCTGCTGGAATTGTTCCGCTAAAGGTCACAGATATCAAGAATGTCTGGCTGATCGAAAAATATTTTGTTATGGTTGTGGGAAGGCCGATACGTATAAACCTACATGTCGGACTTGTAACCCAAACGCTCAAAAAAACTATCAAGGGCGTGCACCACAGAAANGCTGCAGAGTTTAATTCTGGCAGTAGCACTTGCCAAGGTTAATATTGTTAGCCCTACCATGTTTGATCATGTAGATCTGGAAGGTGTGTAGATGGAAGAGCCTACCGAGACCGCGATTAGGGATGTTTTGTCCGTATCGTCCGTTAAGATCTAAAAATCCAATAACATCTTACACTCTATTATTAAGTTTCCAAAAATTAAGTCGGCCTGCAACAAGATCACCGTTTTCCCGGTGTCACATCACGACACCATACTCAGGGTGGAAGACAACGTGATTGCTGAATGCGTCGGCAATATCCACACGGTAAAAAACTGCTCGTCGGCATCAGGAGCTACATTTTTTTAGCGATTTACACCCCATCACTTACGTTGATAAGGGGATTGTAATTATAAATGATAGCCCGGCTAGCGTGTGTGTAAATAATGGCACCTGTGCCCATAAAAGGGGCACATATCTCGTCACCTTAGAAGAAGGTGCCATCGTCAATGAAACCCGATTGGTCAATCATGACACAGCCCAGAAGAGGGCTCCAGGAGTGACCAGATCGCCTTTCTTGAACGCCACTATGGAACGTAACGTGCTCAGTCTTTCTTGCCTTCACCGGTTGAGTGAACGTAACCTGGAACACATCAAAGAGTTCGGGGAGAAGATCAACAACCATCAATTATATCAGATGGTGTTCATAGCGGGAGCAATATGCTGCGCTTTGATTTGCATCGGCTTGGCTTATCGGCGGGTCACTCAGGCCCGAAGAACCGCGGCCCAACTAAAGGAGATGATTGCTCAAATAGGGTCGGCCGAGGGCGGCCTCATTCTTGAAGGGGGAGTGTTAACTGAAGTTAACCGCGCAACGGCAATGTCCGATTACTTAAGAGCTTGCACGCTCGAACACTGCATATTTGCGTGGCCGCTATGAAATATATTTTGTTAGCTTTAAGTTTCAGTTTATATTTGAGCTTCATCCAATAAAGAAGTCTTTCATGAATACTCCGGCACAGCCGTTGAAGTCAATTCATTTGTCAAATTGGTTACTTGGCCTTAAGGGCAGTAGCAACGGAGTTAGTAACTCAAACCATGACTTCCCGCCAGAAGGAAGAACCCCCTAGGCAACCGCCAGGGACAACATTCACCTCCCGCATCTGACGACATCGTCATCAGCGAGGGACAAACAATTACTACTACAAATTAACTTTATTAGCTGGCGCCCAACGCAAAAGTCATGTAAGTGAGCACTTTCACCCATAAACCCTTTACGTCTGCATTAGATTAAAAAAGAAAAAAAATAAAAAGAGACAGAAGTAGTGAAACTTTGTACCTTACACTGATAGCTAAAAAACTGCAGCCCCTCAAACTTATTTACTTATATTAATTTCCAATAATTGTCTGACTGTTTACCATTAACACATTGTATTTTTAATAATTTTTTCATAAACTATTTTTGAGATATTTACTTTCCAATATTGTTTGCATTCCTTGTTCTTATTGTTTTTATTTTTCTTTGTTTGTCATAGCGGAGGCTCAATCCCCGCCTTCCGCTCCCCTTGCCTCTACTTGGCAAAGCAATAGTGAGGTTTGACGAGCCCGCACACATAACTAAAACGACAGCTCAGCCCGCGCGGCACCGTTACCCGACCAATTTTCTCTGTGGGCATTTAATGAATTAATTTTTTGTAAATATGTCCTGCTTTGGGATGTTTATGACATATGTCATATGACATAAATATATCTTTTCATACCCTTGATATGAATTTTTTTGATAAATGATTGAGGATAATCAGTATTCCTATGTTCATTGTCTCATTGTTCATGTTAATCGTGTGCTGAATATATTACTAACTAACAATTTCCAATTTCTTCAAACGAACTTTCATGTTCGGGAAAGAGCGTATGCCACAATATTCTCGCTTCCTTTGCGGCGAACAATTGTGACACCATATCCTTAAAGTTTGATAGCCCACCTCGCCAATCGTCCATTTAAGTCTGATTGATCCCTATCTACTTTAAGTAAATTTCTTTCAATATACATTCGAAATTTCTGATTGGCTAAAATTACGGCTGGGCATTCAAGTTCTGTCACAGTGTAGTTTCGCTGTGCTTTATTTAGTTTTTTTGACATATATGCTATGGGACGTTTGCATCCTGGGTCATCTTTTTGGTGTAGGACTACTCCTGCGCCATATAAAGATGCATCACACTGCACTTTGAATGGCTTATCATAGTCTGGATGAATAAAAAAAAAGCGCCGCTGTGATCTCCTTAAAAGCTGCGTGGCCTTTGGATTCCTTTGCAGTAATTTTCCCCTTAGGAGTTCGGTTAAGGGAAATATGATTAATGTGGAATAGTTGGGAATGAAACGTTTGTACCAACCAATCATTGCTTCTGCTTCGTTGGTTCTGTGAAATTGTGTTTGCCGCTGTGAAAGCGGCTATTTTTTCTGGGTTGACTCGTAAGCTACCTTTCCCAACTATATAACTCAGCCCTGCTTTACGATGTTAATAGTGAGTCCTGCTTTATGTAATTGGGTGGCTACTTCGGATAGGTGCAACATTGAACCTTTGAAAGGGATTCAAAGCTATCCGATAGGATCATTAGATCGTATAAATAAACTAAGACGTTCTGCCTCAGATTGAACGGAATTACTAGATTAATTAACTATTGTTTGGGGGCTCTCGTCAAACCAAATGGCATCCGCTTAAATTGGTACAAAGCTCTGATCTAGTGGCCAAAACCCCACCTGGAAATTTCTCTTCGATTTTGACGGGAATTTCTTCAGATTCTTGTTGGTCACTCAGTGCTTTTACAAAATTCTTGCACATGACGAGTCGAGTCCGTTGACCGCAACGTTGAATCTGATTTCATATCTTGGTCTGATTTCTGATCCTGGTATCTTTTCTGTAAGTGACTACATAACTCGTACCAATTCATGTGTTTTTACGTTTTATTTATACGCCAATACAATGAGAGTGCTGGTTCAGCGAATAGAAGATGAACAAACTGAATTAGCAAAGAGAAGTTACTATTAAGACACTGAGTTTATTTATTATTGTCAATTGTCATTAAGTTAGACAATTGTCTAGGTAAATGAAATCTTGAACTTAATGCGCTAATTGGAAATTACGTTGGAAGTGAAATATGATGTGACCTACCATTTAATAATTTCGATCTCTGACTGTTGTTCCATGCATTGCTGATTCGAGGTTGTGGAGGTGCTGTTCCTCTCGAGGGTCAAGTTCCTAATATCTGTAATTCTTTGGTCACCATTTAAGGCTGCCATACTTGCTTTATAGCTTTCCAATCAGCAATTTGTTGAATACCTTCCTCTTGCATAGAGTTTTGTTCCCTAGAGAGGTTAGATTCCTGGTCAGTCTGTATGTTACTCGGCATTCTGCGTTCAGACAGCTTTGCCTACAATTTGAACAGGTATAGTTGGTTTCAGGCCATTCTAACATACAGACTCAATGAAACTTATGCTTGCATGGAGTTTCCATGATACTACCGCTGGAACTCGTATCATTACAAATGGTACACAGCTCCTGACTCTAAAACGGAGTTTCTGCTATGTTTTCGGTACTTCTTCTACAAGACATTGTCACACACAAAATAATAACGGTAGGTTGCGATAATAATCTACTCAAGATTCAAGTCGTTAATAATATACTCGAAAATGCCTTTAGAGCTTACCCTTGGTTCTTCACATGGCGTTCATAGTAAGTTTTAGGACAGTAGAGATTTATTTTAAGCTAAATGAGATACAAACATATGAGACATAGAGGACTATTTCCATATAAACCAAATATAAACAATCTCACTCGCAAATGGGAAAAAGAAACTACGCTGACATGGTATAAAATCGAATAAGGCTCAATTATAAAAATCCTATGCCTGTCATAGTCACCATTCGATTCAGATTCGGTTGGAATCCGTTTTCTTTGCATACTGTATAACCACAGAATGTGTCCGATTGTTTTCAGAGTCACAGCAATCCACAGCTGTACAATGACGCACAAAAGCCAAAAAGAAAGGTTTTATAAAGGAATGGTAAACGAATGGGGTTAATTGATGTAACCCACGTTGATCAGTAGGTATACACTTGCTCTGCATTGCCATAACATTAACATAGCATTTGCATTGCCTTGGCAGTGACCCCACATTGGGCGACAGAAATCTGTAACGGACGAACGACAGTAAACTATCCCCAACACTGCACGGATGGTGACCATGTACGTTACGAAATTCGTCGTAGACAGAGATGGGGAAGTTGGGAGGGAAAACTGTAGGAGTCGATCCTTGCGAGGTTGATTTTACTGACCCTAATAAATTAAAGACTCGATGTTATGGTCCTTCGTCTATCCATGTAGACTATTCACTAATCAGTGGGGTCTACCCATGTTCAACTGACATGCTAAGATCCGAAGTGCTCTGAATAAAAGACATTATGTCATTATCATTTTTGTAACAAATGTGTTAATAGTGCAACAACTAAAATATAAAGGCGTATTACAATTTATCTTATTAATAAGAAAAGAAAGGTCAAACATGTCAAGAAGTTCCCATTGTACTCAAATTTAGAAATTACTCTTGGTTAGTTACTCACTCAGCTTAAATTCTGCATCGATCGATGGGCCCACAATAAAAATGGGAAAATGCCTGACTGATCTCTCTTTCGATGCTGGTTGGTTTTCTTATGATAAAAAATTTAAGTTTAGGTCCTATGCCAATTAATTCATACTCGTTATAGTTTACATTTATACGATACTAAGAAAGAAATTTAATATTAATATAAAGAAAATTATACATATTTTCAATAATTGTGGGAGTCGAAATTTTGGCACAGCTATCGAGATTCGCAGTGAAAGTGGTTTCGTAATTCTACACTACCAAAAATGCTGATACACATGCTCTCAGTCAAAGTTATGGGTCTTTAAACTGGATGAGTGCGAGTTTACACTGCACTATATATATATAGCACTGGATTGGCTATGTTGGTCCTATTCAGTCTCACACAAGCCATTTCCAAGCTGTAGTAAAACTTCTCTGTGCATGCGTAGGTGGGTGAGCTTTGCATATACCTATGCAATTCTGTTCCCATCTATCATATGAATACAGTTAAGGAAAGAAATATTGGCCTGCCTAAGAATTTGTTTTTCATTTTAGAATAAAGTGAACGCTAAATGTTGAAAGCGCCTTCTTGACTAGTGATCTCCGTGTTTTGTACCTGTGCAGACACAGGTACTGTGCAGGCACAGGTTTGTACAAAAAAACTATATTCTTTAGAACCACGTTGTCTCTTACGTTTACGTTTAGTTCCCTCCGTTTACCTGCTCCCTTTCGAACGAATAAATAAATCGAATTTAACTTCAATTGCAAGTCTTCCATAGACCCGGTGATATCGTTCGGCCATTTTTCTTTTAAAACATGGGCGGCTTATTTTATTTGCTTTTCATGAAGTTCTGCGTATTTGGCTGGAATGATATTTTGTATCAATGACAACAGTGTTCGATGTTCGAGAAATCTGGTGCCCAGTTCTTCCATATATTTATCCAGAAATGGAAAAAAAATATCGATCGTCGATAATATTCTTTAGAATTTCCAAAATAGTTGTCACGATTGTTTTGACGTCCTACTCGCCGAGGAACAGTTAGCTCGATACCAATCTTCACAGCGAAGAATCGGCATAATGTCGCCCGCATGGGTAATGCCAGATTTCGGTTGTGATTGGCACAATAAAGATAAAGAGCATCTGGACATGACTTCTTTACAATAACTGCACAGCCTTTCAACTCTCCACTCATTGATCGAGCTCCATCATAACCTTCAAAAGAAACCGTTAAAATTCTTTTTTTACCTTGTTTAAAGACCTTGTAGGTGTGTAGTGACTGAAAGCCACGGACCATTCGGAAACTCTGTTCTTTTTATTGGTTGTTGATTTGTCGCCTGGGATACTAAGGTACAGTCTAGACAATCCTTTACAAATTTCTCACTGCCCTATCAATTTGGGACCTGTAATGCGCTTGTTGTAACTTAACAGCAAACCAAATGCCTAAAAGTAAACCTCATTTAGTTAAGCTTGGAATAACCAAAAATACAAAACAAAAACAAAAAGCTTGGTTAAGCTTAAAGTTCCTTATCTATTGATAATCAATTATCTATCTAGAATTGAGCATTTAAGCATCGGTCTAAGCATAGAATAAGCAGCGGCCAACTTCTTTTCTCTTGTGGCTGCTAAGATAAGCGCATCGCTCGCGGTTAAACTCCAGTATATATTTAACCCCCGGAAAAAAAAAAACACGTGGTGGGGAATTTCCACATAAGTTTCCCAAAACTTAAACAGCGAGGGAAGTGAGCAGCGCTCAGTGTATTAAAAGTGAATTACATTTTTTGCGGTGCCAATTCAAGGTAAATAAAACCTTTGTTTTCGGCCTCCCGCCTTTTTTTTTAATTCGACTTTTTTTTAGGTCGAATTGGCACCCAGTAAAAACCCATTTTTGTATTGTTCTTACATTGGGAATAAGTTTATAAGCCCCCAAGCAGCCAGTTTTACCCTAAGAAGGGCTTCCAGCGCCACGCCGCGGGATCTGATGGATTTTTATAAATTAGTGTGAGAGCCACAATTTTCTTTTGGGATTAAGGTGCATGTGCAATAATTTTCCCTCATTAATTAAAACCCGCCAATGGCCAGCATATGCACCCGAAATTATTCTCATCCAATGACGTCATTCATCGCCCCAAGACAGTTACGCCTGTCCCGTATTGGTTTCCGGAATTATTAATTTGATTTAGCTATTTTTATTTTGGTAGTATTTAGTTTTTTTTGGAGCTTGGAGTTTAATAATGTAAGAAAATAACGTTTCCAGTTCCCTTAATTTTGTATTTCTTTTTTTTTATTACTTAAATACTAAAACTGAACGGTATGGAAATATTAATTAGATTGGTGAATATATATATATATACATACATAAAAATAACCTCTATGCCCTAAAATTATAGATTCATCGCTCAACCCGACAAAAGATCTTTTTAACGTGGAAATTAAACTCGATGTAAGTGAAAAAAAATATATATTCATTACCCCAAATTAAATATTGTTGGTGGTTAGGCTGATTTTTCTCAGTGTAATAAAAGCTTTACCTGAAAGATTTTTATCTCCCATACGGTAAAATCGAACCACGCGGTTTGCAATTAAAATACCGAACAACGGTACACTGAAAGAAAAGAAAAAAAAAATGAAAATTTTTCTGGCACGTGCTGGCTAACAGTTGATTATATATATATATTTTTCTTTTTTTTATTCCAATATTTAATAATAGCCTTCAGCAATGACAACAAAGAAAAATGAATTACATTTTTTTTCTTAAATTAATAAATATTTAATAAAAATTAATGGAATCTTGGAACATTATTTTTAATGCTCTTGCCGTGTTCCAACATTAAAAACCTTGCTAAAGTTAATCATAAACCCTTGCTATCAAATTTGAATTGAAAATAAATAAGTTACTTT
>JAJJHT010010398.1:74182-87934 GCA_021223865.1 Drosophila pandora
CAAGACTTTAATGCACAGACCAATTTAAAATCCATAATTATTAACAAAATTTAAATAATTAATTTATTAAAAATTATTTAAAATTAAATAATTAATTTAGTAAAAATTATTAAAAATTAAATAATTAATTTATTAAAAATTATTAAAAGAAATTAATAATTAATTTAAAAATATTATTTGATTTATTAATGAGGAACCTTGAACCACTGTACCAAGGAAACGAAAGGGGGAGATTAAAGAGAGCAGTTAGTGCAAGTTAGCAAGATTTAAAGAAATAGAGATAAGAATCTCTATTGAGCGAGAGTATAAGCAAAAGAATAGCAACAACACCGTTGGAGATGAAGAAGCAGAGCAGGGCTATGTTTGGAAAGTAAATTAAACAAATTAATATTTTTACCTCCAAATATATCACTGCACACGCGAAGCGATACGGATCTACGAAATTGTGATTTGTTTTTATGAATGTAAAGAAAATAAACACCGATTGTTTATAGCTTATTGCAAGTTTTACAGAAACGTAGTGCGCACAAAAAAAACACGTCCGTCCGCTTTAAGATAAAGAGAGGAAGTGATATTAGATAATCCTCTTGACTTACGTCCTCACGCTCAAGTGATGCTAGACCCGAAATCTCGCGATAAAACGGCCTTCTCAGTACCCGGACGTCCGTTGTATGAATTTGTGGTCATGCCCTTTGGCCTCACTAATGCCCCGCAGTCTATGTCGCGACTTAAGGATAAAATAGTTCCAGCCTACTTACGTAATGAGGTTTTTATATATTTAGACGACTTACTCATTGTCTCCGATACCTTCGAACGACATCTTGAAGTCTTATCGGTAGTCGCTTCCAACCTGGCTCGTGCAAATCTTACAATTAATGTTGAAAAAAGTAAATTCTGTCGGAAAGAGGTGAAGTACTTAGGACACGTGATAGGTAATGGTATTATTAGCACAGATCCTGATAAGATAGCCGCAGTCAGAGATTACCCAACACCCCGTTCGGTTAAACAGGTTCGAAGATTCCTTGGAATGACCGGATGGTATCATAAGTTCATTAAGGATTATTCCGCTATTACTTCCCCGTTGACAGACACCTTGGAAACCAATCGGAAGTTTGAGTGGACAAGTGAAGCCCAGGGGGCTTTTGAGTCCATAAAGGCAAGCATGTGTGCAGCCCCAGTACTGCACAGTCCCAATTTTTCGCTCCCGTTCTCACTTCATTGCGACGCAAGCCACACAGGAGTAGGTGCAGTCTTAATGCAAGTGAATAAAGATGGCGCAGAGGTGCCGATCGCTTTCATGTCAAAGAAGCTAAATCGTTGTCAACGTCAATACACCGTTACCGAGAAGGAGTGTTATGCCGCTGTGTTGGCCGTGAAAAAATTTAGAGCTTATGTCGAAGGACAGGATTTCGTAATAGTCACAGATCATGCCTCCTTAAAATGGCTTATGACCCAGGCAGATCTAAGCTCGCGTCTCGCCCGTTGGTCTCTTAAGCTTCAAGGATTCCAATTCAAGATACTTCATCGAAAAGGTACTCACAACGTAGTCCCCGACGCTCTTTCGCGAACCTTTACCGAAGACTTGTCAACCCTTCCTTGTGATAGTCTAATAGTTGACGTCAATTCCACCGAATTCGATTCAACCGAATACGATTCGCTTAGGAGTAAGATCCGACTTAATAACTCTTCCCTACCGGATCTCAAAATTCAAGGTAAACATATATACCGACGCGCTGAACATGTAGAGGATACCAAAATTTCCGATGACCAATGCTGGAAACTTTGGGTTCCACGCCCACTCGTACCGAATGCCATTAAGACTGCTCATGGAGATCCCTTACATGCCCACGGAGGTATAAACAAAACCATAGAAAGGCTCCGACGTTATTATTTCTGGCCTAACATGGTTAATGACATAAAAACTTTCGTTAATAGTTGTGATATTTGTAAGGCCACGAAACACCCTAATCGATCGTTTAAGCCTCCTATGGGAAACACTGGAATACCCCAGCGTTTCTTTCAGAAGATATTTGTTGACTTTTTAGGACCCTATCCACGCAGTAAATCGGGAAATGTAGGTATATTTGTGGTGCTCGACCATCTCACTAAGTTTCCTTTTTTGAAACCAGTCCGCAAGTTTACCGCCGACTCGATGGTGCGATATTTGGAAGAAGATCTTTTTCATTGTTTTGGGGTTCCAGAATATGTGGTTTCTGATAATGGAGTTCAGTTTAAATCGCAAACTTTTAATTGCTTGTTAAAAAAATATAATATCAGACATACATATACGGCCTTTTATTCCCCACAGGCAAACGCGTCGGAAAGAGTGAATAGATCAGTTCTTTCAGCCATAAAGGCTTACATAAACCCAAATCAAAATAACTGGGACGAAAACCTTAGTAGCATCAACTGCGCTCTACGATCGGGAGTTCATCTGGCCATAAACACGAGCCCGTATAAGCTAACGTTTGGTCAACATATGGTCACGAATGGCGAAACTTTTCAACTACTACGAGATTTAGGTATGCTAGAAGATCAAAGTGTCCAATTTAATAAGGAAGACTGCCTAGACATTTTACGCAGCAAAGCCCAGAAAACCATGATAGCCCAACGCAATCGGAATGAAAAGTTCTACAACACACGCACAAGGGACGTTTCTTTTAAAGTAGGTCAAGAAATTTTCCGACGCAATTTCCAACAAAGCAATTTCGCAAAAGGGTTTAGCTCCAAGCTGGCTCCCAATTTCCTTAAAGCGCGAGTGCGAAGGAAGTTAGGGAAGGTATATTACGAGCTAGAAGATCTACAAGGCCGCCTGATCGGAAATTTCCATGCCAAAGATATTAAGCCATAAGCGTAGACAACAAGCGGGAATCTTCCTTGTGTTGTTCCACCCCAAGTTAGATTTTAGTGGGGGGGAGTAGCGCATCGCTCGCGGTTAAACTCCAGTATATATTTAACCCCCGGAAAAAAAAAAACACGTGGTGGGGAATTTCCACATAAGTTTCCCAAAACTTAAACAGCGAGGGAAGTGAGCAGCGCTCAGTGTATTAAAAGTGAATTACATTTTTTGCGGTGCCAATTCAAGGTAAATAAAACCTTTGTTTTCGGCCTCCCGCCTTTTTTTTTAATTCGACTTTTTTTTAGGTCGAATTGGCACCCAGTAAAAACCCATTTTTGTATTGTTCTTACATTGGGAATAAGTTTATAAGCCCCCAAGCAGCCAGTTTTACCCTAAGAAGGGCTTCCAGCGCCACGCCGCGGGATCTGATGGATTTTTATAAATTAGTGTGAGAGCCACAATTTTCTTTTGGGATTAAGGTGCATGTGCAATAATTTTCCCTCATTAATTAAAACCCGCCAATGGCCAGCATATGCACCCGAAATTATTCTCATCCAATGACGTCATTCATCGCCCCAAGACAGTTACGCCTGTCCCGTATTGGTTTCCGGAATTATTAATTTGATTTAGCTATTTTTATTTTGGTAGTATTTAGTTTTTTTTGGAGCTTGGAGTTTAATAATGTAAGAAAATAACGTTTCCAGTTCCCTTAATTTTGTATTTCTTTTTTTTTATTACTTAAATACTAAAACTGAACGGTATGGAAATATTAATTAGATTGGTGAATATATATATATATACATACATAAAAATAACCTCTATGCCCTAAAATTATAGATTCATCGCTCAACCCGACAAAAGATCTTTTTAACGTGGAAATTAAACTCGATGTAAGTGAAAAAAAATATATATTCATTACCCCAAATTAAATATTGTTGGTGGTTAGGCTGATTTTTCTCAGTGTAATAAAAGCTTTACCTGAAAGATTTTTATCTCCCATACGGTAAAATCGAACCACGCGGTTTGCAATTAAAATACCGAACAACGGTACACTGAAAGAAAAGAAAAAAAAAAACGAAAATTTTTCTGGCACGTGCTGGCTAACAGTTGATTATATATATATATTTTCCTTTTTTTTATTCCAATATTTAATAATGGCCTTCAGCAATGACAACAAAGAAAAATGAATTACATTTTTTTCTTAAATTAATTAATAAATATTTAATAAAAATTAATGGAATCTTGGAACATTATTTTTAATGCTCTTGCCGTGTTCCAACATTAAAAACCTTGCTAAAGTTAATCATAAACCCTTGCTATCAAATTTGAATTGAAAATAAATAAGTTACTTTGGAGACATTTTACGATATACATTTAGGAAATAATATTAGAGAATACCCGCTATGGAAGACAAGATTCTCTTCATAAACATGATTCTTGATATTATTTTTATATAAACATATATAATATTATTGCCTATTAATGCGACTTATTATTTCTTATACCTACTTATAAAGATATAAATTCTAAGATAATTTTTTTTTTCGATTATAACATATCTAATAGATACATTTAATTATATACTTGATTTAAATTTCCTTCTTTTGCCTTATGCAACTTAATAACCATGAATAAATTTTATAACGTTTAAAAATGAATTGCTAATCTATTATCTAGAGGAGTCATGCAGGATGAAGATGGCAGGTGAAATTAAATAGCCGGATTTTCTTTGGGATCATCAATATTTATTTCGCGGACTTGGTGATCATGGAAGGGTGGGCAACGGCTGTGGCAAAACATCCGCTCAGCTTTACATCTTCTGCTGCAACTCCACCAGCGCAGTCGCAACGGCCTTAATTACTCTGAATGTCGAAAGCAATGCAAGAATCCTTTTTATCCCCTTTCCCAATATTTCCTTCAGTACGTACTAACCCCCCGCACGCGAATATCTTTTAAATAATCGATTGATAACTGCGAGCGAGTAGCACAAGGACCCTAGGGATCCAAATCCTCCTACCGACCAAAAAGCCGGAACCAGCGCGTGCAACCTCCTTGCAGCTACACAACCATCTGCCCGCTTACATGGTTACATGTTACAGACCCCCTTGCCTTGGATTGTAGTTGTCACTTCATTGCCGATTCACCAGGGTGGCCTTCATGGGCTAGAATCAACACCGTTCGCCTTCAACAACTCGCAGTAAGAAGAAAGTAGAAGGTCCTCCTTGACACAAACGGGATAAAGAATCAGCTTTACTTTTCTTGCCCATTTTATAGATTACTTTGAAATGGTACGCCTGGAGACGTAAGAGCGCTTCGACTGTCAAAAGCGATAATTTTTGGGTCGAGGTCATTTTTAAATTAAAGCAGTACTACTTCTTAAGCAACAGGGCTCGCATCAGCTATCAGTCGAGTTTTATTTTTAGGGTCAAGATATGAGAGACTTGGAATCTTGGTTAATGCTAAATTTAGCTTTTGGAACCCTTTTTTCTTCAGCTGGTCCCCAAACAAGCTTTTGATCCTTCTTTAACAACAAACTTAACGGTTCAGTAAGATCTGCCAGGTCTGGAATAAACTTCCCCACGGACTTGACCAAACCCAGGAAACAACGCGTTTCTTCTTTGTTTTTCTATAGTTTTTCTTATTTTTATTGTTGGTCGCAAGCTGACTCTTAATGGGATCTTTAGCATTAAGCTAGCGAGCTTTCGCTTAGCCTATATTCAAAAGCTGACTCACTTTGCTTTTTATCTCAGTGTATACGCATCATAAATCTGGGCTTTTGGCTCCCTCTATTTTATATGCGCCCATAAATAAACAATATTATAACGTTCTTAAAATAATTAATTTCGTGTTATTATTTGGATTATTTGAAAAATCTCAATGACCAAACATAGGTAATGGGTAATTTTCCTTGCGCATCGCACGATTGGCCTGTCTCATCTCCAAACACAGTCGGCTTTCACCGTTTTCTTTAAATGCTATCCCTACACGTGTGAATCTATTAACATTTAGGAAACGGCGTGACTTCCTCAATGTGATTTACCAGTAACCTTACTT
The DNA here is from genome assembly GCA_021223865.1 of Drosophila pandora. NCBI lineage: Eukaryota > Metazoa > Arthropoda > Insecta > Diptera > Drosophilidae > Drosophila > Drosophila pandora. Next base: position 80,076 of record JAJJHT010010398.1, read on the forward strand.
GCAGAACATTTAATTTAATTACAGTTTCGCGTCCAAGTAGTGATTGACAACCTCTTCTCATAACGAAAAAGGGATCAGCTCTCAGCCCTGCTTGGTGTCTTAAAAACACAAGTGACGTTTAAAATTGTGTCTGAGGTATATTCCCTTTATTGGTTTTGGTTCTCTATAAGCACATTGAAAACAGTTGCCTTCCTTGACTGACGCCCAATCGTCTTGCGAGTTAAGATTAAATCGAAATCCGGAATCGATTATCATGGAAACCTTTTCGCCTCCGATCCGGCATTTTATCAATTTTTCTTGTTCCTCGTCACTGTTTGTTTTAAAAAAACTGTCTCAATCGGTGTTATTTTCCCATTGGTTCTCGTCCTTAATCCAGTGCACATTCCTGCGTTTTAAGTTTTCCATCATACGGTTGCGGGAATGGACTTTTCAAAACTTTTCGGCATTTCCGGCCAAAATGGCTCAGACGGGAGCATCGATTACATCCTCCTTATTACCCGGCCGCTCACATCTACCACAATCGCTATTGTTAAAAATCGTTTTCAAGTTTGAGATTTTATTATTATTCTCTGGAACCGGCTTCGGGACTGCTGCGATTAGCTAAAACTATTGTTCGTCGATCTGATACGCTTCGATGACTTCGTCTTACGTATGTTCCTTTTCTAACAGCTTCTTTTTTTGTTCCGAACTAGCCGAAATATCAATATTTATCCTTCAAACATATTTCCTCCATTTCCGCCTTCGTTGAACGGAAACTAAATTTCCGGGTTTGTTGTCGCAGCCGTAAGATGAACTTTCCAAAATCCTCTCCTTCGTCAGGTGAAATTTTCATTAAAAGGTACACGCAACCGTTTGTAATTGTATGTCAGCATTGACATTTTAAGGCGAGCGGCGCTCTCCTCTCTATTACCCCCTTTCTCTATTCTTATGTGTTTTATGCGCGGTTCCCACTGCATACGTACAGCCCACCTCCCGTCCAACCGACCGAGGGACGCTGCCGCGTAACGTACGGCTCGAATCGCGGGAATAGATCCGAGACAGATAAGCGAGGAATAGGAGAAAGATATTACGAGGAAGGGTGTTGCATAGATAAGGCGGTTAATATAAGCGATTTAAGATTGTTAGTAGAGCAAAGTGATAAGATGTGGTAGAGACCATTGTAGTCCGAACATAATACCCTGAACGGATCGTGTTGGGCATACGTCGAACTACAATGGCTGAGGAGTAGAGGACGAAAGTTTCTGGTCCTTCTACTAGGAATGTTAAAATTTAAACGTGTAAGTAAATGCTGGCTGTCTATATTTCCATAAATAAGATTATATAGAAACATGACACCCAGCATCGTTCTACGATTTGTTAATGATGGTAAGTTGATTAGTAAAAGTCTACTATGATAAGAGGGGAGGTAAAGATTTGCATCCCAATTAAGTCCCCTAAGAGCAAAAGTAAGGAAGTTTTTTTGTACAGATTCAATGTGATCTTGGTGTACTCCATATTGAGGACTCCAGACACACGATCCATACTCTAGAATCGGACGGACCAGTGATGTATATAACGTTTTAGTTATGTACGGGTCATTAAATTCTTTTGACCATCTTTTAATAAAACCAAGCACACCCATAGCTTTATTAACCATGGTAGATACATGGTCGGTAAATTTAAGTTTCAAATCTAATAGGACACCTAGATCGTTAACCTGAGTTAATCGTTCTAAGGCGTTCCCATAGAGAAAGTACATAGCCTGGTGAGGACTAGATCGGTAAAAAGACATAAGTTTACATTTCGATCCATTAAGCTTTAGGTTATTTGCTAAACACCAATTTTGAAGTTTATCCAAATCGGATTGAAGTCTAGACTGGGCGCTAGTGAATTTATACTGAAGGCATAGCTTAACGTCATCAGCGTACATAAGTACAAGTGAATTAGTTAAGGCAAGGGGCAAGTCGTTAATAAACAGAGTAAAAAGTAGGGGTCCAAGATGGCTTCCTTGGGGCACCCCCGATGTGGCGCGGACTAAACGCGAGGTAACATCTTTAAAGAAAACACGTTGGGTTCTCCCTGATAAGTAGCTCGAAATCCACATAAGAAGATCAGTTGGGAATCCCAAAAGACTGAGTTTACTTATAAGAAGCGAATGGTTAACAGAGTCAAATGCTTTACTGAAGTCAGTGTATATGACGTCTGTTTGTAAGCCATTCCGGAAGCCATCCGTGATAAAAGATGTTAGCTCCAATAAGTTGGTAGTGGTGGAGCGGCGCTTCATGAAGCCATGCTGGCACGGAGTTATTATTGAACTACATAGGTGTTGCAAATGTGGAGTGATAAGTTTTTCAAAAAGCTTTGGAATTGCTGACAATTTAGAGATGCCTCTATAATTAGCAGCGTCGGATTTTTTCCCTTTTTTATGCAGCGGAATAATGAAGGATTCCTTCCACATAAGGGGAAAGATCGAAGTTTCCAGCGATAGATTAAAGAGTTTAACAAGCGGTTTGCACAGTGCCTCGGCGCAGTACTTCAGAACACAGCCTGGTACTCCATCAGGGCCTGGCGAATACACGGGCTTAATCTTAAGAAGATCCGATAACACACCACTTTGATCGAAAGATGGGCAAAATATAAGGTTGGCTGATTGGATATTATAAGTGTAAGGCTGAGCTAAACTGCTGCTAGGTGAATAGGTAGTTTGAAAAAACTGTGCAAAGAGATCGGCCATCGCCTGATCGGTGTTCGCAGAAGAGTTCTCAAACGTAAGCAGTGGGGGAAAAGATACATGTTTACGCTTAGTGTTTACAAAGTTATAAAACTGCTTCGGATCCTGAGTAAACTGAATCCTGCAGCGGCGAATATAACTCCTATAACATTCTGCGTTATGCACGGTGAAATTGGACCGAGCTACTAAGTATCTTGAATAACTAACTGTACAGCCAGATAATCTATGTTTGTTTAAAAGTCTACTCATACTATTCTTTAAATTTATAAGGTGCCTTGTATACCAAGGCGGATTCGTTGAAGCGGACGGATATTTCCACGGCACGCAAGCGTCGAAAAATATGTTCAAAGTGTAATAAAATTTTTGTAATGCGATGTTTATATCCTCGCATGCCAGTAAATCAGACCAATCAAATTCCAAAATTAACTTATTTAATTTCATAAAGTCAGCCTTACGAAAGAAACGAACTTTCTGAGATTTAACTGTAGACTTAAGGTCAAAAAAGTAATTATTTTCGATTGAAACCTCAAGAGTGGGATGATATGGATCCTCAGGGTTAGAAAGGGGCAAAGTTCTGGAAAGAGTAATTCCATCAGGATCAGAAACGAAACATAAGTCCAACAGCCGACCTAAAGAATTTCTGACGTGGTTAATTTGCCCGAGTGACATGTCAAACATGCCCTCAGGGAAGTCATGGTGGGAGTTAAGCTGTAAAGACGGTGAATTATCAACATTGGACCACATAAGTTCTGGGATATTAAAGTCACCCAGAGCTATCAGCTGGTCACCATCAGACAGACGATCGAAAACCAAACGAATAGCGGACAAATGTTGCCAGTATGTTGGCGGTTCGGACGAAGGTGGTATGTACGAACAGGTAACATACAAAGATTGATCGGACAAAGTGATTTTGATGCAAAGAAATTCAATGTCACCAAACTCTTGTGATTTTACCTCTTCAGAAGCGAATTTGGAGTCTACAGAAATTAGCACTCCTCCTCCCCTTCGCAAGGTTCTATCACATCTAAAAGTGGTGTACCTACTAGGAAAAACTTCGGAGCTTAAGATCTCCGGCTTTAACCAAGTTTCTGTAAATACAATAATATGGGATGCAAAAAAAGAACTATCAGAATACAGTTTGGGAAGTTTACTACGTAACCCTCTTGTATTCTGATAGGTAAGTGTTAATGAAGACATTAGTTTTTTGGGATTGGTTGGTGTTTATTTTAATTTCCGCACTCGAAGCGATCGGAGAGTGAAAATAAAGAACGTTGGAAAAGCATGAGTGTACGGGTAAATTTATGGAATTGGTGCATTGTTACATTGGCGACGAGGTAAAATAAATGGAATTTAATTTAAAATCGCTAAAGTTAATCAAAACCAATTTAAATTAAGACAAAATCGATCAATGAAATCGGCCTCGTACGTGAAAGGAAAATTAGTTCAAAGGAACCCGTCAGTTTTGCATCGCTTCCTCCGCTCGGTTCCGTTGTTTCTGTTTGGTTGAGAGATCGAGAACACGGATAAGGGGGTGGTGGATTGCTAAACGAAGCTAAATGACAAATGAAAAAAAGATAAATGTAATAAAAATTGAATATTTAACAAAGGTTGAATAAACGAATAAAGAATTATCAGACAGTGGTCATAGGCAGAGCCCCAAAACAAAATTTAAAAAAAAACATATGTATAAGAATAGAGAGAGGGGGTAATAGAGAGGAGAGCGCCGTCTTAAAACGTCAATGCTGACTTAGCATATCGCTGCCGGTTCCCACGCTGCCCATTATTTTTGACGCAGGCATTTGACAGGTGTGTGGCATCAGAGCCTATTCTATTAGCTGAAAAGCCTCCATCATCTGCAGTTTTTTTCAGGGCAATAAACGGCAGCGATTAAAAGGCTTCCGTTTCTAGACTGAGTTTGTAACGATGTGGCCTGCAAGAAGTTTGTTTTAAACCTTTTGTGAAAATGGTGTTTTAAACGTTCTCTGATTAGAACTCCAGTTCCGCCGTGGGCTTTCCCATCTGGATGATCTGTGCGGTAGATTGTATAGCCTTTTATTTAAAAGTTGTATTTGCTTGTAAGATGCGTTTCCACCAGTAGCATAACGTCAATATGTTTATCGATCAAGAATCGTAACAATTCTAGTTTATGCCGTGAGACACCATTGGCGTTCCACATTGATATTCGTAGAGTCTGTAATGGTCACCTGTGCTACCCATTCGAGTTTCAAAAAATTAGATTAGAATAACATCTAATCTTAACGAAACTCTCCATTTTTATCGATAGGGGGTAGCAATTTTTTTGTTTTATTCATTTCTAATTTGCATGTTAGGTGTTCGTACTCACCTTGACCTTGATACCTACCTCAGCCCCCCCATCAGCTTATTAGGTGGCTGCATAAGTCTTTTTCTTTTTTGAGCTGTCAAGCTAAGCAGACTCACACCTAAGTACCAGCTACAACATATTTAAAAAACAAGTGGGTGAAGCACGTTCAAATTGATCACAACAAAATAAAATCTGTTAATTCTCAACACATCATTGGGCAAAGAAGTAAAGCAAATACATCATTAAAGTCGCCAAAAAACTTTTAGAAACCATCATAACAATCGTTCTAACTAAAAGTAGATGCTCGTCTATTCTTGATTTCACTAGCACACCCGGCATTGTTGTTAATACTATTCCTTTATGGGTTGCGGTGCAGTGAAACAATGGTGAAACGTGGCAGTTAAATGTTTCTATATAAAGTATTTCCAACTCATACACACTAACTGGGGTTGTTGATACTAACTGCTTGATCCTTTCTTTGAAATAGGGGTCCTTTTCATATGTTTTGACTATGGCTCTTTGTGTACTCATACTGGAATTATTTTCTTTTAAACTTTCTTTATTTTATTTATTATACCCTTGCAGAGGGTATACCCTTGGTCAAAAGTGTGCAACGCAGTGAAGGAAACATCTCCGACCCTATAAAGTACATATATTCTTAATCAGGATCACCTCCTGAGTCGATATGAGCATGTCCGTCTGTCCGTCTGTCTGTCTGTCGGTTTCTACGCAAACTAGTCTCTCAGTTTTAAAGCTATCAAGTTGAAACTTTGCACATACCCTTCTTTCCTTTGCAGGTAATATATAAGTCGAAACGGCCGGGATCGGTCGACTATATCTTATAGCTGCCATATAACTGATTGATCGGAAATTCCATAACTTTGGTGTTTTTTAAGTTAGAGGGTTGGGACTTTCCACACATGTTATATTTGACCAAAATATCTTATGTAAGTTAACACGCGCAGGCAGAATTTAGGAAAAGTGCCAAATTGCACACCGGATACGGTGGCCCGCACGCGTAACGAGAGAGGTGCTGACCACGCATTCCAAGGGCAACTGTCCGCGGACCGGCTCGGGCACTTGCGCAACAAGTGATCGTTGCTGGCCGGATACGGAATGCTGACACTGCAACTGGGCAACTGCGCCGCAGCCCAACGAAGGCTTCGAAGTGCAGCCCGGGTAGTATTCTAATTCAGTCTTAAGCAGAACTCCGCAGCCTTAGCTCGCGTAATACTTTTATATTATTATATTATATTTGTCAGTAGCCTAACCCTAGCGGGCTAGAGTGAAACAAGATAATTGATAAATAAATAATAAATAAATAATATCAAAACTACACCCCTACAATTATTAATAACTGGCGCCCAAGCGTGAAAAAGACCCACACCCTAATTCAAAAAATTTTAGAAACAGTGTTATNGAATGCTGACACTGCAACTGGGCAACTGCGCCGCAGCCCAACGAAGGCTTCGAAGCGTAGCCCGGGTAGTATTCTAATTTAGTCTTAAGCAGAACTCCGCAGCCTTAGCTCGCGTAATACTTTTATATTATTATATTATATTTGTCAGTAGCCTAACCCTTGCGGGCTAGAGTGAAACAAGATAATTGATAAATAAATAATAAATAAATAATATCAAAACTACACCCCTACAATTATTAATAACTGGCGCCCAAGCGTGAAAAAGACCCACACCCTAATTCAAAAAATTTTAGAAACAGTGTTATAAAAAAGTGAAGAAAAAAACACACACACAAAAACCGAAATCAAACCAACAAAAACCCTCTAAATACGGGCAAAAATATATTTTGTCTACGAAAAAATTGTGGAAACAGTAAAAAAAAANTACGGGCAAAAATATATTTTGTCTACGAAAAAATTGTGGAAACAGTGAAAAAAAAACAAAAATAAAAACATATAAAAATAAATAAAAATTCTAAAATAAAAATTGTGTTGCAAGATTTCGGATCTTGCATAAAAAACTTTAAACCAGCAACGAGACAGTGAGAAAGGGAGCTGCAGGGACAACCCTCGCCCCCCTCCGCGGGAATAATATAAGTAAAGGGAGCTGTAGGGTAACCCTCGCCCCCCTCCGCGGGAATAGAACAAGTAAAGGGAGCTGTAGGGTAACCCTCGCCCCCCTCCGTGGGAATAAACAAACTGAAGCGGAAGAAAGCCGACGGCAGCATTGCGGAAAATCAATTAAAAAATAAATATAAGAAAATGTAAGTAGGCTGTTTGTGTCGTGAAAAATAAATTATATAAAAAAGAAATTTTAAAAGAAAAAATCAATAAAAAAGATTCGCTAGGTCTGTAGCGACTACACTATTAAAAAAAACAAAGAAAGAGAAAATATTTAAATTTCTTTTTTTTCTCCGTTTTCAAAATATTTTTTAACTTGTTAAACATATCGTTCAAGTGGAATAAAAAATAAAAAATTAATACAATAAAGAAATACAAGATTTAAAGAGGTATATTTTTCCTTTTTTTTTATGAAACCTGAGTGTGAAAAAATAAATTTTTCCCCGAAATTCGAGTACGAATAAAAACATTTGCGCAGCCAACTCATTTTTACGATTCATAAAAGTACACTGGGAATTATTTTTCTTAGTAAAAAACTACATAATAGATAAATGCACTAAATTTTTTTACTTTTATGAAACAAAATATTACAAATTATATAAAAACCCGTAGCAGTTTTTATTGTTAATTTTGACCTATGTCCACGGGAAACTATGTGACGTCGAACGAAGAAATACGTATAGAATATAAATTCTATACGAAGTAATAGATGATGACCTAGACGCGGAGGACTCTATTAATTTTTT
>JAJJHT010010398.1:90229-102345 GCA_021223865.1 Drosophila pandora
AAAACTGAGAGACTAGTTTGCGTAGAAACCGACAGACAGACAGACAGACGGACAGACGGACAGACGGACAGACAGACAGACGGACAGACGGACATGCTCATATCGACTCAGGAGGTGATCCTGATCAAGAATATATATACTTTATAGGGTCGGAGATGTCTCCTTCACTGCGTTGCACACTTTTGACCAAAATTATAATACCCTCTGCAAGGGTATAAAAACTTCTACTTACACGCAGGGTCCACTAGATCATTAAGTCACGATCTCCCCTGCGCTTTGACTACGAGGTTCTTCTCTATAAAAACATTAATAAGCAAACAAGAAAGGAAAGCTAACTTCAGGCGGACCCTTGCAGTTGTGCCATTTTCGATCGTTCAGTTATATGGCGGCTATTGGGTATAGTTGGCCGATCCTTATGAAATTTTGTACATAATATATTTTGGTTAAATATAACATATGTGGAAAGTCTCAACCCTCTAACTTAAAAAAGAGTTATGGCATTGCCGATCAATCAGTTATATGGCAGCTATAACATTTAGTCGACCGATCCCGGCCGTTCCGACTTATATACTACCTGCAAACAAAACAAGGATGTGTGCAAAGTTTCAACTCGATAGCTTTAAAACTGAGAGACTAGTTTGCGTAGAAACCGACAGACAGACGGACAGACAGACAGACGGACATGCTTATATCGACTCAGGAGGTGATCCTGATCAAGAATATATATACTTTATAGGGTCGAATATGTCTGCTTCACTGCATTGCACACTTTTGACCAAAATTATAATACCCTCTGCAAGGGTATAAAAATATGAAAACATTAAGAAATATGAACAAATGTATGTGCTTAATTTTTTATAACTTAAGAAATTTTTGTGCTCAAGAATTTAACATAAATGAAGAATTTTTACCTTGAACTAAGTGAAGTCGTTCGGTCGAATTCCAAGTTCGTTTGTGGCTGGCTTAGGTACGAAATTCTTTATTTTTCTCTTAGTGTATATTTGGCATCATTGCCATTATATCCTTTTTGATGCAAACGAGTTTTGAAATATTCTTTCCACGTAAATGGAAAAATCTAAGTTTCCCGAGAAAAATTAAAGAGTTTAAGTAGAGGTTGGCACAGAGATCTTTGAAGATCCGATAACAAACTAAGTTGAGAAAATTACGGACTTTAAATATTTCGCTAATATATATTTCTTTATTGCATCGTCTACAAAAGGGAAGTAGTTCTCTTTTAAAAATGAATTTATGCGTAAATGAGTGGCCAACTTTTAGTCTTTGAAATTGAATCATGTCGAATCTATTAATGTTATCTTGAAAAGTAAAAGTATAATTAAAAAAAAAATGTATTTTTTTGATGATACAGAACACAAATTCTGAGTCTTATCCCATATATTAATGAGACTCTACCTAAATATTTTTTTTTTAATATTAGAAGTTATATGCTTGAGCAGCCTGCAATATCGCGGTGTCCTGGAACCCATACAAATTTTTTTTATATGTTTATTCTTGATTACATCTCAGATTTGGGAACAATAAATGTTTTGATTGGGAAGGATGAGTATAGACTAAAAGGAGGATAAGGAGTCCGAATATATTGAAAAACTGTCCATGTGAGCTTTGATGAATGATAAAAAGTTAAGAATATGGCGTCGTCGAAAAAAGTGAAGTGAGGAGTTTTTAATTATAAGCTACATTGTTTGGGTGATGATAATCCATATATCTTGCTGAATTTAAGTGTATTGAGTAGTATAGAGGGTATTTTCGGGGATCTTTTTCTTATTCCAAATATTTTTTTTTAAACCTAGAACAGAGTTATCTGCAAGTAAAAGGGATTTTTGCAGTGGTGAATTTCTTAATTTTTAAGTTCTGAAGTTATGTTAATAAGTTGTACTTAGATTGGAAAGCACGAAACACTCTTTTAAGCAAATCGATATAGAGTTTTTAATTTTTGTATATAGGAAATGGGGCAGTTTCCATAAAATGGGAGGCAATAATGCATTTTGGTTAGATGAGAGACTACACTGTATTTCATAAGTTCCATGTGCCGCAGTTTAGTTTGGCTTAGCTGGACACTTAACTATATTGAGTCGTTAGGAAATTTGACCTTCCAAGGAGTCCCAGGGGATGATCCTTTCATCTATATCTTTTCGAAATCGCTAGGCCGAGGAATTATAGAGTAATAGTGTGATTTGAACGATATACTGTAAAATTAGTTTTGAATTCACATTCGTTTTTTCTGCAAAGGCTGTTTGAAAATATGAGATTTAAAACTCCTATTTAATTCAAGAAAATATTTTTTCATTACCTCTAATAAATTCAATAAAATTATTTCGAGTTTTCCCTTAAATCCAAAACTAAAACATGGTATATCTACTGATTTCATAAAGAAATAAAAATCTTTCATAGGAAAATGTTTGAGGAAAAATCATAGAGGCACAAATTCCATTTGGATGAGTATTCCAAAAATAAGGTAACTGCTAGATGTCATTTGTTTATTTTAGTTCATATGCATACATTTTAAAAAAGATATGTACTAAAAACAATGACGGTCAACGCAATTAAATGGCCTACATAATTCAAGATATGGTAAAATTTGAGCAATTTTTTTCTCTTAGGTGCACCGCGAAAACTGTGGGTGATGGAACCTATGTTTGTTCTGGACTTTGGTTCAGGGGAGCCTAAAGGATATGGAGCAAATGACAATTTTCGTGGAGATTTTTTGCTGTTGGCCTCTGTAGTAGCTTAATTCTGATTTAAGGGGGATTGTTTTAACAATAAATTCTGATCTTGAATTATTGTAGGATGTAGCTATTTAATGCACAGTCATAAGCAGAAGTCTTACGCTGAATATAATAAAAATCAGATTTTAATCGTGCATCCAATGAGTTACAAATGTTGGCGCTATGTCTGGAAAGTATGTATTGGATTTTGTCCTGAAGACATGTAAGAGTTGTTGCACGTTTAATTTTCCTACCACAAAATGTATTTAGGTTTTCCCAGATTTTAGCGGGAGAAAAAGATGGATTGATTTTTTTTAGTAAAATTTTCAAATTCCTTTAAAATATGGCCTTAGCATTTTAAAATTTTATAATCATTTCTGTGCTTATTTTTTTGCGCGGCTCCCGTTGCCTACGTACAGCCCACATTCCGCCCAACCGACCGAGGTCCTCCTGCCACATAACGTACGGCTCGAATCGTGCGGATAGATCCGAGATAGAGTAAGAGTAGAGTAGTATAGAGTAAAATATCACAAAGAAAAATGTTGCACAGATAAGGCGCTTAGAATAAAGGAATAAATGTTGTAAGTAGAACAAAGCGACAATATGTGGTAGAGACCATTGTAGTCTGTACGTAATACCTTCAAAGGATCGTGTTGGGCATATGTCGAACTACAATGGGTAAGAAGTAGAGGATAACAGTTTCTAGTCCTTCTAGCTGGAACGTTAAAAATTAACCGTATTAGTAAATGCTAAAGATAAAGATATGAATCCCCATCTTTAATATAATAAATACTTGCGGATAAACAAACGATTTTTTTAAAATTTTTTTTTTTACCATTTTTACGGGCAATAATGGGCTGATTTTTATGCAACAAGAAAGAAAAGCTAACTTCGGGCGGACCCGAAGTTTATATACCCTTGCATTTGNAGAGAGCCCGGGTGAGAGCGAGACAAACGCTAGTGCATGACGGCAGATTCAGGTGGCCGATCGAATGCACGAGAGCGGGCGATGCGAACATAAGTATAAAAGAAAGTGACGTCACGAACTTAATAATTTATTGCCGGCCAAACTTCTTTCCGGCGGCTGCTTGACACGACATCCATTAAAAAAAATGGTTCAGGTCTATTAATAATTTTTTTAAATTAATCATATATTGTTATTTATAATAGTAATAATAGTAATAGTACAGAATTTTTCAAATAACATTATAAATTCTCACAAAACACCTTCTTAGAGTAACGTTATTTTCCTAAAAGAGGGAGCATTTACATTTAATGCTCACCGTTTTCAGTGCTGCATAAATATTGTATATTAAATAACACATTTTTTTCCAGGCATACTTCAAATGGATGGTTATATGACCACACAAGTATGCAACGTACAGTCTCAGTACAGTCATGTAAAGTATTCCTGAACACTCGGACACTATGTGTACCTAATGCCTCTTTGTTCTAGCGACAGCTTCGCGATTATTATTTACACGCATAAATAACATGGTTTACGTTGGAAAAAAATTAAATACTACATAGATAAGATCACCAGAAATGAAAGTCTAACTATATCCATGTTCGATGACGAAACCGCCATCACCGCCAGGCATACCAACTAGTGAATAACTTAGTGTTTGTCAAGACGTGGCTATATGACTGGCAAATTAATGTTAAAGACGAAAAGTGTAAACAGTATTAAACAGTATTCCGCTATTATGGAACAACATTTTGATTCTGCATGATAACGAAATGACTTGCCTAGGTGTCCTCCTGGACAGGCGTTTAACATGGAACAGGCAAGACGAATGTAAACAAGAAAGGAAAGCTAACTTCGGGCGGAGCCGAAATTGATATACCCCTGCAGTTCAGTCGCAGTCCGCTAGGTGGCGCCACGCATAGCGGATCGTATATAGTTGGCCGATCCTTATGAAATTTGGCATATCGAATTATTTTTTCCAAAGAGGCATCCATAGAAAGTCCCATCCTTCTCACTTAAAAAACAACGAAGTTATGGCATTTCCGATCAATCAGTTATTGGCAGCTATAGGATATAGTCGGCCGATCCCGGCCGTTCCGACTTATGTACTGCCTGCAACAGAAAGAAGGGTGTATGCAAAGTTTCAACTCGATAGCTTTAAAACTGAGAGACTATTTTGCGTAGAAACAGACAGACAGACAGACAGACATATGGCAGCTATAGGATATAGACGGCCGATCCTTATGAAATTTGGAAGATCGTATACGTTTGCCCAAATTAGAATCCATAGAAAGTCCCATCCTTCTAACTTAAAAAAAACCAAAGGTATGGCATTTCCGATCAATCAGTTATATGGCAGCTAAAGTATATAAACAACCGATCCTGGCCGTTCCGACTTATGTACTACCTGCAAGGAAAAGAAGGCTGTTTGCCAAGTTTCAACTCGATAGCTCTAAAGCTAAGACTAGTTTGCGTAGAAACCGACAGACAGACGGACAGACAGACAGACGGACAAGCTTATATCGATTCAGGAGGTGATCCTGATCAAGAATATATATACTTTATAGGGTCGGAGATGTCCCCTTCACTGCGTTGCACACTTTTGACCAAAATTATAATACCTTCTGCAAGGGTATAATAACAATAATGAAATTCCAGCAGTATTAGACGAGATGTCAAGGCTTAAAGCGACCTACCGAAGCAAACTCATCATACATTCAAACGCTCTCCCTCGGAATTTAACATTAGTTTTAGACAGAACATGCTGAATTCCGTGAGCAGTGTACTACGGCAATGCCAACGCATTTTTGACGCATTTGTGAAACTCCATTTAAATTCCGAAAAGATATTAAAAACTCATATTAAAAACTCTAGGAGAAGATTCACACAAGGTCCTTCATTGATTGCTGTATAGCTTCAATTGTATTTGTTAATAGCCAGCATTGACTCATAAAATGAAATTCACGTTAGCTTAAATGATACAGAGAGGAAGGCGAAAGATAAATTATCTATGACCAATCATATGTATGGAATTATACCTACGTTAACCAATTTTTTGACAGAAGTTTTCAGAAGTGGTGGTAACACTATCGCCTTTTAAAACCGTTTATAAGTCACGTGAACCCATCTTAAGCCCAACCCATATATAAGTCCGGTGGATAAACTTCAGTGCCTGCGATGCACCCATTGCATTATTACATAAGCCACTGTCACATATGAAAAAAGTGTTATATTTTAACGCCGTTTTTATCGTACTGTTGAGCATTCCCCCAGTTCCGTTAATTCATGGCTTCATTTAAATTGAAAATTTTTTTAATTTTAACTATATTAAACCAATCAAAAAAATTTATGTTTTCACTCTTGTATGAAAATATTTGTGAAAAAACTCGTTTTCTCTGTTTCTGCGACCTCAAACTATTTAAATACGATATAGTTTGAAAACTATTGTTGCTTTATTTTACATATTGTACATTTTTAAAAATATTAGTCAAAAAATAAAGGGGTGCCCTGGAAACACATGGTGGGATATAGCCATGAAGCAAGTTAATGATTTTTATACCCTTGAAGAAGTTATGGTTCTCGTCGAAATTGTGAAACACAACGAAGATCACATCTTCCACTCTATAATGCAACAAGCAAGGAAAGCTAACTTCGGGCGGAGCCGAAGTTGATACACCCTTGAAGTTAGGTAGCAACTGATATTTTTATATTTTTATCAGATCGTATAAAGTTGGCCGATCCTTATGAGAATTTCACCATCAAATCAATTTTCTAATAAAAATGCATTTGCTAATCGTTCAGTTTCATGGCAGCTGTTATTGCCGGGACGATGTGGCTTCCGCGTTTCTTTAGCGGACACCAATTTACTCTTTTTATTGTCGTTATTAATGTCAATATGCGAGGGCTAAAAAACTTAAAGTTTTTTGCCACTTGTTAGCTTCACCGTGTTTTCGTTTTTTTGACGCCTTGCCTTCTTCTCGGCTTTTACGAAGATATGGATAAGTTTATATATGCTTATTCTAACATTTAGCCACACTTATTCTAATAATTTAAGTTCACGCAAAAATCTATTACGGCTGCAACATTCCCTCTCCTGTAATTGATCCCGGTTTGTAGTCAAAAACCGCTTCCTTCGTTGATGGTCTTTCCAGAACGCCGTGCTTGATCTTAACAGTCACGCGACGAACTGGTTCGTCCCTGGCCATCATCGTGTTGGTCACTCGTCCTTTTAAACAAAGGTTCCTGGAGAGTAGCTCATCCACGATAAATACGATGCTTCCAATGGTTATTAGAAGTTCCTTCCCAAACCATTTGGTGCGCCTGGTTAATACGGGCGCATACTTTTTAATCCGTCGCTGCCAACCGACTGTTTTGGCAGTGGCTTGTATACATTCGCTGATCACAACAGCAGGTGGTTCGGGGACGCCAGACTATAGGCGATCTAAAAATGTACCGCGCGCAAAGTGAGGCAGGTACACAGAGCTTCCCATCTTGTCTCTTTGCGCCTGCCAACGTTCACCAATAGCAGGCCAAAATAATCAACGCCAGTGTAGGTAAACGGTCTTTGGAAGCTCTTATTCTCGCTCTCAATATCAGTGCCATCTGGGGTGGCCTGGGAACTTCACTGTCAACCTTGCATCGTTGGCATGTACTCCGCACAGATTTGCACAGCAATCGGAGCCGGCTGATGTAAAACCAAGCGAGATGTCAATTTAGTTCAGTCTGCCTCTAGTCCGCTATAATCCATCGTTGTCCAGGTATGCGTTCAATCCTACCAATCTGTTTCCGATCGACGAACAGGAGTATTAGAGCCACTGCTCTACTCTCCGCCAGTTGGAAATATAGTGCCACTGCAGTACTGTTTTTGAATCCGACCAGTATGTGGCGTTGCCGATTCGCAGGTTTCGCGTGGTCATCACCTTGTGGGCTAAGCGTGCTCCCAAACCTGCTGTCTGCAGCTCCATACGCCGAATCGATAGTGGTTTTAAAGGTGCCACCTTGGACTTCGGTATCACCAAACAGACGTCAACTTAGGATCCGTTGCTACACGCAAGTAGTAGACAGCAGAATACGCATACTCGCTGGCGTTGACGAATGTGTGAAGCTCAATTTGACGTGGCTCTGATGTGTCTCGGAGCACCTAGGCACCTCGAAAATCCTTATCTGCTCTAAAACATTTTTCCAATGATGCCAGTCTTCTAGCATCTTCTCGGGCAGCTCCTGATCCCAGTCAATATTTAGCCGCCATATGCGCTGGAGAAATATTTTTAGCCCAATCGTCTGGCACGACAAGAATCCTAATGGATCGAAGATCAACTAAGGACTTGCAAAACTTCTTTCTGTCAGGACGTCTCGTTTCAGCCTTGCAAATCTGCAGAGAAACTTAAACACATCATTATGTGGGTCCCAGGTCATACCAAGTATCTTTTCAGTCGAACAAAAATCTACAGGCTTTTGGCTACCAAAATTGCCATTACTTTGTAAGCTCTTATGGACTTCTTTCGATTTTGATAACCAGTTGCGGATCTCGACCTCTTCGATGGACCTGGTTGAGGGTCTTGTTGGTGCTTTGGATGGCCAACTTCCTGTTCGTTTCTCATGCTATCGATGTAGTCGTCGACATAGTGTGCCTTTCATCGTTTAAGGCCAATAGGAAATTTTCATCGTGGACTTCCGCATTTTTATCTCAAACAAAGTGAGCTATGAATGATGCGCAACTGATCCCAAAAGCCATAGCCCGCATGACATAAGTGTATATTTTATCGCTGCTTCTGTCATACCACAAAAATGGTTGCGCGTGCATATCCTCCTCGCGGATGTTGATCTTGTGAAACATTTCCGCAATGTCACCGCAAATCGCAATCTTATAGACGCGGAAGGCTAGTAAGACCTCTATGTGTGAGTTCAGGTAGTCTGGTCCCCTAAGTAAGTAGTCATTCAGCGCACATCCGAGTGCCTTCGCGGCTGCATCCCATACTAGCCTTATCTTACTCGGCTTATTAGGATTTTGCGCTATGAATATCGGCAGATACCATGTACGGCTGTTTACACAGCAATTTTCCTCCTTGGATAGCTTATTCCCGTATCGACTTCGTATTATTCTGACTTCTCTTGGCAGGTGGTCTCCAATATTTTGACTGCTATCTTAGCTTTGGCTGAATATAGCTTACGTGTTACGAGCACCTCAAGGCTGTAATGGTCATTGATGTCGTCGTGAAGCTCCTGCAGTGATGCATGACAATGAATCGTAGTAGGTTGGCCGATCCTTGGATGGTCCACCTTAGCATATACTTCCCTTCTCGGATCCTGCGAGGGACTGCTAGCTTCCAATTATTTGACCCGATAAGCAATGTCGGCTGGGCGGAATGGGACTGTACGGTAAGTCTCTCAAAAGCTGGAATCTTTTACACAGTTTTTTCATCTCGGCTGTCAGTTTTGGCAATGCTAGGTACTGAACGGCTTGGACGATGTTCAGCCAATAAACTCTATCGAAATTGATTTTTGAGATTCACTCTCAAATAAAGTTGTCTCTGCGGTCCACTCTTAACATATTGGCGCACCGTGACCTTACGTTCCTAATCTTTGGAATACAGATGCGTCTACTGAGGTCACGGATGATCCTTCGTCTAGAAATGCATATTTTTCGACCATTCTGCTGCCATAGCGTAGTTTAACTGGAATGACGCGAAAAAATTAACTTCCGTGATTGTCGCCTCGATGCGTACTCACACGACTTTGTGGTCTGTCCTGTTCCGTGTGAAGTAGCTCATGGTGCCTTCTTGTTCAGTTAACTCCACAGATGCCGGTTCGGCATCTTTTGCATACTTTTTCTTTTTGTACTTTGAGGCAGCAGAAACCCGCTCTGATTATCTGCCATCTGTGCTCCGTGTCGAGGTTTAAAAACACGTGGCATTGTAATGGGCGGTGACTGCTTTCCAGTACGTTGCACGACTGTAAAACGATGGCGAAACCACTGAAGATGCTGCCTATGCGACCTTGTACAGCCAATCACTGAATGCCTTTACTGCTGCTATCCTATCATCGCTGGGTTGCATTGCCCAGTTATGCTTGTGTTGGTTGGGAAGCTTATCGACGAGCTCCTTGACCAGCATTGGATTATTAAGATGCGCCTTCAGATGGCATGCCTCCAAAAATGCACTGATGTTACAAACGGCTAGTGCGTACTCTATTAATGCCTCCAATCTGTCTTTGGGTGGTGCCAGTCTTGGCACCTTTTTCACCTTTCTCTCTAAGATATGCTTGTGTGTGCCGAAGAACATCTTCAAAGTGCTAATGACATATGGAATTACGTTAGGAGGTAAGAGTTTATCTCTAATCAGTTTGCGAGCCTTTCCTTTCAGCGATTTTTGCAGACGTAGCATATTTTCCACGTTAGTGTATCCTGCTGCTGTGGTGCTGTGTTTGAACGTGCCGATAAATAACGGCCATTCCTCCTGATCTCCACTGAATGTTGGAAGATCTTTGGGTATAGCTTGCCAGGCCGCTATTTGACTGCTCGTTAGTGAATCTGTAGCTCGAACCATCCCGACTTCCGGTACCTCAGAGGGGTTTAACTGCATTAGAAGTTGAAACTTTTCATTTATGAACTTTGCCTCCGATTGTCCCTTTTCCTCTAGCATCTTTAATAGTAATTGGTTCCTAATCCTGCCCGCATTGCCTGCACGTGTATGTTTTCTCCGCTGCCGGCCAAATCGATTAGAGTATCGAAAACTAGCGCTTTGTCGCGCGGTTCGGGGGTAGCCATTGCATCTTCACGTGTTAGAGGCTGTACCGGTGGTCATTGCATACGGTGCTATGTGGCTGCAACCCGCAAGGCAGAAATCGCAACTCAAGTGCTTGCTTTCAATGTCGTCCTCTACGCTGGCACACTCATAACGGTACCACCTTCTGCAAACGTCACACTGAACCCAATTCTCTGACGCTATCTTCTTCTTGTTCTGGCAAAATTTGGCACACTTCAATGTTCATGCTCCACTCTGACCTGCGTGAGTGACCATTTTTTAAAAAAATTTTTAATATATGTTGTTACCGGCATGTGTGGCACCCACGTTTTTTTAGCGGACACCAATTTACTTGTTTTTTTCATTATTTATGTCAATATGCGAGAGATAAAAAGCTTCGTTTTTTTGTCACTCGTTAGCTTTACCGTCTTCTCGTTTTTCCTTTCGGGGGATGGCCGACGCCTTGCTTCTTCTCGTCCGTTATAAAGTCAACATTTTGACAAACTTCTTCTTATAATTTAAATCTACGCAAAAATCTATTACGGCGGCAACAGCAGCTATCGAATATAGTTGGACCGATCCTTATACAATTTGGCAGATCGGATTAAGTTGCCAAAAAAAGTTATCCCTAAAAAGTCCCATCTATCTAGATTAAAAAACTACAAATAAATGCCGGTTTCGAACATTCAGTTAAATGACAGCTATAGGATATAGTCGGCCTTATGAAATTTTTTAAATAAGATATTTTGTCCAAAAATATGTCTGTAGAAAGTCCTAACCCTTTAAATTAAAAAACATCAAAACTATGGCATTTCCGGTCAATCAGATGTATGGTTTTTTAAGCTAGATGGATCGGATTTCGTTGGATTCCATTTTGAGGCCACATAATCTATAGCTGCCATTTAACTAAACGATCGGATATGGCACAACCTTGCTATTTAGAAAGATTCTTGGGCCTCTTTCCAATATATTAGAAAATTGATTAGATGATGAAATTTTCATAAGGATCGCTCATCTATATACGATCCGATATATATAAATAATAAAATAAGCTGCTACCTAATAGCAAGGGTATATCCTGCCTGCATGAACAAGGTTGAAATGAATTGAGTGGAATAGAATACAGAGAAGAAAATAAATAAATGAGTAAGTGCGGGTGTGTAGGTCTCACTCGCACAGCATTCGGGAGATGAAAATGAATTGAATGAGTGAGAGTTGAGGGTAACATTCGAATTAATTTGAATGCATTCAGGAATGTACGATACAATGTACGATTATAAAAATAGTAGAAAAGTGGAGGCATGTCAATGTTATTTGATTTGGTAATATTAATTATTTTTTCGTATAATTCATTTGATTTTTTTGTTAGATGATTTTTCTAACTAAATTAAATTAGAATGAAAAACTATGTATAATATTGTTAAAAAATGGTTTTTGGTAATTGATCTTCTTTTATAAGAATACTGGAAAGATGTTCTGATATCTTGAAATAATAAATTTGGGTGCTGAGACTAAAATGAAAAGAGACAATAGAGAAGATATATCTGACTGTTATGTTTACTAATATTTTGTTTTTCAGCAAGCGACTATGGAACTTGCTACGCGAAAATACCTCTAAAAAACCAAAAAAATCAGGAAAAAAATTCAATTTAAAATAAAAAAAAAAAATTGCTAACTTATATA